>LTAT01000001.1:9406903-9421073 GCA_003286495.1 Chlorodrepanis virens
TTGTTTTTGTTTTTTTTTTTTTTTTTTCGGCTGTTGCATGTTGGTGGGCTGTTTCTGTTAGTAATTATAATGCTGGCTGGCTATATATTTCTTTTCCACTGATTGATGAGAACTGTGATTTTTGAGTGGTTCCTGGAGGAGGAGAGGGCTTCTGTGTAGAAGGGATGAATTTTCTTTCTTCTGAAGCACTTTGATATTGCCAATTAGTAGCTGTGAGGGAAGTTTGTCTTCAAGAGGCATTGGCACAAACAATTGAAATCTATAATTATATTCTTCAAAGCCTCATAATAGGTAATACTAATTTGTTAGAACTCATACAGCGAATGAGACAAACCTCTCATATTCTCCTTTCTCTGAATGATTATTGAATAGAAAAAATACTCAGATACCATAGTTGAGACAACATCAGGATGGGAGGGATGGCATAAAAACTTTGGGTTTTCATCCTTGGTTATTTTCAGCTACTTAATACCTCATTTTAAGATCCTGCTTTCAAGAAGGAGGTTGGCACAGTAGTTTGCTGCTAAAAGATTTTCAAATTATTATGTAAATGTGAATATTTATAATTCCTGAGAGTTTAGTATTACAGATTTAAGAATACTCAGATTCCAAGATGTCATTTTATTGTTATAGTTTCATATTTAGTAAACTTAGATACTATTGGGTTTTGGGTTTTTTTAAAAGGGCTACATTTTTTCTCTGTTAGACAAAAGAATTAGAATATTAAAAGGAATTCCTCTGGTGTATATTGGAGAGTTATCAGTGAAACTTTGTTTTAATTTGGTTGCCTACTTGAAAACTACTGATTTTTTAAAAACTCAGAATTAGAAATTTTCTCAATTCCTTTCGCTTGGAGAAGCTGTTGAGAAATTACAGAAAATGTGAATATCTTAGAAGTTCTGAGAGATTAGATGTTTGTCAAACTGAATGCAGTGTTCAAGATGTTTTTTTCTGGGGCACTGGAATATATATACAGTAAAAGCTACATATGGTCCCTAGATGTAGCATCCTCAAAGGCAGTTTGAAGGACACAAGTAAAGGTGTGTCAAAGCCAGGTCAGAATAATGCCTTGGGTTAGGACCCTTAGATAAAAACTATGATCAGCTGCAGATTTCACTTACAAATTTAGAAAAGGTCTTCACAAATATGGAAAAAACATATGGAAAAACAAAGATTGTTGCTCTGGGTATCCTGTCTTCAGCAAGGTCCAAAAGCAGAAGATTAAAAAACATTTCTCAGTAGAGCAAGCACATAATTTAGGGTTTTTTCCCATAATCTCACAGGCTCTAGCAGTTGCAACTCACAGACTTTGTGATCCATCACTTTTTTTTTGGTGCTTAATAAGCTTCGATGAATGTCTCCTCTGTGAACTTCTTAGTAACTCTTTGAATTCGAGTCAGTTTTAGCATCTGCAGCCTTCTGTTGGCAACAGGTTCCACAGCTTTGGTAACTCCTGGGTGAAGGAACACATCCTTCTGCATGTGCATCTGCCACGTGCTGGCTTAATCCCAGGCCTCTCCAGCTTCTTTTAGTGGATCAATGCTATTTAATATTCATTAATGGCACAGAAAAAGGGATCGAGTGCACCCTCAGCAGATTTGCAGATGACCTCAGGCTGAGTGGTGCAGTTGACACACCTGAAGATGAGGATGCCATCCAGGAAAACCTGCACAAGCCTGAGAAGTGGGACAGTGGGAATATCATGAAGTTTAACAAGTCCAAGTGCAGGGTGCTGCAGCTGTGTTGGGGAAACTCCTCATGTCAATCCAAGCTGGGGGATGAAAGTATCATGAGCAGCCCTGCAGAGAAGGACTTGGGGGTGCTGGTCGGTGGGAGGCTGGACATGAGCCAGCTGTGTGCATTTGAAGCCCAGAGATGTGTCCTGGGCTGCACCCAAAGGGCTGTGGCCAGCAGGCCAAGCGAGGGGATTCTGCCCCTCTGCCGTGCTCAGGTGAGACCTGCAGAGCTGCATCCAGCTCTGGGATCCCAGCACAGGAAGAACATTGATCTGCTGGAGGGAGTCCAAAGAAGGCCACCAAGATGATCAGAGGGCTGGAGCACCTCTCCCACAATGAAAGGCTGAGAGAATTGCTCAGCCTGAAAAAGAAAAGGCTTTGGGATGATGTAATTGTGGCCTTACAATACCTGAGGGGAGCCTGCAGGAAAGCTGGAGAGGGATTTTTCACAGGGGCAGGTAGTGATAGGACAAAGAGGGAATGGCCTTAAGCTGAAATAGGGAAGATTATCATTAGATATTAGGAAAAAAATCACTGTGAGGGTGGTGAGGCACTGGAACAGGTTTCCCAGAGAAGTTGTAGATGGTAATCCCTGCAAGTGTTCAGGACCAAGTTTAATGGGGCTGTAAGCAACCTGGTCTAGTGAAGGATATCCTTGTCCTCAGCAGGGGGATCAGGACTAGATGATCTTCAAAGTCCTTTTTTTCTTGTTGGAGGAAGACTGAGCAGTCCCTTGCTTTTCTGGTTTCTGGATTCTACTCTTTCACAGCACTAAGTTATCTACTCTTCTCTTTCCATGAAGTGAGTCTTACCATGTTTTCTGCGTGGATGTGAAACCACGTGGACATTAAAGGTGATCTTAGGATTGTACTTAGCTGTGTAGAGAAATGTCCTTTAAGAGTCTGAAGCACTATATAATCTCATAGCTGTATAAAAAGAAGTATACACAGCATATTTTTTTAGCCAAGGCAGCTCATATGGACCATTTAATTTTGAAAATTGTGAGCTTTGATTATAAAAATTATAGTAATTTAAAGGAGAACTTAATTAACATAAGATAGATTGCTGCAAAAGAATCGGTTCCCATGAATTTAAATTTATGAGTTTTAAATGATTTACAGTCTACTCAAAATCAAGTTAATTTTCACTGGAACTCTTGTGATACAGTTTTCCTGAAATGTCTGTGAAATGTAAGAAGGAGAACACAAATTTCAACGAATAACAAGCTATTATTAAAAAAAACCCCTACATTTCAAAATGCATAATTGATTACTGATATCTTCTCAATTTATAGTAGATTTATTTGAACTAATTAAAAGTAAGTAAACATGATTTTTAAATAGGAAACAATTTTGGTTCTCCTGTAGTGTTCTTTATATAATCTATTTATGCTCTTTTAACTATTGCACTTTTGATCATTTTTATGCATTCCACATTTTTTTTTCTGATTTGTTGTTGCACAAATTTGTATTCTTTTGAATGAAACTGAAAAGTAATAAGTATTAAGTATACTTTAAATATTTGTGTTCATGTTTCCACAAACTTTATTTAGAGCTACAGCTCATGAAAGTCCAGTAAAGACGCCACCTTCTTGAAACCACTTCAGCTCAACCACTCTTCTGGGTAACTCCCCCCAGTTTACCTACTGGGCATGACAGTCTGTGGTGTGGAACATCCCTTTGGCACCTCCTTTGACCTGCTGCCCACACTGCTGGGGATGTAATCTGGACATTACTGGCTTTCTGGGTCACCTGTCCCGGCTGTGCTCCCTCTCAGTTTCTTTTGTTGACCTTCTCATTGGCAGAGCATGAGGCAAAAAGAAAAGTCTTTGACTTAGGATAAACATGACTTAGCAAAAAACAAGACATCAGTGTGTTATCAACACCATTCTCATTCCTAATCCAAAACACAGCACTATTACAGCTACTGAGGAGAAATTAATTAACTCTGACCAGCTGAAACCAGGACACTGTCATAGCAGAACTCCCCCTAGGATGAGACTTTTGTTCAGGTTGTTCCAGTGCTGTAGACTCATAGAAGGATTTGGGGTGGAAGGAATCTTTAAAGGTCATCTAGTTCCCACCAGGGGTATGTCCCAGTAAACCATGTGTCTCAGAGCCCTGTCCAGTCTGACCTTGAATGTTTCCAGAGATGGGCCATCCATCACATAACCCGTTTCAGTGTTTTACCACCATAACTGTAAAAGAAAATCTTCCTTTAATCTAGTCTAAATGTTCCCTCTTTTAGTTTAAAATTATTACTCTTTATCCTCTTACTATAGACCATATGAAAATATCTTTCCTCATATAAATAGAGTTTTAAACTAGAAATACCATAATACTCAAGAAAACCAATACAACTGCTGTAAATACTTCAGATTTTACACAAAATTTGTTTCTGTTCCAGGAAAAATGTAAGTCTCAAGGTGACATTTGTCCCCAGATCATTATGTGTGTCTTTCTACAGGGCTTGAATAATTTAGTAGGAGTAAACCAGCAACATTTCCTAGAACTTTCATGAAAAATTTCCTGACTTTGACAGTAGCAGAAAATTTTGAAAGCAGTAATGAACACCAGAAAACCAGTTGTTTATTTTGAAGGTATCTTTGAATAAAGGCTCATTTAGTCCTCATTGATTTAATAGTGTCTGACACTAAACAAAACTGGCATTACTCATAAAATTTTTGCATATTTTTGGTTTAAATTCCAGCATTCAAGGGCTGATTAATGTCAGGCAGTTGCCTGAGCAAGCCTACACTCCACAGTAAATAACACTTTTTAATTAGTCCTGATGTGGATTGGAGACCGAATATCTGATTAACATTCACAGCCGCAGTTGAGTGAACTTCATGAACTGTGTGAACCCATGCATTGTGTAACCCACAGTAACCCCTCAGTGTTACATACATCATGTCCACACACTGCCCATATATTGTGCTGATATTTGCATAGCTGCTTCCCGAAGGCCCAGTAATTCTGAGAAGGGTGTTGGCCCTGGCAGGAATGATGTGTGAGCCTGCAGGCTGGCCAGGACCAGCCACTGGAAACTCACCTAGGCAAATCAAAGAGGGTTCCCATGCCACAGGGGCTCCTCTTTGTGCATCCAGGGCACTTAAGGTGTGAGGATTTGCATGACTCAAAATATTGTCGTTGATGCTGGGGATACTGTTCTATAGGCAGATGGCAGGGACAGGGTGGTGCCACCTGCAGTGGTGGTGTTGCCCAGAATTCTTCTAAAACACGTGCAGCTCTAAGTCTTTTTCTAAGACTCTTTCACGTCAAAGCTTTCTTTTAAAAATTGTTGAATTAAATTTTTGAGAGGAAAAATAGATTTTTTTCCCATGTCTATTCGCTTTTGCTGCCTTGATTTATGCATTCAGGGATGTCTTTGGGGATACTCTTCTCAGTTTCAGAAAATGGCTCTGATTTTGGGAGATGGAAAGATCTGCAGTGCATATGTGGAACTCCACTGGTCAAACTTTTGGTGTATGACACAGTGAGTTCTGTGTCACACTCTGAGCCTTGATGGCTGCAGATTTGAGTCTCTGAGACTGAGCTGTGTGGGCTTCAATTGAGGAAGTCAAAACCATCTCCCCAAACTCTGGTGTTACAGATGTTTTCCAGGGTCAGATGGGTGGTACCTTTTTTGTTCTGGTCCATTCCAATGTATTCAGGCTGCTGTTATGTATTTCTAGCATGGTTGGTGGTCATCTGTTTCCTTTGTGTGGTTTCAGGGTGAGGGATACTTTTTTTCACTGCACTACTTTTATAAGAATGACATGCAAACAATTTAGATTAAAATTACACCCTACATTATCAATTATATGTGTGCATATAGATGTATATATGTATATATCAATCTATAGTTAACTGAGGAGCAAAACATGTGGTACAATCCAACAAAAAGATAAAGTTAAGAGAGCCATTCAGAAGGTATTACTGCAGAAAATGCAACTAAAAATCTCATTATTTCTTCCTTATTCTCTCTGCTACAGTCAATTTTTAATGATTACATTTAAAGAGAGATTCATCTTATGTTGCTATTTTTATTAGTTATGAAAGGAGATCCAGATTCACAAATGCAAGTTGTTACATAAATCCCCTTGAGATTCTGTGTCATTTATTGCCAGATATTACAAAGGAAGCATATGCCAATCTTTTTTGGTAGGCTTCCATAATTAGCTGTTAGGATTTAACATGTATCTGCATGCTACCTGCTGGACTGCTGATTTTTTGTAGTAGCTCAAAAATTTGTTGCATTTGTTTAGCTTTTTTGTTGGTTTTTAATAGGAACCAATTACTCACATCTAGATAATGAATGATATGTGTTGATATATAAAAAAATAATAAAGTCAAGGAAAGGACCGTGGTTGGAAAACTGCATCCTTTTAGCCTTGTAGTTTTATAGGCAGATTTTCAGTCTCTAAAGTTATGCTTGACTTCTCCAGGTGGGAGAAGTAAGGAGGAGTAATCTGTTTTAAACTCCTGCCTGAGCTCAAGCAGAGGGGGGTATACTTGCTCTTTTAAGCATGTCATTTAAATTAATATCCCATTTACTGCAAACAAGCTTGTTGGGAATAAGAACAGTGGTTGTAGGGGGAGTGCCAGAACAGCTCTTGGTTGTAGTGCATGCAGTGAGTCCTCCTGCTCAACTGGGCTTCAACACAGAACAGTTAATAGAGTAACCTTCACTCTGAATAAATAAATACTGGCCTTTCTTTTTCACCAAGTGAAAATGATCACCAGCCAGCTCAGATGTGGTGGCATAGATTTTACCATTGCTACAGATTTAAATGTCAATATTTAAAATAATTATTTATTTAATTTAACTATTCCATGGAACAAGGTGACAGGGAGTAACTACGTGTGTGTGCCAGAAAATATTGTAACTTTGATTAAATGTTTGTGACTTTTAAGGATGGAGGGCAAATCATCCACTTACAGTCAGTGCTAAAGGTTCGGTTGAGACAATGAAAATACTTATGGAAGAAAGAAAAATATTTGCAAACAATACTATCTCAGATATGCTAAAGAGTTTAGTTTTTATTTGGCTACCAAATTGTGTTTGTTCTTCAGGATGACTGATCACTGGAAAAGACTGAATACATAATTTCATTACTTATTTATTTTCTGCGGGATACCCCACTTCCCTTTCATCATTCCTTTGTGATTTTTTGTTGAAATAACAGTCAGGTGTTTCCTCATCAAGCCATGTTAATGAAAGACAAAAATAAAACCACAAAACCCCATCCAATAATTAGTGTGAATAGAAGCATGACAGGAAATGTCAGAACTCATGCCTTTTGCACTTCCTCAATGGGTGATGTAAAATCAAACAAACTGGATGATGTGCTACAATGACTGAGTTTACCCAGCTGTTCATTTAAGGTACTTTCTCTGTTTTGGTGGGCAGTGCCACCACTTCCCAAACACAAATGGAGCTAACAAGTATTTGAGTCACTGTGTAAAGTCAGACTGAGTTTCATGCTAAAGCTTTTCTGCAAATAGCAGATCACATTTGCCTGTTTCACATCCTAGTCAGAGGAGAACTGATCAAGATTGTCTCTTGTTTAAATAGCATTTCTAATTCAAGTAATAGCAGTGCTTTATGAATAGGGAATTTTTCCTGTTTTCTTATTAATGAAAATTGCTGTTGCTTTGTCTTGTTTGATTACAGTTGCACCTATTTAGAAGCTTTACTATTTGCCTATTACAACTATAGACAGTAGGAGAGGTTTTTCTGTTTTATTTATTCTCAAAGATGAGATTATGTACCTAAAGGGATTCCAAAATAAAATTCTGAAATTCCACTTATCCTTTATACACCTTCTATATTCTGTGTAGGCAAGATTTAAGCTCTAAGCTGATGAAAAAAGTTCTGCTAAAGCCTGTCAGTAAGAGGAGTATCCTAACTCAGAAAGGGCAGCTTCATATGTGAGAAAAACAGTATGTGCTACAGATCTCTGTGTAAAAACTCAGCTGTTCTCTAAGATTCAGAAGACCAGTAAGACAAAAGGCAGAAATTTCAGAATCCTACTCTTCTCTCTGAGGTTTTGCACTAAGGTTTGTTATTTTCGTCAAGACTGATGATACTCCATTTTACTCTGTTTTCTAATAACAGAAAACAATGTGTAGGAAAAAAACCCAAAAACCTGAATAACAAGTGTTCATGGAACAGTCTGCTGTGGAACTGTTCCTCTCTTAAATGAGAATTTTAGCCAAAATGGTTGCGTTTGACATCTGCTAGATACAGTTTGTGTTTCTCCACTTTAGGTGGCCTGGCTCTTCCTTTCAAAAACCCTGCATTTTAATCTTTTCAGCTCCTAGTGTTTAAAAATGCTGTTAAAACTCTACCCACCAAAGCCCCAAAAAATACCTAAACATTGTAAATTAAAACAAGTATTCTCAAACATGTAAATATGATTAACATTTTGTCTCCTACTGAAAGTTTCATCTAATATAAGACTATAAATAAAATTGGTTTTTAGTTTATGGTAGTTTTCTTCTTTATAGCTCTCTTTGCAGAGTGGGGAACATAATTATATTTATACTTGCAAAGAAAAACAGCTTCATTGCAGTCAATTATTAGATTGCATGAAGCTGGCTGTCCTGTCAAAAGAAGAGCTCCTGTCCTTGCATGAATTGATAATTCACTCTTCAAACCTTGTAGGAACTTGCTGAGTGTATGGTCATTCCCACTTCAAGCAGGTTTCTTTTGATGCCATTGCCAGTCATCCAGTCTTAATGGCCTTGAGCATCATATGCTGCAAAATAAGAAATGCTTCAATGACATTTTCCGGCTAGATTAAACTGGTGAAAAAGACAGCTGCCAGATTTGTTTTGTGTATCCCTGTAAGCTTTGTATTGTTTAAAGGAAATGCAGTAGATGCCAACCTTGAACATCCACTGCTTGCCAAACAGAAATTTTGTTTCCTTTAGAATATTTAAAATTACACTTTTATTATTTTTAATTTAGAGGTAAGTCTCTGGGAGCTAAGGAAATGCAGGTAGATGTACTAACATAATTGTGTGTGTCAATGCATCTCTGTTTCTCTTCTGGGTATGTATGGCACTAAAAATAAGATTTTTTGATTAATTTTAGAATGAAAATAACACAGTATTCCTCAGAAACTTGGGTGTGTGCAACTGTAATGACACTAGAAAAATAGAATGGTTGTGCTGAGGGGAAAATACACTTTTACAAGGACTGAAGATTAATGAGGGTCTGGTATCATTCCCTAACTTGAGGGTCTGTATATGAAACCAGCTTCTACTCTGGGAGTGTGTGTCCTGTCCATGAACATGAGCTGCCCTCAGCCAGTTGGTAGAACCTGCCCCAGGTCCCTCTTTAAGGTAATGTTGGGTGTTCTGGGCCTGCTGCAGGCATTGTGGTTGTTGCTCTGTTGAAAGGCACAGGAACTTTTGGTTCTCTGACTGGGAGGACAATGTGGCTTCTCCAGAGGAGGGTGGTACAGCTTTCTCCCAGTTGGTCAGTAGCAGCCATTTCTAAATTACTGGTGCCCATCAGTTACCCCTCTCTGTAACTCCCTGAAAAATTAGGTTAGAGAGCAAAAAAAGAGATGTCTACCATAAAGCCTGGGAAACAGACTGGATCCCTGACAGTAAGGAAGCAAGGTCCTTGTGCAGTGTTTGACCTCCAGCTGACCAACAGAGACTTTCAGCAGCAGAAGTGGTGCATCCATGTTCTAATAGGGAAAAGAATGCTGAAAGGAGAGAGGATGGCATGGCTGGCAAGTTATTTTTTGCTGCTTCCCATGAGTCCATGAACCTAAGGCCTAATTAAACAATGCCTGGTGCATCTTTCTTCCCTCTGGAGTGGGACAATATCCTTTTCTGCTGTAACAGTAATCCAGCATCAATGAAAAAAATGTCAGTCACTTTGATGAACTTCCCAGCAGAATTGAACAAACCAAAAGCAAGGATGCTGGGGAGAGAAATTGAACTTTTAATATATTTAGCAGAGCAAGAACAAGTGTTTATAGTCCTTCTTTTATTAAAACTGACTTAAAAGATCTGCTGAGAGTAATTCAATATAATTTCTTTATTGTTTCAAAGAGTGAAACATCAAATATTTTGACTAAAAGAAAAGGCTGATTCTTTAAAGTCTTACTAAGGGTAACATCTGTGAGCCAACTAAGTTTTAATTTCTTTCATACTGACATCTACTCAGCAATACTTAGAGATTTACAAACTGAACTTGAGACTTGAAAAAAGTTGTATAAAGACTCATGGCTTATGTCCTTCTGCCTTTCTTGATTTTACCTTGTCTTTTAAGTTTTTTTGATTATCAATCAGCGCTCTGAGGTCCTGGCCAAACTGCAGGGCAGCTCTGCCTCTCTGTTCCACAGCCCTGCATGCTGGGGGCAGAGATGGAATGCACTGCAGCTCCCTTCCCTCTGCAGTCCAGGTTTCCTCTCCCTTGTGGAGGCAGAGGTCATGTCCCAAGGTCAAATCTCAGTTGTTTACCTGTCCTAAAAGTCTAAAAGGCTTCTGTGTCTGTTAGTTTTATTATAAGCTGATCTTTCTTATGTACACCTAGTATAACCTTAAACCTTTTGTCTAGTGCCATGATGAACCTTGAATTCTCTGGTGCCTTTTCTCTTTCAATATATTCTCTGTGTCTCTCTCCATCTGCTGATAGTTTCAGTTGCTAGATTTCCAATATGAAATGATAAAAATAAGCCAATAATGCTGTAAAATGTATAAGAAATAGCATCCAACTTGTCTTACTGTAATCATCTTCTTACAGTCTAGTCTGCCTCAAACAAAAAGTGTAATCTAAGTGCATATTTGTTTGTGAAAGAAAATGAAAATTCAGAGATGTCTTCTTCAGCCAAGTTTTTACCATCTGTAATTTTTCTTAAAAAAATGTGAAAATGTATCTGTTACAAGACATTTTTAGGAAACAGTAAAAATATATGCTTATTAAAGAACTTCAAATAATAGTTGTGTTTCAATTTTCTGTTATCATGTATTTTGCTAGAGTTGTTATTATGGGCTCATTGCTTGAAATTTGGCATGTTTATGACTCTTAGGAAATAGGAAATAGAAATACATCTCTACCCTTCATGTTTGTGGGAGAAAATTTATGGCTTGTTGTGGTTTAAGCCTGGCTGGTAACTAAGCACCATGAAGCTGCTTGCTCACTCCACACTCCTTCCTCCTCCCAGTGGAACAGGGAAGAGAATCAAAATGAGAACTTTGTAGGCTGAGATAAAAATTTAATACTGACAATAATATTAATGGTAATGATAATGACAGTGATAATGATAATAATGTAGATTTGAAAAATAAAAAACCAAAAACCATACAGATAAACCCCAAGAAAAACAAGTGATGCACAATACAGTTGCTCACCACCCACTAACAGATGCCAAACCCAATTCCCCTGGGCGGGGGAAGTAAGTGAGCAGCTGTGAGGGGCTAAGTAGCAAACTGGGCTTAAAACAGAACAGATCTTTCTGGTGCCCAGTGTGGGGCTGATGTGGCAGGCCCTCAGATCCACACACTCCAGTAATCTTGGTTATCCCTCTCCTCCATCTGACTGGGCAGGGCCCTCTAATCTTGATCACAAGATTCCGCACTTCTTCCTTATAGAAGTGGACTAGGACTTCCTTCCATAGAGTCAGTAACATAATCAGCCCTTCCATTCTGCCTGGGAAACTGTCCACTGGGAGTTGGAGCAACAACTTTCTTTAAGGAACCCCATTTGTGATTGCTTTTCCCTGCCATTCCCACAGCCATGCCTCTAGAGTTGAGGTTTGCTCTCAATCCCACTTCCTCATGTCCTCTCCATGATCCCACTTAAACCTCAACATTTGTTCTTAATCACTCTCTTCCTTTCTTTACTCTTTTTCTCCCAACTCTCCCCTTCCCATTTCCTTTCCTTTTGTTCAACCTTCCTTTCATGAAGAATTTGCCTCTGCTAATTTGTTCTAAAATATAAAGCTGCTAAGAGTTTTATGCTAATCAATTTTTTTTTGAGCTTCAACTCCTTGGAGAGCCAATGTTTATGAACAGATGTATTTGTGCCTTCTCTGGTCAAGTTATTTTTTAATTATTTCATTATGTTCTCTGTATTTCTTTAATAATTACTGATTTGCATGTATCTCTAAATAGAGAGCTTTTTACAGAACACCAGCTTTTCATGTAATACTTCCCATGATATTAGCTTCCTCTATAATGTATCTGATGAATAAGCTGATTAAATAATTTAATTGTTTGATAAAATTTATTAATGAAATTTACATAGATACAATGAGGTCTATTATAGAGCCTTTGTAAAGAATACAGGAATGACAATGATAGTAGACAGCAGTGAGATAAGTAGGAAGAAGCTTGATATTTTGGGATACCTAAATGTACTCAAACCAAAAAAAAAAATGCATCTGCAGTTACACTGGTTTCTGTCTATTTCTTCACCTGCTTTTGTGGTTTTTATGTAATGTTCTTTGGCATTAAATTGTTTCAGTTCCTTTCTGAGTTTGGAACATGTAGAGACTAATCTTCTTAATACTGAAAGCTTTCTAGAATATACACACGGAGTTGAGTTACTACATGGAATATTCTAAGTATGCCTCACTCCCTTACAACACCTGGGGGAAGACTTTACTGCAAATTCCACATTTTCCTCACATGTTCCTTGTACAGTACCACACAGTTCTAAGACTACAGCTTATGTAGTTGACCATGGTGTGGTGTAAGGTAGTTTTGGGTTTTTTTCCATACCAGTGTAATCTGTGAATTAATTTCCTCAGTCATTATTTAATTTGGAAGATAATTTAATTCACAATAAAACAGGAATCATATCTTCCTATATGTGTAATGTTTTACTGGAAATTTTCTTTAAAAATAGACTCATTGGATTTCCTTCAGGTCCCCTTGTGTTGTGTATAGATAAGCAGTTGCAGCCCACAGCTCTATCAGTTAACCAAAAAAGTTTGTGTTTTCATCTTTATTTCACTCAAAGACAGCAAATTAAAATGATATACAAAACTTCCATGTGCTTAAATCCCTAGTCTTTCTATTAATTAATTCAGATTTTAACAAAGTCTTATCTTAGATTTTAATTTTGTTCTACTTTTAGAAAGAAATTTCTGCTTCTGGTGAAAAGTCACCTTGTTCTACACATCAAATATCTTTATTCCTTCCTGTACCCTGTACTCTCTTGTTTCCCCCATCTCTCTCATCACTGTGGTATCAAAGAAAGACGGTTGACTGAGAACCAACAATTCAGGTGGAAGTTTTCTGGACATTCTTTAAATAAGTTTTGGAAATGTTTGTAATATAGGGTGAGTAATAAATCAACATGTGTAACAAATGGTAGAGGAGAGTCTTCTGAACATTTCATTCCTCTTAGGTAAAAGCAGTGGTTTTAGGTCACAACCTAAAAAAGTTTTTTAAAAACCTTATTTTCAGCAAGAATGTATAGTAAATGACTAGATATTTGTTTAGCAAACCACACTTGATTTTTTACTGTTTTCAAAAGTTCAAGTTAACAGAGACTTTCCAATGACACAATAAATTTACCTGATGCAACTTTGAGCCCTTTGTATCTCAGGACTTACTGCAATGCCAATCCAGTTAAGACATCCAATCTGTTTGAGGAAGGAGACATTATTACCCCCTTGCCAGAAAAACAGCCTTCCTCAAGTTTAGAATATGTGTGGCAGTAGGGTAGGGTGCCTTCATGTATTTTTAGTTGTGATTAATGGAAGGTATACTTCCAAGACCCTAAAAAATCAATGGAACTTTTGGTTTAAGGTTTACTTGTAATTTGTAATTAATATGTCCTGTTGGGGATACTACTTTGCTGTGTCTTTATTTTCTTTCTAAAAGCTTTACCAAAAAAACAAAACAAACAAAACCACCCCAAAGCAACATATTATTTTTTAAGCAGAATTTTTGACTGCCTAGACTGATTTCAACATAAATGTTATGAATACCTTAAATGCTGAAAGAAAGAAGGAAAGACAGAGACACAGACAGTTATGAAGGCTACCTCTGTTTTTCCTGTATGATGCAAACCAGTATAATTGTATATTTATAAAAAGCTATAGAACTGAACTAACATTTAGAAATATATATCTGTGCTGTAATATGTTTTTTGAACACTTGTATAACTCTTAGTTCTAAATGAAATGTACAAATATGTCATAATGTTAATTTATTTGAATATGTACTTCTGGAAATGCTGCAACTCTCTGGTTAAAAGAGAAAAGAGGGAATTTTAGGGGGCTACAGTATGGGTAAATGAAGGGGTATAGAAGGCAATCTTATCCCCCAGTGAGTTGCATCTGGACCAATTACTAAAGATTAGTAGCAGGCCTGATCTTAACAGGCCACACCTGTAGCCAATAAGAACAAGTGGTATAAAAGAGTGGATTAGTGGGATCTGGAGTCAGATTACTGCTG
>LTAT01000001.1:9459253-9495195 GCA_003286495.1 Chlorodrepanis virens
ATGTTAATTTATTTGAATATGTACTTCTGGAAATGCTGCAACTCTCTGGTTAAAAGAGAAAAGAGGGAATTTTAGGGGGCTACAGTATGGGTAAATGAAGGTGGTATAGAAGGCAATCTTATCCCCCAGTGAGTTGCATCTGGACCAATTACTAAAGATTAGTAGCAGGCCTGATCTTAACAGGCCACACCTGTAGCCAATAAGAACAAGTGGTATAAAAGAGTGGATTAGTGGGATCTGGAGTCAGATTACTGCTGCAAGGGCCAGGAACCGGCAGTGCTCAGAGGAGCTGCTTGTGAGAAACATGGAGGAAGTATGAAGCTCTGGTGATACAAAATCCTTGCACTATAATGATGTTAGAGATCATACTATCTAAGACAACAGTTAAGTACTGCCTTTCAGATATTTAATAAAGTGGCATCATGCATGTTAAATTAATAGAAATTAGCTTAGTTGGAATGGGTTGTGCACAGTGTGAAAACTGTCTAGAAAACAAGGATTCCCACTCCTGCAGGAAATTTGTGGTGTTGTGGATTTGTTTGTTCCATGAAACAGAAACAAGGCCTTACCAAAAACTGAAGGGATTGAAAGGAGCTTTTTCTTCAGAAGAACAGTCAGAGAGAAAGGTCATGGCAGAATAGCTAAGAGCACTCAAGTCAGTGCTGTACCCATAACTATGTATTGGTGAGAAAAAAATAATTTTGAACTGAATACTGTCCTTAATTCTGTCCTCTGTTCAAGTAACCTTCCAAAGGAATTCGTACTTCCTAACAAAATGTTTTACATAAAATTCCCAGCTCTAATGAGGGTTGCAGTGTGTACCAGAATAACATTGTTGACAGCAAAGCAGATGTTTTGTCTGTAACACAGATTCCCTATTTTATGTTGCTCTGTGGTAAAAATGAAAGATGTGCAATGTAGGTCATCATGGCATCAATTCTAGAAAATTAGAATAGTCACTTGTTCTCAAATCAATCAAAGCATCCATCAAACTTCACAAATTAGAAAAGATGTGGACACGTGAAATTATTTTTCATGGCACAAAATACTCACTACTTATTATTATTGTGGCTCTCAGTAGCTCTCATACATACAAAAATATCTAAAAATTCAAAGGTGCACATAAAACTTGCTCAGTGACTAGACTATAAAAAAAAGTCTATATTTTAATATTTCATGCTTGAGTCAAAGCATCAGATCAGAAACTTGGTTTGATTTGCAGAAAGAGGTGTTTTTTTTTTTTAGCATTGTCATATGGGGAAAAAATCACAAATATTTCCTTTCATCTTTCACTGATGCTAAGTACAAAATGTGAGTTCTCTGTTAGTCAGTTAGAGAAAAAAGGCCACAATCCAGTACAATTCCATGGCCATGAACATAGATCTGTTTCTAAGATCCTGACTAGAATAAGTCTGGCTCATCTCTCTCTGTGTAATTCTAGTGTTATTTCTGACACATGGAGCTCCTACTAGGCACATATGTTTTATATCACTTCCTGTGCATTTTTTCTTGTTTCTTTTCTTGTTTTTCCTTTTTTTTTTTTAATTATTTTTCCTATTTTTTTCCTGATTTACACTTTGATTGCCAAGTCTTCTTTGTTTTCTAGATATATTAGTATTTAGTTCTGGTTATTTGTTTGAAATAATGACATGTACTTGAAATAAAGTAAGCATCCTTGTCTCTTAAACAATAGATCCCTATTTAAGACAGATATATATGTAATAATCCTGTGAGCTTAAATGTATTTTCCTCTTTTACTTTGTGTCCTACATGCCATATTTATTCTGACCCTGGATTTTTACAGCTTTCCGGTCTTTTTTAATTAGTATTTTTTTTCATTTGAGCTAACCAGAGGGATTGTTTCATTTCAGTTTGGAAGACGCCACATTGAAGACCTTTTTAATGATTTTCGAGATGGACGAAGACTTCTGGAGCTCCTGGAATGCCTTACAGGCCAAAAACTTGTATGTGCTTTGTAACACATTTACTGTTTATTGAAGTCTTAATGTTGTGATAATTATAGTAGTAGATATTCATCAATTTCTTACATTGATGAGGACCTGTGGAAACTATTTTTAGGGGTCTGAATAGATTTCAGTTTCATTTGAAATTGAGAAAACATTGTGACTGAGAGCTGTATTAGACAATAACACTTTGCAAGGTCTATAATTGAAATGAAAATATTCTACTTTATTGGATGCACTTACCGAGTGTGGCACTGAGAGACAAGACTGAGGAAGGGTTCATTTAGATATCTGGATTTTAGCTGGAATAGAATTTAATGTGTAGAATTAGAATGGTTTTCTAATGTCATGCATATGGTCCATCTTGTCTGATTGGACTTGTCTGAAAAGAAAGAACTGCTAGCTCTTATTGACCTGGAAATTCTAAAGTGGCACAGTCACACACATTTTTGTTCTCTTTTTGTTCCTGATTGGAACTTTTAAGCACAGCATTTTCTCATAGGAAGGCTGGGAGATTGAGATTCAAAATCCAGAGATAATACACTTGTACATAAATATTACACAAACTGATGCTTATCTGTTTAGTTGCCATAGCAATGTTCTTAAATTGTGCCATGCAGAAGACAAGTAATCATGATAAAAAGAAACTTGAATGAGCTCATTTTATATGCATTTTAATGATTCCTTCACTGAAAATTACTTTCTCTGGATCCAGTTTGTTTTGCAATTGACTTTATTTCATGTTGGTAGCTGCATAATCCCAGTGTATGTAAATATTCTATTCTATTAAAGTTATGAAATAGAAAACTACAGGTGTATTATAAGTTTTTAGTTGCATACAGTGTATTCCACATTCTGATTATGGACAGTCAAGTTGGTTTACTTTCTTTGTAGGCAAAAGAAAAGGGCTCCACAAGAGTTCATTCTCTGAACAATGTCAACAAAGCAATCCACTTTTTGCAGAGAAATAATGTAAGTATTCAGCCAAACAGGCTCAGAACAGTCTGTAGACAGTGCACGAAATGCTTTGTAGGTGTTGAATCAAACACCTTTGCTACAGTATAAAAGTACTGGAGTCAAAGCAGCTTTATCAATGTGGATTGGTCACTTTCCATTCAGCATCAAGGTCTATTGTGTTTTAAGGAGTTTAAAATCCTCTTCCAGCAAATTTTGGCTAATATATCTGTAATGGATGCTGTCTGAAGACAGATCAACCTGCATGATTTTATTCTAATGAATGGTGTTTAAAATAAATTTTTGAAAGTTAAATACAAGAAGTCAAACATAGCTGATTACAAGATGCTGCCTATCAAAATATTTACTCACAATCTCTGACAATTATGAATGCTGAAAACCCAAGGCTTTTCCTACAATATTTTTTTTATTAAGTTTCAAAGGCATCTGTCTCATGATTCAAAACACTAATCATATCAATATCACTTTCAATTCTACTTTGTGAAGATTGATTTTTCAAGCCAGTATCCTGTGAATCATTCTTGAGTAAATATTCTCATATTGTCTTTCTTATGCAGGCATTCTAATAGACCCATAATTTTAGCAGAGATTTTGTCTGGCCCACTAATTTTATCATAACTCTCCTTGAGAATAAATAAAAAAAATCCAAACTATAAGGCTTGCTTAAACTTCACAGTAAGAGGTGACAAAACAAAGATAATGTATTCTGTGCTGTATTGTATGTTGAATTTCTTGATAGCTGCAGGAGGTCACTAATGCTTGATTTCAAATGCTGAATAAAGTTATTGATTTTTTAAATTTAAGGTAATCCACCTAAAGATTTGTACATAAATGAAAGTGACCCTACAAGATTGACATAAAGACCTCCAGCTTGATTTTTTTTTTTAGTGGTATTTGATGTAAATAAATATAAGGAAAAGCCTTTAATTGTTCAAAATGTGCAACATTTGACATTATTGGGAAAAAAATCATCAATACATTATTTCACACTATACAAGAAGGTTTTGATTGCATAACTAGTTACAAATAATCATAGAAAATACTTTTTTAAGTACTCAGTACCCTTCCAATGAACCCTCTGGCGTGCACTTCACTCATTTTCCAGAGCACAAATCTGGAAAGTCCCTTTCAGATCTGGGAAGAAAACAGAGTATTTCAATTTTAGAAGATAGAAGAAGAAACATTGTTTTGGAAAGTGAAGTGGTCATCCAATGGCCATTACAGTCATATAATAAAAACGTTGTAAACTATATAAAAATTGGTACAGTATATATAAAGATATAATGTATCTTGTGTGAAATAAAAAGACCTGTTCTGACATAGCTTCCTTAAGCTTCAATAATTTGACAAATTATTCCTCTGGGACTTCAAGAATGCAAAATCAATGGTTCTAAAGTGAATTAAAGCCTGTGACTAGTCCAGTTTTTTCTGCTATGTTCCATCTTTGCTCTGAGGTTCTGGGTGGTAACACTGAACAATGCTGCTACTTCCAGTCAATCCATTTCACAGGCTTTTTGTTCCCATGGAAAAGTGCAAGTGTTGAGGGGGGAGCATGGGGGATGTGAAGGGTGGGGGGCTGCCCCAGTATGGGCTTAGACCTGTCTGTGGAAGCAGGGCAATGTTCCTCTGCTTCAGTAAAACAGGCATGGGCTATGTGTGTTCAGGTTCCTCTTCCAAAAATGGATTTGATCTGTGGAATATGCAGGCACTGCTCTAATAAACCCTAATTGTAGGGTGTCAGTTGCTGCAGGGGATTCCATGTTAAATTTAGCATGCAAAGTTTAAGTTCCATTTGGGAAATGTTCCAAGACATTGATGGTTAGAATAGATAGCCAGTCTCATGTGCTTTTAGTACAAAATGTGGAATTCTTAAAGAGCTCTTTAAGAGTTTTAGAGTTCTTGGTGAAATATCTAATTTATGGTTTGTAAAAATGACCTATATATAGATGCATTTAAAAAAAACCCTCAAAAATTAAAGTAAAGCAGCTTGTTTTGAGGGTGAAAACTTTATTCAATTTGCAGATGTAACTTCAAATAACTTCAGAACTGCACTAGAGAATGAAGAATGTAGTTTGTGAAGAATGGGGCACTTTGCAATAAAAAACATCACTTCTGACCATGAAAAATTGCATCTATGAAACAGCAAGGATGTTAATTTAAGAGTCATAATTCTATCCAAATGTGCAGGACAGCTTATAGTCTTCCATTTATAGCCCTGAGTTTGGCTTCCTTATTCAGATAGTATAAAAAGGCAGGGAGGGTAAAGGTTCATTTCCCATGTGTAGGAAGGAAAATTCCATGGTGCTAAATAATGATGCACTATGAAATTTCAAATGCATGATAAAATTATGGAAAACAAAATTACTGGTTGAACTGTTGTGGAAAAGACTTGTTAGATAACAATCACTGCTTTATCTGTATGCCAGAGCACATCCTGTATATTTCTTTATACATTATGGAATTGAATTAAGGAAAATTAAGTTCTATTTTAGTTTAAATATATAATGTCTTGGGTTTGTAGGTCTTGCAGTAACTAGATGTGTGTGTGTTAACATTCAGAAAATTACATTATGTAAGGTAGTATAAAGCAGAGTGCAGTAGTTTTTCTGTCTGTGTGATTTGTAATTGTAGAAGCTTCATATAAAAGATACTTGAGTTATTAAAACTATTGCTTTTCATTTTATGTTTCACGACATGCTGTAATTGGAATAACAGGAACTCCAGATCACTGCTGTTTTTTTTCCAGAACATTAATTGTGCCATTTATAAAATGTGAGTTGTATGTTTATGGAACAACAGAAACCAAATGGGAGATTTACCTTAGCCTATCCCTTCATCTTCTTCCAACCTCTTATGCTTTTATTAATGTTTTACAATTATTTTTTTGTTTCTATAATAGGTTGATTTGGTAAATATAGGGAGCTCAGATATTGTGGATGGAAATCATAAGCTGACCCTTGGTTTGATCTGGAATATAATCCTCCACTGGCAGGTGAGTGGCACTGCTCATTACTTCCTAAGAAATACCTTTATTCCACTGATCTTTTCTCCATTATTATCCAGCAACCACCTACAAAGTGAACATAGACACTACAGTGTGCTAAATAAGCAAATATTATGGCAGTCTGATATATATTATCAAGGATACTGACAATATTAAGAAGAAAAAAAAATTTTACAAGATTAGCAGTAACTTTTTTGACTGTAATATCACAGTCAGATATTGCAAGATGATATATGAGGTATCCTAACAAAAATGGATAGACAAAGCTAATGTGGATTTCTTTTTAGTAATTTAGAAAGAGTGACTTCTCTATTTTAATGAAATAACAACATCAGTTGCTTTTTGCTGCTGACCCGTCCTGCCAATAATTATTTTTAGAACACTGAAAAGCAGCTAGACTGCCTATTTATTGAAGCAGATGTGGCTCATTTAGTTTTCTTTCTCTTTGGAGAAATATGAAATAGATCTCATAAAAACCAGCATGGTAGATGAGGACACTTAACTAAAAAAATTCTGAAACGGCAGTAAAATCAAAATTCAAAAAGATCTATCATCTAGACGCTCTGAATCCATGTGTTTGTATGCATCTGGGCTAAGAGTCTGTCCATTAGTGTTGACTATGTTCCCCAAGCAATAATCTACAAGTTTTCCATAGAATAACAAGAAAAGGTGGTGGGAAATAAAGCTTTAAAGACTTTAAGACTGAATCATACTTATCGAAAATAAGATGTGTTTATTCATCCAAGTAGGGAACATTTTTATTCTCATTTTACAGGATGACAGCAACAGAGAAAAGCTGCAGATTGTTAACTCACTTCTTCCTTTGTCTGTGTTTCAATATTCCTAGCTTAATTGCATAAAATTGTTCTAAATTACTTATTAAGAGCAGATGGAATGTGATACCTAGCTATACAACTTTTACCAATAATCCTTTAATCATTCTGGTTTAATTTGAATGAATTATGGATTGAGATGACTAATCATGTTCAAATTAATATTTTGTTTTCTTCGTATTTTATCCTGAAGCAAAGTGTTAAAGGTGTGTATTAGTATTAGCTGTGTTGTTACTACTTTCTTTTCAATCATTCCCACCATTCCTTTTAAAGTGTACTTGCACAGAGACACAGAAGACACAGGCTCTGGTGTAGCCTGATGAGCTTTTTGACAGCAGCATGTAAAAACCAAAAACCTTTTGTTTGCAGTGCAAAAATGATTCATTTCAAGCTTCATCTTGAGCCTGGTGATAACTGTGATGGCAGCTGTGATAGTGCCCATGGCTTCAGCTTCAACCACCCATAGATGAAAGGTCCAAGGATTCTATTTACACAGCAGTGGTTAAAACTGTGACTCTTTGTCAGCATAGTCATAATTCAGTCCAGGTTTAGTCTATACTTAGAATTCTGTGATGCCCTAAAGATCTAGAAATAAAACAACACACTTTTGAGGCAATGTTAGTGTAGGATGTAATTCAAAAGCTGATCTTTAACTGGAGCCCTCAGCAACAAGTATGGAAAAATGCCCACCCCACAGAGGGAGAATGCAGTTTTATAAATTTAGCAAATTAGCATACTTGACAAGCAGTCTCAATTAGAAGCACAGGTATGAGGTAATTCCCCCCCTTGGTTCCACCCTTTTCCAGAAGCCCCCCTTTAGATACTACTGTACTTTTTTATGAGAATGTGTCTCAAGATGCTGTTTTAACCTTTGCTCCCAGATTAGGACTGGGGCCTTTATCAATGTATTTTGTCTTTCTGTCTAACAGATTAGGTGAAAAGCCAGCTACGCATCTGTGTAGTTATACAATAGTAGGCTACAGAACTACAAATGTATGAGAATATATAGAAGCAAAAAGGCAAAAATCAGTTTGGCATCACTGTGTTTAATTTTTTTCTAGTCATGAAGTACTGAAAGTTATCTGCACCTTCTGGAATTCTCTTTTTATTTAAGTTTCTGTAAATAAGATTCTAATTTGTCTAGAATTTAGTTTTATGATTTTTTTTCTAAAGAGCTAAAACCCAATCGCCAACAAGAAGCCATTATTAAATAATAACCTTGTTGCTGTTGCTAAATGATGATTAATAAGGAAAAAAAAATGCAGATTTATATTTTGGCTTTTCTCCTTAAAAAACCCAAAACACTCAGAGCTGTTATTTTGCTGCCTATTTCCCTCAAAGTATTGTAAAGGGTTCAAAGTAAATTTGTTTATTTACAGTTCTGTGGAGAAAGTCTGTTCTTTTCCAGGTTTTCTCTCAAATTTTTAAGTTAATTGCATGATCTAGAATATGTTTGTGATTGTTCTGCCCTGTTTATAGGTAGGTATGATCTTACATATGACAGAACTTATGGTGACACAAAGCTGTAAATCTCTATAGAAATTCTTCTTCCTGTTGGTTTGCCTATCCCAGATGGTCCCTAGCAAAAAGCAGCTGGAAACACAATAAGTTGTTCATACAGAGTCAGGAGGGCGACCAAACTTACCTGTCACTTGTCTCAGCTTGGTAAAATACCAAGACTACTACATTTGTTTGTAGTCTTTGGAAGGCCCAAAGACAAATAAATAGGAATACACAGGCTATTTGCTTTAGTGCATGCTTGTGTCATTTGTGTTTGCTGGTGCAGTCCTACTTTTGCAGACCCGGAGAAGAGTCGCTTAGAGGAAATTCATCTGTCTACATCTAAAACAAAAAACACCATGAAAAAATATGAGAATATTGTGTGAACACTTGTGTTGTTGTAGATGAACAGGCAGCGTGTAAATTATGTTATGTTTTTAGAAGTGAATTTATTTTCATGTAAAGAATGAAAGAAAACCCCTAGAAAAAATATTTGTCCCAAGTCTTGATTTTCTCTGGGAAAAAGTCATAAAATAATAGATTTATACATAAGGAAAATATTTCAGAGGGGAGCATTTCAACAGCCTGAGAGCCCCATTTAGAGACTTACTAAAAGCATCAGGGTTATTGTGCACGTCAGTATTTTAATATGAAGTACCATTTTAATTTCAATTTTTGATTATGGAAATGAAATGCTTCTGTCAATCCACCTTGAATCAATGAACAAAGAATATCCTTTACTTTGATAGGTGTCTTGAATATCTACAAAAATGTCCTTAAAAGCGTTCTATTAAATGTACTTGGAAAGAGTTTAGTGGTTCTAGCTATAAAAATGTAATCTATGCAGTCAGAATACTTGAAATCTAGCAAGTAAAAAATGCTAAGTGATTCTGTCAGGGAGATGTAAGGGTCCTATTTTATTAAGAAAAATGAAAAATTCTTTCTTTGAGAACATTTTTCTTTTCAGATTATTTTTTCCCTCGCTCTTTTCTAGGGTCTGGAATACTGAAGCCATGTGCCAGTCTTATAAAATATTACATGCCTGAGTGTTGGTTTTAGGTGAAAGAGATGTAGTGTGAGCCAGAGATCATGCTGTGTTCCTTGCCATCTTAGACACACAGCCACACATGTCCGGTTTCCAGGACATGGCCCTACAGTAGGAAGATCAAAGGTCCATCAGTGCTGTGAGCCAGGGCTGGTTGTGCTGCTTTTGGCCACTGTCTTCATGGGGTGACAAGAACTGAAGTGCTCTCATTCTGTCCTCAGCTTTCCTTTTGGCAGCCTGGCATTTCTGAAGCCATCTCAGTGATGTCTGTATTGTCCTTTCCCCCTCTTCTATCAAAATTTCATCTTTTCCCATTGCCATAGCATATGTCCGTTCCCTAGGAAGAGCAAGTATATCTGTTCTCTGGAAGTCAGAGTTTCCTACACCTGGAAGCTTTGTGTCCTGCCAGGATACACTGCATTAGAAAGGAGAGGTAAAAATGAAATGAGTAGCAGAGGTCAACTCATCACCTGACAGCATGAAGCAGAGGCACTTTGAAATAGCTGCAGCATCTGAGCCTGGTTGCTGGGGGAGTTTGTCTGAAAGCTCTTCAGGCTGACATGAACATATCTCTGTGTGCCACTTTTCCAGCAGCACATCTTAACCAAGAAGCCTTCAAAAACCTTCCTTTTCACCAAAATAACTGCCAGCACTCTTGTGCTCAGGCACTGATCCTGCTTCAGGACCCAGCCATCCTGCAGGCAGGGTGGTGCTGTGCTGCAGGGTGTGGCATGGTGCTGCCAAGGTGCCGGGTGAGGTGGTGTGGCAGTGCCCCTCAGGACACTCAGGTGGACAAGGTGGCTTCAGCTGTAGAAGTGGAGTTATCCACCAATTCTCACTGAAGAGGAAGGGGCCTCAGCATTCAGGATGAGGTCAGGCCCTTTTACTCTGTTTTTTTTAAATATCTGACTTACCCTAGGAGGCAACAAAAAAATCATAAATTTAACAGTGTTCACTGTTGCAAAGAAATGCAGGAAAAGGAGAGCAAAACTTTATCTTTTGTAAGCATATTTAACTCAACAAGGTGAAACTAAAACTGGTTTGTATCCAATTACAGAAAAGTAAAAATAAATGCTGGGTTTAGACTTATTACCTGGCTTCTTCTGAATAACTGTCTTCCTGTTGGCCCTTTTTTTTACTAATTTTTTCTCTGTTCATAGACATAGCTCCTTTCTCTTTGATATCAGCTCAAACACATAATCCATTCTGTGTTATGAACTCTTCTATTTCTAAATATGGTGTTCCTGTGTTCATTCAGCTATTCTTTAATGAAAATGTGTGTTGTATTGTTCAAAAGTTAGAGTTTTCTTATAATATCGAGAAGAATCTGAATTTTTAAATATAAGCAAATGATGAAAAAAAATGAACAATGAAATCTTAGCTTGGACAAGTCTCCTTAACTTTAGTATTTTATAGTCTTTCTTATTGTTTATGTTTGGTGCAGCAGATGCTAATTGCAAAAGTTTTCTTCTTTTTCAGCATCCAGATTTTTGAAAAAAACAAGATTTTGTATTTTTATAGTAGTGAAGGTGCCTGGGCATAGAGAGGCCAAATCTCATCTTCTTGCTACATTATGTGAATCAACTTTGGCATCTCTCAAAAGTAAAGATGTTAAATATGTCAAGAACTGCAGAACACACACTCAGACATATGAAGCAAAAATAAAGAGTATATTTCCTAATTTTCTTACACTTTATTTTCTGTCTCCTGATGGAAAAATGGAGTCAAATATAAAAACTTCTATTCTTATCTGACAGAATTTATATTAATTTTAATTGGTGAAAAATAAAATCTAGGACTGAAGTCAGGAACATATCCCATGAAATGCAGAGGATAAGTTTCTGCTTCCATCTTAGAAATTAATCACATAGAATGTAAAGTTTACCCCTAAGTCTCAAAAGGAAGATTAGGGGCACTATTACTCTGGTCAGTATGCATCTGAGATGCAAACCCAAGATGTTATTCCAGGAATTCATATCTTCACAAAATCAAATGCTTGAATTAATTACTGTGAAACTAGTGAGCAATTTACTGTACTCAACAATAAAAGGTTATCTCTGTTTTTTCTACAATGTCACGGTAATTAATTGTCATTGGTTTTGTTGACTGTTCTTTCAGATTACAACTTCTGCATATTATCTTACAATTTTTACAGTTTCAAAGTGGTACACACTTTATCATAAAGTAGATTCTGCCATGAAAGTTGTTCTTTGACTGACTGATACTGGCAGCAGAGCAATTCAAGGGGAAAGTGATAATGAAATGCAATATTCCCTAAGTGAATAAGCAGCAATAAGCAACTTTATAGTTAAATTATATCTTAGGGAATAATTTAAAAGAGCTGCTATTCTAAAAGATAAACGGGGAAAGAAATGGTTTAAAAGGTGCTACTTTACAGGAAAATACTTCTTAATAGAAGTTTTATGTGCTCTTTTACTAGTAGAGAAATTGATAGCAAATAAAAAATCTACTGCATTATGTCAAACTCCAGGATAATATTTATAAAAGCCTTTAGGTTTTTCATAAAATAATAACTCGATTGGTAAACTCTCTCTAGTGAAAAAGGAATATTAACTTCGTTAAATAATAGAATTGAAACATATGCAATACTCTTTTAATGCATGCAATGAAATTGACTTTTCATCCAAGTGCAGGTATGCAAATATATTTTGCACCTTTAAGTCAAAAACATGATCTACTGTTTGTGCTATTCATCATTTTATCAACTTTTGCTGTAATGTATCATATTAACTAAGGATGTATTTCCAGGTCAAAGAAAACCACAAGGAGAAATATTTAGTTTGAAAGGACTCTGTTACCACAAATGATGCTAAGAAATGTGCTTTCTCTGTCCCTGCTTCCCCCATGGCGCAGGCATGAATGAATTCGTGCATGTCAGTAGCTGTTGTCTTTAAGCATTCAGAATTGATTGCTGTCTTTACAACAAACAAGTATGTTCTTTAATTACTTAGCAGTTTTTCTTTAGGGTTGAAATTTATTTAACTGAAGGTTTTTCATTCCAAGAGAAGAAACAGTCAGCTTTTAATAAGCTCAATCATTTATCAAATTCTGTCTTTTATTGCAGGTCAAAGATGTAATGAAAAACATCATGGCTGGGCTACAGCAGACAAACAGTGAGATGATTCTGCTGAGCTGGGTCCGTCAATCGACTCGCAATTACCCGCAGGTCAACGTTACCAATTTCACCACGAGCTGGTCTGATGGATTGGCTTTCAACGCCCTCCTCCACAGCCACAGGTAGCAAAAGCAGCTTTTCCCTGTTTCAGTGAGCTTGTGACAGATGGCTGTGCAGGGCTCGAGGATGGTCTGTCTGTTGTGTGGGGGGTTTAGCTGCTTCCTCTGTGGGTGTTTCAGCATTCTTTTAAATGACTGACTGTTTGCTTTGACCTGGGTGCTGCGTTTTGTGTCCCACAAAACCCTCTCATGGAGGGAGAGCTTTTCACAGAACAACCAAATACACACAGCTCAGCTCCTTTTTCTGGAATCTCAGTTTGTATACCAAGAAGATAGTCTCAAGGAATACAGGCTTGGAAACTTTTGAGAAGAGCAAGGAGTATCCAAAACTAAGCCTTTGAGGTTTTTCTAGAGGGAAAATGAGATTTTCCTGTGGGTACTTAGAGGAGGAAAATTTGGTGTTTGTTGATAGCTGTTGAATTGAAAGTATGGATTTGCCTCACAAGGACACAGAGAAGTTGGCCTTTGTTTTCAAAACCTTTCATGTTATTCCACCAGCTGATTTGAATATTTAGCCTCTCTCAGAAGTTGCCTTCTTCTAGTCAATGCTGTATAAAACTCTACCTCTAGGGATTCAGAGTTCTCTGGAGGTTCTGTGTACATGGCCTAAGGAAGATGTGCAAGTCAATATATCTAAAAAACCCAGTTCTTGCCACTGCTGCTTCTAAAGCAGGATTGCTTTTCCCAATGTGATAAACATCCCAACCTCTTTCTCCTACTACTGATGCCTTAAGTATATACTTGTCTCTTAAAGGGGACTGTCCTGCAAGGCCACTGACTGCTCAAGTTATTAGGCAGTTGAACTTTTTAACTGTGCAGTGGTTTAAATACCATCCAGAAATTAAACTCCAAATTAGCCTCTCCCTTCCCTCTGCCCCCTCTGACAAGGGAGGAACAAAAACAGACTTTGGGTTGGGATCACAATTTATTGAAAGCAAACAGCAGTGGAATAAGAACTGCACAGCTACGACAGCAATAATGATAACAAAAAGTATACAGAAAGAGAGGGTGTTTTTCTCACTAAAAAGATGGTAACCCTCTTGGCTTAGTTCCCCGTGGAAGCTGGGACAAGAAGATGACCAGATGCTCCCTGCAGGTGACATACATGTGGCTTTCCCAGACAAAGACAAGATGATGACTGTGTCCACATGCTGCTGCACGTGGCAGCTGGGAATTAAGGCAAGATGGTGAGGAGGGCTCTGAAATCCCAAGACAATGGGAAACACTGACAAACAATCCCACTGTGTGGGGAATCGTCCCAGAACAGGTTTCAAACACACCAACCGCATTCCATCCAGGGCCACAACTGTATTTTTCCCCAAAATTTCCATACCAATGTAACCTCTCTTAGGATGGGAATATAACTTCTCAATTTCCTCTGATTTACCCCCAGTCATCTTTCCACAATGTCTTTCCACCTAGAAACAATATCAGATGTCTGTTCCCTGATTAGGGTATCTGGTACTCAGATATTCAGATTGCTTGCTCTGCAGAACCATGTAATATCTGGTGTCTGAAATCAGTACTCAGAAATTCCTTTTTGTCCTTCTCTGTAGGAATTTATTCAGAAGTCTGAACAGAGGAATTTATTCAGGATCAGTCCCTGGCTGGGGAGTGCAGTTGCCAGTAAACCAGACTGGGATTGTCTAGACGAATTTCTGTGTTCTATGTCAGATTTTATGCACTGCTGTGTTCAGTTCAGCGCAAAGTTCACCAGATGAACATTAATTTCCTGCTTACTGGAATTTATGCGCTTTATTCAGGTTTTGTAATTCAGGGCTGCAAAACTTAAGCCTGCTTTTACTCTTCTTCTGTCTGCTGCCATAAATCTTGAACAGCTTTCTGCACAGTGAGCCTATTTTCAATAGAAGTGAAGAATTACTCAACAGAAGCCTTGTCTCTTGCCCAGTAGTTACTGCACTTATCTGGGAAATGGCAAGTGTTCAGTCAGATTCCTGGAGGCAAGTTTCCAAGACACACCAGTCATCTTCTGGACTTAAATCACTAAGTTCTCTGCAAGGGTTTCATTTCCTCCAAAGTCCTGATGCAGTAATTTTTAAGATGAACCAATGATGTTTGATTTTTGTTGACTTTGCATTTCATGTTTAGTGTGTGGGAACACTGAATTGTCCTTCAAGATTCCAGATGGAATAACTTCAATAGGTACACTAGGACATTCCGTGCTTGGGAGCTCCTTACTGTATCCTATAATAATAAAAAACCTTCTCTATGGAGCCCAATTCAATCACTCTAAGATGCAGGTACATTAGAGACTTGGGTGTCAGAGTGTCTTGGATTTAGTGCCTAAAGAAGACAGTTTTAATATACACTGAAGAAAAGTTGTCCAAGAGTGATTTACATGAATTCTCAGAAAAACCTGGTGTCTCATACATCCTATGCTTTATAAATAGTTTGTGATTTACTTACATAGAATGATAAACACTCTGATGACAAACACCTCTGAATTTAGCTCCTCTGTTTTCCCTGTTCAATTTTTCCAGTTTCTACACTTTTTTGGTCAGAATTCCCTATTTCTTCAGTTCTCCTGTTCTGCTTCTTTCTTGTCTATTTCCTTGTTCTCCATAAAGCTTTGTCCAGATGCTCTTTTCTTTTTTTCCTTTTCATCCTCTGACTTTATTCCTCCTCTGCACTGGCAGGAATGGAAGCAGAGTTAGTCACAAGGAAGGATAGCTATAGTTTGAAGATCAGGTATGATATTTAATTCATACAGTGAACCTGGTGCCTGGCGTGTGCACTTTTCCCCAATTTTAGCTCTATTCCTAGACTTCTACAAAAACTAAACCAAGAACAAACCAAAAAACCTCCAAAACACAACAGAAAATGCCAAACATCAAAAATCTCTCCAACACTGAAAGAGTGATGCTACTCCAGGTTTTTTCCATAATATTTAGGCTCTCTTAAAGTGAGGGTAGATTTGGGGGTAGCATTAAATCTATTTATTTTTCAAACAAATCCCTTTCCTTTATGGGTGGTGATATTTTCATTTCTCTTATATAATGTTTTCAGTGATGAACAGGTGGCTTTATGCTTTAGTTTGTAGTTGGTTTTTTTTTTTGTTTTTTTTAAGAGGTTCAGATAGTAATGTGAAATCTGCATCTGGATGAATTTTCTAAGTACATCCTTAAAGGGATTGAGATAAAGTAAGAGACTATCATGAAGCACTGACCACATAGTATGCTGTGAGAGTGGGAAGCTTTATTTGCAGTGGAAAGCTTTATTTCTCATAGTCTTCTATCCCACCAATCCCTAGCTTTCAGCTTACTATTTTGATTGGATCAGATTTTTCTAATGCTATTTCTCTGTCATTTTATTAAGGGGTTACTTTAGGTAGATTTTCCCATCTCTGTAATCACCATGTCTCCATGGACATTGAGGCTCAATTGCTTTCAATACTGAGTGCAAGAAACAGTGGAACACAGGTCACCTGGCAAATCTCCAAGGGGATATTAGTGAGCCCAGAGGGTGAATTTTCAGGATATAAGCTTGGCACACAATCTCTTGAATGGTATGTTCTGCATTGAACTGCAAGAACAAGGCAATAGCTGTGGAGTGGCAACATAACCTTAGGAATATACAGAAACTAAAATATTTTGCTGATTAAGAGAGGTCAGTCCTTCTACAGTTGAAACTCTCCCTTTTCAGGCTCCAGATCACAAAGACCTCTCCCCATTTACTTCTTTTAATCTTTTCCTCCAGGTGGATATCAGAGAAAGCTTTACCTATTTCCTCTGACTCTGTTTGGGCTCTTTTTCTTTTCTCCCCTAGTCCTGTAATCAGGATTTTGAAGTGGGAACAGGTGACATTCATTATCTTCCTCCTTGCTTCTTTGAAATGCTTGAACTTAGGCCAGGTGACTGCCTTACAAATGAGCACTTCACTGCAGCTGTTTCTGCTTCAGGGTGCTAGAGTGAGAAGGGAAAGAAAATGACAGCAGAAAGAGGTCCTGGGCAGAAGCAAAAAGAAAAAAAAAAAAGATCTTCAGTAGTTTACAGGAAAAGTAAAAGCAAAACCAATTTGCTTGGGATGAAAAGGTATGAAAATATTTTTTTTAGCAAATCACTAGGTTATGTATCAGTTACTCTCTCCTGACGTTTTTCAGTTTAGAGAGTTCTGAGAACATATAAGAGATATTCTTATATAAACAGGTAAAGCAACAAACACACAGCTTTTCTATTGAAATGGAGATGACACATCTTATGGTCTAACCATGACTATTTTCTGTCTACAATAATCACAAACTGTGGCTTGTCGTATCCATGACTTTAATTTCTGCATAGAGGTCTGTCAGGAGTTTTTTGTCCATAGTATATAATATACTATGCATAGTATAAATTTTCTCACTATGCTTGAAATAGTTCTGTTGTAAGTTATGTAATTGAGGGTTAAAGGGGATGTATGGAGTCTTTTTGTTTACTTCACTTTTCTTGGAAATATGTTTTGAAAAAAGTTAGGTTTGTTTCCCCCCCTTTTTTTTTTTGTTTTTATTGTTTGTATTTCTGCTAGTGATAGGAAAGAACTGTTGGTACAAAAATTATTCTATGTTCAATAGAAAGTTTGATTTTTACAATGCAAACTTCTCCATTGAAGCCTTCAATTTTTTCAATTTGGCTCTCCATGGTCTTATCATGAACTAATCTAAGACCAGTGCTGTTTGAGCTGATCAGTGTATGGCTAGATAAAGTTCAGCATGTTGTACTTAATTCTAACTTCTTTGAAAATGTGCATGGTTGTATTGTTCAGGGAGAAAAGTAAGAAATGCTAGTTATTTTCCCATGGGTTTCCTCTCTTTTAGGCAAGACCCAAGCTGCAGATATGAGAATAAATTCCATCTCCCTTGGTTTTATTTGAACAATATGGAGAGGACAAATGAAGGCAGAGAATCAGTATTCCATTTCATATATTTCCTTTACTATTTCATACCGTCTCACTCCTGTATTTAAAACTCCTTAGAAAGCTAATAACAGTTTTAATTTGAAAATCAGTTTTAGTGGGTTTTTTTGGATTTTCAAAAGCTATTTTCCACTTACTACAATTATGAATCATCGAGGCTATAATATTTCCCACAATCACACATGAAAGTATTGCCACAAAATACACCCGATGAAACATCCTGACACATAGCACTGAGAAGCTGCTGCTTCAACCTGACATTATGACACTGTTATTCTAGTGATAGAGCTACTGAAATGTGTATAGCAACATAATCTTTCAACAAAGTGAAAATCTGGAAAGTTAAATTGCTGTTGGAGTAGAGAGAGCTTTTTGAATTTATTTTTATTTTAATTAAATTGGTGCTTATCAGGACTGAGTTGCAGTAGGTGGCCATATACTTGTAAATTGTCTTGGAATCTGTGCTGTCTGCTTTATGCACAATACTAAGAAATGGATAAGAAATCTGACAGTGACATACTGGATCTTACAAATTCTCTTCTGATTATGCCTCAGAGGGTTCAAATTTTTGCCATCTGTAATGAGTAGAGAGAGATGCTGCATGTTCTCTACATAGGCAGCATGTAAATTCAACCCAGGTGTTAAGATGTGATGTTATTTCAAACTCTTGTGATTGCTGGAGTGTTTGGTTAAAAACAAACAAACAAAACAATAAAAACCACAAAAACAAGCTAACAAAATCTTTGTGTGTCTTATATTTAGAGTCCTACCTCTAGAGATGTAATCATTATAATAACTTTAGACTGTCTTGGTAGGTTAACTTGAAAATACCCTCCTGGATAATACAACTGAAAAGCTGGATGAAATTTACTATCTAAGATATTATTAGTGATGACAGAGGTTTTCTCAGGAGGGGTAAGACAATATTGTTGCATTCCTCAAGGAGCAATTGTAAATATTCATGTTCTTGCTCAGTGGAGTCCTGACTGATTAAAAGTATGTTCACATATATAAAATATTGTATCACCAAACAAAAAATGATCATGTGAACATAATGTGCTGCTCTCAGTAATGCAGGTGTGCTTAGAACTTTTAGCCAAATTAAAACAGAAAAATAAAAGGAAAAAAGAAAAATTTGAGGGGAAGTTAGTCCCTTGGACTCTCTACTCTCCTTGTCCTAAAGGCTTTTCTTACCAAATAAACCTTTTACGCTCTAGTCTGCATAGAATATATATAACACATTTTTGCCAAGCTTTTAAAGGCAGTCATAATAGACAGCTTTGTGCTTACTACAGTGTTCTCTTAGCTAAATTTGCTGTATGAGCTTGTGCATCCTATGCCTTGTGTTAAATTTGGTGAGAATAAGAATTTGAGTAATATCCTTGTGCTTGCAGAATAAGGTGTAGAGGTGTGGTGGCTTGACCCCAGGCAGCAGCTGAGAACCCAACAGCCACTTGATTGCTTCACCCCCTGTTCCCCCCAGGAGAGGGAAGAGAATAGGAAAAATGAAAGCTAGAAAACTCTTGAGTCAAAATAGAGACTCTTTTTTACATGGAGGTAGGAATAGAAAAACAAGTGATGCGAAGGCAGTAACTGGTACCCAGCCACTCTTCAAGCAGGAGACACCTTCCCTGACAAATACCCCCCAACCTCATTCCCTTCTTTTGCCCAGCTATTTATGGCTGAGCAAGTTATGTGGCATGGGGTATCCATTTTACTGGTTTGGGTCACCTGTCCCAAGTTTCTTGCCCATCCATCCCCCACTGGTTTGGGGAAGTAGAGTGAAGGGAAAAAGACGGTCTTGATTTTGTGTGATCACACTTCAGTAATACCTGGTTTGCTCTGAACACTTACTTTATCTGTAAATTATCTGTAATTATCTTACATTTATCTGTAAATAGAAAACACAGTATTGTGTAGACTGCTATGAACAATGGTAACTCCAGCCCCAGCTAAAGGAGAATGCCCAAAAATATGTTTTACCAGTTATGTACACATGGTGTGTGTTTTGCATTCCTGTGTTTTAGTACACACACCAGTCCATAGGATCACAGAGTTAATCTATCCATGGGTAAACCCAGAGATTACTACCCAAGTTTCCTCTCCCTTCTCCACCCTGTCCCCAGCCAGATTTAATATTAAATTAAAATTGATTAGTATTTTGGAGTTATTCTGCATATGGGAGGGAGAAAACTTTAATATCTAAGCATCTATGCAGAGAGGATCAAAATAACTTGGAATAACTTAGTTGTAACTAAGTAAAGCAGTCCCCTCAGAAAAAAATTAGACAGCAAAGGTACATAACTAGAGATTAACTGCTAGGTAAAGGGAGTATTTTTCTTAACTGACATTATTACGATATGATGTAGTGAACATTTTTCCATTTATTATAACTCAGGATACTATTTAAAATTGACTACTAAAATTAATATAAATGTGAGTAAATATGTCATTAATTGCAAAATTTAAATTGTGTGAATAATGTGCTTGATTTATCAGTAGTTGAAATGATACATTTAAATGTCCCCTGATTTAGAACACTGTATTGAAGTCACAAATAGCATGGTTGTTTTTCTTCATAGTAGTCAGAGGGTATTTGATTAAACTTTATTTCTCCAGAGTGCCTGATAACAAATTCTGATTTCCTAATGGATAACTCTTAGATGAAAAGCCAAAGATTGTGCTGTGCAAACATTATTTATACTGCAAATTGTGCAGCTGCTAATACAAGGTCCCAGACTGCATCTGAGCTACAATTCAGTTTTGGTCATTTTGTCTTTTCCTGTATGAACACATAAATAGTGACTTGGCAGTGTTAGGGTAAGAGTTGAACTCTTATGTTCTTACAGGTTTTTCCCAACCCAAATGTTTCTATGACTCTTATGAATTTTTTTAACCTGTTGACTGATTTTAATCTGTTGTAACAGTTGGCTGGTAATCTCAGAAGCAATTGCACTCTTAGAAATAGGAATTGAAGTGAAAAACTGGTAGCTGAGGAGAAGAGGAAGGCCCCCAGATGGCCTCAGCATTTCTGTCCTGCTTGTCCTGCCACATGCCAGTCCCAATTGCATGGCCACTGCTCCTGATCTTTCCCACCCAAGCACTATTTTGGACTGGAACGAAGGAGCCAGTGTGCTGCAGGCATTGTGGGCAGTGACAGGAGCCCAGTGCTGTGGGGGAGAGCAGCAGTGGTTCAGGGATGTGACATTACAGGTTGTTTGGTGTGGTGAAGAATAATAAATATGGACAATGTGATTGTGGTGGACATGGAAGAGAACAGAATGCAAACCCATTAGAAACTGAGCTTCATTAGTCCCAGGGCCAATTAACACGATCTTTCATTATGAGAAGAAAAAAGCTGATGCTGATGCTTAGCTTTAGAAATACATGAGTAAATGTAGGACTAAAAAATAAGAAACTTTTTCTTCTTTTTTTTTTTTTTTACTTTAGACCAGACCTATTTGATTGGAATGCTGTTGCTTCTCAGCAGTCACCTGTACAACGATTAGACCATGCATTCACCATAGCCAGGCAGCACCTGGGAATAGAGAAACTCCTTGATCCTGAAGGTTAGTGGAAATTATGTTGTCTGGTGTTTGTATTTTTCTTCAAATGGAAAAACAGTTTTGCCATGCATTTGATGATAAATTAACTTGAATGTTTTTTGGTGCAAGAATTCAACATTTTGTGAGAGAAGTTATAAATCAAAGCAAAATCCTTTACTTTTAGTGCTACCTCTGTGCTCTCTTGAAATAGCGTAAAGCTGCCTATATGTATGTGCTCTAAAGCAATTTTCTTTAGCTTTTGGACCAGAGTTTTAACGTGCATGCACTGAATTGGATCTCAGAAAGCTGTTGATTTCTGCTTTGAAGATTTAGAGCATCTTCAGCTTTTATGTCTTCTGGAAAGATCTTGAGTTCAAATTACCTTTTAATGTATATCCAAAACATGTATTCAAACTCTAGAGACTCATATTTTTAAAGATGACTTATATTTCTCTGTATATGGCAATGTTATTAGGATGACATGTCTCAAATAATTTAATCTTAACTGTCATAGGATTACCTATTTTACCTTGACTATCTTTTATACATCCTTAAGCAGTCATGTTTGAAGGGTTCCTTGTTTCTCACACGTTCACTCGAATTTCGTACATTTCTATAAATTCTCTGACATAGTTTCTGTTTTGCTGACAGACTTGTAATTTTCCTTCAGAGGATATTCCTAAAACATTCTTTTCTCTAAGGCCATTGGAACAGCTATTATGTTTTTTTTACATATATATATGTGTGTGTGTGTGTATAAAGCTCACCTGTATCCACATAGTTAGGTGATTGTCATTTTTTTCCCATACAATGATACCTTTACTGTATTTTCATGAAATTTCCTATTAAGCCACTTATAAATGAACTTTTCTATATGTTTGTGCTGTTCTCAGTGGCTCACTCATGGTGAGTTTTTCATGGGAAGAGATAGTATTTAACAAAATGCAAAAATTACTTTAAAGATAGAATTGAGTCTCTTAATATTTAAATATAGTTGGACATGTCTCAGTTGTTGACTAATAACCTTGTAACCCATGTATTTCCCTAGGAAAAATGTTGAAAATATATGTAATTGAATGGCACAGAATTTCTTGCCTAGTACACGCTTTAATTTTTAGAACTGAGTTTTGGCAAATCACTGGAGGAAGAAGAGGTTTTCTACTTGCTAAAGCATGGGATTGAGCTTGTAAACTCTGAATGAGATTGGAATTGAAAACTGAGTTATGCAACTGAATCAATGCAGTCACAGTGTTTTCTATAATTGGTTAAACTTTCTTCTTTAAATAGATTAGTGAAAAAGTTATTTTCTCTATGCAAGAGTCACTTCTGATTAGACGTTTTATTCTGGTTTTGGCAAGGATGCTTGCAGTTGTTTAGCCAACAACTGAAAAACTCTCAAACATTGGTGGTTTTCCAAATGTCTGCTGTAATTATTTGCTATTCAGTGCTGTAATTTACAGTGCTAGCCACCTATTTCTTTTTTCTCCTCTGTAAACATTTCCAAAGGAAAAGTACAATTTGTACCTATTTGAAAGCATGAATATGAGCAACTGTAAGTATTTTGTTTGTGATAGTAAATTTATTTCTAGATTGAAACCCAAAATTTCTGTTATGTGTTCAAGGGAGAAATCTGGTTTGAAGATTTTAGAATATTCTTTCTGAAATTTTACATTGTGTATTTATCAAATCTCCTAATTAGGCACTCAGGTATCTCCTAACACCATATTGTATAGCAACACTCTCTTCTCTGGCTGCAAAGTGCTAATATATTACAGTAAAAGGGAGCATGCAGTGGTGAAACATTGTTTTCATGTAATTTAATAACTGTCAAAACAGCACATGTGTAATTTGTGAACACTCTGAAATTTAGTTGTGTTCATTAAATGTCTTCTGCCTCAATTTTGAAAATATTAAGTAGAAAGGAAGCCACTACTCAGTAAAAGCCTACTTTTCTTCAACCAGTGTAGTAGTCAGAAAAGGTTTTGGAGTTCTTTGTGTTCTGAAATTACTGACGATTGACACATGTTGAAAGAGATGTCTGGGGAGTCTATCTTAGCAATTAGGTTTTGAAAAGTAAATATTGACACTCAGCCAAACAGGTTTTCTAGCTTATATATGAAGTTCATTTGTTTCTGAGGGTGCTGATATTTAAAGTCTGTCCCACGAGAAACAGTTTATTACTAAGGCTGTTGATATTTTAAGTCTATCCCATGAGCAGCCTTTAAAAATTTTTTCAGAATTTGATCTCTGTTTCAGCCATCAAAGTGGTAGAGATAGTTTATGTCTAGGTATTTCTCCTGAAAGCTATGTTGTGTAAGTTAAAGCTTTTGTATCTGGATTGGTTTTGGATTCATGCAGAGATGATTATTCCTGCTATTGCCCTTACTTATACTGGCTACTTGGAATGCTATTTTTTTATCAGAGTTTAGGAAGTCCTGCAAGGAGCAGGTAATTGGGTTCAGTGATCTCTTTGAGTCCCTTCCAACTCAAAATATTTGTGGTCTTTTTGATTGAATCCTGTCAATGAGTGAAATGTAAGTAGGTGTAAATGTCTATCTGGTGTTCATTACTCTCTTACTTTCACACTATAGAGTATGAAAGATGACAAGAGGAAAATACAAGATCAGGTAGAGGAAATTGGTAGATATTAGAAGGTTTTTTTAATGAGAAAGTTGTTAAAGACCTGTATATTAGGGGCAAGATTCAAAAGAAAAAAATGTGTTTGGAAATCAAAATTTTTAGGCCAAAGTATCCGAATGTGATTCCTAACGACCTCCTGTCGTAAAGCATTTATGCTTATGCAGGTAAGATATTTTAAGTCTCTATAATGCTCTCTGTGATCCTTTCAAATAATAAATATTTCTCTTTGCTTGCTCCAAACTAGTATTTGTTGCCAAAGATTATTTGTCCAAACCAGATTGTGTGTATATTGATTTCTGGTCAGATTTGAATGTCAAAGCTAGAGTATGGCAAATTTATACCATAGTTGTGTGTATTTTTCAATGTTATTTTATTTTCTTTTTTTTTTTAACTAAAAATAAAACCACTAGTTTTGATACAACTAAGGAAAAATTCTGACTGATTTGTCACTCCTTTCTGATAACTGTGGTTTTCTGGATGTAAATTTGACTTGCCTAATTTAGAAAATATTTGGTTGATTGTTTTCAGTGTAAGTAGTCCAGGTTGGTTTTCTTTTTTCTTTTGAATTTAGAGTATATTAGATATAAATAATATAATCTCTGAATACTCTTCTAAATTATTAACTCCCTATGTTTCACACATTATTTTAAGCTATTGTTATGTCTCAGCATGAATTGATGGTGAAGGTATTTGCCACCTTTGCTGGTATGAACCCACTTAAGACAATTTTGGGCAAAAGCTTTAAATATCTTAAGCAAATTACCTGAATTATAAAGATATATGTAGCTTCAATTTGTATGTGTTAAAGCTGAAATGATTGATCAAGCCATTAAGATTAGTCTGCATCTTTGAAGAATGTCTAACAACTTTGGCTTACATTTTTAAGTAGTTAAATGGTTCTTTGTTAACTTTTTATCTGTACTGAATTTATGGAGGAACATGATTCCAGTCTTCACAAACAAACTACAGAAAATATACTAAAGGCTGTTATGTTCCTTGTATATTCACTTTTCCTGGAAAATCTTTAGAAATTTTAACCAAGCAAGGAATAGGACAAGCAAACAGCTACACGTGTTGTGCTCAGCAACACATAACAGTTACATGTTCCTGGCTGTATAATGGCATTTATGTTTTACTTTGGCATAAAATACTCATGCCACATTGGAGCAGAAGGATCTTTTGAGGAAAAGTAGGGAGTGATCTCTCAAAAACTGCATCTGGGAACAGAGCTGAGCTGTCCTCCTCCCCTTACAACAACTGAGTGCAAGTGTGGTAGCAGCAGAAGTGTTTGTGTGCTTCCTTCTAGCAATGAACATCTGATTCTTGGGTTAATGAACTTTTCCCTGCTGTCACTTTCTGGGCCTTGTGCTTGTTTGTGCTAGCCCCATAATAAAGAGGCCATGAAGTTATATAATTTCTGCTGTCCTTCTTAGGTAATTATCCAGTTTCTTATACTTTGTGTAGCCTGATTAAAAAACTCACTTAATCCATCCCAGTAATATTTTTCAAAATTTTTCCTTAATTTGCACTGATGACATGAGTTTTTTGCACCATTATTAAGTGTTAATGAGACTCAGACAGTTTTTCATTTTTTGTTTGATCTTAACTTCCTATACTTCTGTATTACAACAGTGATGAATTCTACCATACTGGATGGAGCACAAAGAAGAGGGGAAAAAAGCCTCTCAACACTGGAGTTCATTATGTTTTCAACTGTGTCTTTACTCAGTAGTTGTGCACAGTTGTAATACTGTTTTTCAGTTAATTTTAATTCCCTTGCTGCTATTTCTTATTCAAAAGGATTATGAGAAGTTTGGTTTTTTTTCCTATTGTGCCCTAAAATTTAGCAATGTTTCTCCCAGTACAGTGTCAAGGTAGGGGGGATATTAATGGTTTTTTTTAAATGCAGGAGACATACAAGTCATAACAGCTGTATTTGACATCATGCTTTTGAAAATAGTTTAAAAAGATGCTCTCTCAAGCCTAGAAATCATTATTTCAGTTGCACAAAAATCATACAATGATTAGAAAATAAAATTTAAAAGCATTGTTTTCTTAAGACTCCTTTTGGTTCTCAAAGCCAGGAATGGTTTTAGTTAAATAAGAGGAAAGTCTAGAGGATTCACAATTAAAAGTGCAGCATTAACATCACAACCCTTTAACTATTGCTTTGCTGCTTGTCAGCACAAATTTCAGCCCTGGTTCTGGACACACTATCAAGTCACATCAGGAGCTTTGTCTTTAGTTTGTAGCACAGATATGAGTTGCAGGATGAGAGCAGGTCTCTGGAAATACATTCAAAACCACCAGTGAAAAGGGTGAACTTTTCTATCAATGAACTTGTAATACATATATGTTCCAAATGCCTGCTAGTTTGATCTATATTATTGTTTTAATGTTTTGCTCTGCACTTTCTTTTGACAAATATTTACCCTCAAGATTAAGCTGCATGTCTTCTTTACCCACTGTTAAGGTGAAAGTTCTGCTTTTTCTTTAAGCAAATAGAAGTAGTCAACAAAAGTAGTAAATTCACTAGACACCATCTAACCCCGCTTTATCTTCCATATTTGTGAGTAGATTTATTACTGTTTCTTTGACCTGTGAGCAATTGAGTTAACAAGAGATGACTCAACAATCAGTAACTTTTACAGATTTCCATGGAAATAAATGGCTTGAAGGGTTCTGTAATAAGAGACTCAAGTTCAAAATAGTCCCTTCCTCTTTTTGGTGGGAAAATCTAAAACAGGTGTGATTTACTTTGGAGCAGGGCACATATGCTACAGAAGAAATTGTAAGAATTTCTACTACAAAGGGTGTGCAGCTTATAATATAAATTTGAAGTACTAAACTTGGAATTATGAAGAGCTCTGTAGTAACCTTGCATTGCAGCTGCTATTGTATTAGTTCAGCAATGTTAGCTAAATGCATAGAAACGAGAGCTGTGTTAAAATATGTGCAGAATCTAACAGTGGTGACACAGATAAAATGTTTTATCAATAAAAGTAGGGGTAGTATTTGTATAATGAACAGAGAATAAGTTTCCTCATATTTCCAGATGATTGTCATATTCATCTTGGATTTTTAGTGATCGTGTAATTCAGACATACTCCTGCATGTTTCTGTAAAACAGTGTCTGGGCTTGTAAAAATGTTATTTAAATTGATAAGCCTCACTAACCACATGTGTTGCTCTTCATGTGATGCTGAGAGAATTTTGGATGAGGTACTGGAATGTCTTCTGTCATTTCTTAGCTAGAACTCCCATCCAGCTTCTTCCAAGGTGAGAAGGAGCAGATTGGGTTTTGCAGATACTGTAAAGAACAGAAATGTTTGTGCTGTGACCATTGTTTTTGACAATTTTTGCTACTCAAAAGCTTTGAATGTAACACACTACCACCTTGCATCCCCAAGCACAGAGACACATCAAAAAAAGCAATATTCTAAATCCTTCTTTTCTTTACATCTAAATACTGCTTCTATAATTAGCCCTCTAGTCTTGCTTGAGCAGATCATTTCTTCCTTGCTGCATGGTCTTTCAGCTACCTGGGAATTTAAAATTCTCTACCTTTTTGTTTTTTGGATGAGGTGTTTCATTATTTCTTCTTTTGTTTTATTGTGGTGGTTTGTTTGGTTTGTTGCTATAAAGAACTCAGCAAAAGAAAATAATTTTCCTGTGTTAATATTGTATAATTACAGTGCCTCAGGACACTGGCAAATTGTAGTTGGTCTACTCTGACAATCACATAGATTTCTTTGCCACTACATCACAAAGTGTGTAGTTTTCTCTCTGTCACTACTGTGGTTTAGCTTTTTTTTTTTTTCCCCCTAGATAAATCTCTTCTGTAAGAATGTTAAAATTTTAAGGTTCAAATACAAATCAAGGTTCAAGCTAATGTTTTTTCTTTGCCAAATTTCTCATGTGTGTTTTATGCTGGGACTTGATATGTCCACAGTCTGTGCTTTAGGCTAGAATTAAGCATGCTTTTTTTAACTCTGTAATTTGATGAATGAAGCCCTTTGGAACTGTGTACGTAATAGCTCAAAATAATCACTGATGGAAGACAACTGAGAAGAGATCAGTTATAACAGCATTATTTTGTCTGATGCATCAACACAGAGAATGAAGTGAGTTTTGCCTGTCTTAATATCACAAAGGAAGAAGAAAGACTATTAGGTAAATGTTCAGCATATAGTCTGATGAGTTTCTGCTGGTGCATAGCAATGCATGTATCTTTATTGGATATTTTGTCTCATAATAATTTAAAAAGTATGTAAAACATTGTATTTTCCTAGGTAAAAAAATTTATGCATTAGATTTTAAATAAACTTCAGTTGAAGTGAGATTTATCTGTTAGAAGCTGTTTTAGTCTAGTTATTGTAAGTGAGGGGTTCTTCAAACCAAGAATAGGCCCAGACCAAATTAGAATGTTTTGATCTTAAAATACCAGTTACTACTAAAAATGTTCCATAATCAATACCTTCAGCAGTGTAATATGTGTATAAATGTATCTATAATTTAAAAAAAAAAGAGGTTTATTGAAAATAGAGGTGGTTCATGTAAAGTGTTGTGTAGTATGGGAGATTGACACTTGGAGATTAATTCTCTAAAAATATCTAGAGAACTTTGGTTAAAATTAATAAGCCATCTCCCATATTTTATATCTTAATATTCTTCAGTTTATTTTTTGTTGTTGCTAAAGTAAAGAATTTGCTGTATTTAGAAATCCCATAGCTCATATTCCACTGTGAACATACTGTTATATGTCTGTTAGTTATTTGAAGATCTGCTAAAGGGATTACTAATTTAAGAGAAGAACTCCTGCAAGTACTTTAAGGCTTTTGTAGTTTCATTTGGGTCACAAATGGAAGGATGATTAAGGTATTTACCTGCTAGAATTGAACCATGTTAATTGAGGCCATTTGATTAAAATCTTTGATTTGAAATAGAATAGGCGATAGTAAGCATTAATGATTAATACTTGCTTTGCTACTCCCACTGACCCCCTCTTATATGAATGTTAGTCATTGTGCCCCAAGTGGAAATGCTGGACTTTCTCCTTCTGGCTCTTGTTATCTGAAGGTCATTTGAAACATGTTTATCCACCAGGTGGTGGAATAAACAACTTTGAGTTGAAGCCTGTAGAAAAGAAATGAAAGGAAGAAATGCCTATGACAATTTGGGATTTTGAATTAATGTAATTGAAATTTAGTTTCTAGATCAGAATTTGATCTCTGAGCTGGCTTCTTAGGATCTATAGTCACAGAACATCCCAATTTTTGGGTTTCTAAGGTTAATTTTTTTGGCTCTGACTCTGAGCAAGTCTAAACTACTTTGTGTGCATACATCCGACTTTGTCAGATAAATTCTAACCTTTAGCATTACTGCTCTTGAGATAAAATTTATTATAAAGACTCTGAGTTAATTTTCTCTGTAATGATTTTCATCTTCAGTTGACATTCTTTCATAACTAGGCAACGTATCTAAAGCCTAAATTAATTTCCTTATCTCGGTGTGTCTGTGTTAATCCTGCAGACAAGACATTCTGGGCACTGTAATGGCTTTCCTGTACAGAAATCTGATTAGAAAAAAAAATTGAGAGAAGAATTTTCTCTTTTCTGTATAGTGAGTATTATTTTCTACTGATTTCAAAGAGAACACAAAATAATGCTTGAAGTGATTGACTCTGGAAATAGAAAAAGAGAATCACCTACCCTCAGGCAGTTCTTGCTTTCTTAATAGATTAAAATGAAAGTGTATGGAGAGCAGGACTACAGAAACTTGAAACAGATATCTACTTACTTTTTCTTAGTTCTTTTAAAAATATATTTAGCTTTGAAATTCACTGTTAAAAGAGAAAGAAACTGTATTGTCATAATCTTCATAGAGGATGGTGGGGTTATTCCATTTTTGGTCTTTCTGGGAATTACCTGCTTTGAAAATAAGGAAAAAACTGTTTCTAGATTACTGTAGAACTCTAGTCTATTGTTGTAGGTGATTTTCAGTGGCTTCATTGAAGCAATACATTGAATAACCTTGATTCAGCTGTAGATATTGAAGTTGAAACATGATTTATGTAAAGTTTGAATGGCAAATGGCAGTCACTGATGGGGTGATTACGAAAAAAGAAAGTTAAAACTAAAGGAGCAAGGCCCTAGGGAATGACACTTTGTCTGTTCTCCTCTAATTATTTTTTTTTTTCCCATTTCCATCTATTAGTTTTTAAACTGGTCCCTTAATGAGCAATGGGTTTCATGGCAGTTACTTCTGGAAGCTTGGTGAAAAGAAACAGGGGAAAAATGAATGTCACAAGAGAATCTGGATATAAATGTTAGAACATGTATTTAATTTTTGGTAGATATAAGATAGTAACTGTTTTATAAAATGATTATAATTTCTGCCACAATTTTCATCTGGAATCCAACCAAGAGAGTGACATGTTTTGTTCGAGTGGTTATGGAATTACTTTCAAAGAGGCTGCATTTAATTTTCTTTATAGTTTTCTTGAATTTGTCAGGAGATTCTTCTTTTGTATAGCATGTTGTAGATTATCTTTTGCTAGGGCTGATTCCTCCGCTTATCATAAAATTTATTGATACATTATTTAGTGCAAGAGTATCAATATGGGGGAAAAATGCTTTGAATTAATGAGGTTTGTATCAGTAAAGTGTATTATATCTCGTGTAAACAGTATTTTTGAGATGTGTTCCATAGGGATTGCTTTGCCAAAAAGCTTCAGTCGCTCCATAAAAAAATCACCCTGAAATAAGAGGAATCTATGTGAGCCATAACTAAAGCAATCCTCTGAATGTGAGTGGAGGAAGGGCTTAAAGAGCCAATTCAAGTGGCTTTTTAGTAACCCACAGTATGCTTTAAAGGCATACAGTGATAAGCAGAGAGAAAATAGTGTGAATCACTTGTACTGCTTGAACCTAAATGACTTTGGAGCAAAAGGACTGATGCTCTTGAAACTGCCTGTTAATCACCAAGCAGCAAGGGAATAAAGCTTGTGTGCATTGGTAGTGGGCAAGGATAATTGCTCTATGCTATGTTTTCTGGCCATTTTTCCCCTTCATGAAAATAGTACTTGTTTGCACTCTGGAAATGTGCTTGAATGTCCTATGCTACAACTACATACCTTTCCTTAAATAAATAGGAAACTTCCAAGAATTTTCAAAGAATTTATGAATATTTAATATTTCTACTCTAATATTTTGACATGATTAAAAGTTCAGCATTGGGACCAAAGATGTCTCCTTTTGCAAAATCGCTTAAATATTGCGGTGGATTTGATAAAAATAGTTGCATCAATGCCCAAAATGGAATATCATCAATCATGTTGAATTTGTGTACGTTATGGCCATGTGAAGTGGTTCTTGGTATTTTTTTGTCCAAAGCCTGCCTGCTGCTCTGAACATGATGAAAAATGGCTTTGGCTCTTGTGTATTTGCTGAATTCCTTCTTCAAGAATCACTGTCAAATGATGTCTAAAAAATAATCAAATTTCTCCATTACTTACTGTTATAATGCTTACACAATGAGAGTAATTGAAATCCCTCATTATTATAATGAGTGATTTCACCCAATATGACTCCAGAGCTGCAATGGACAAACAGCAATCTGTTTGTCCATTCCTACATGGCTGTGAAGCCTTGCTTGTGCTCAAGCAAGACAACTAAAGCTACTGTAAACTGTAATTTTCTGCCCTTTTTCTTAATTTTTCCAGTCAGAAATCACCATGGGTCCTTTGTGTTCTCCATGGTCAGATTTCACGTGTAAGTGCACACATGTAGTTAAAGTGTGCTCAGAGTATATTCTTGGACCCAGATGCTCAAAAGCAGTCAGGGGATTAAAAATTTCACAAGCAGCAATGACTCAGTTCTGGAAAATACAGGATTGAAAATTGCATTAAGTGCTGGAGAAGAAAAAACAAGCAAAACACAACAGGAAATTGACCACCTTTCATCAATCAGTGTGTGCAGGGAACAAACATAGCCAAGACACATTCTGAATACTTCTTTAAGTCCTGCTGTTTAAAGGTGCTGCTGTACAGGAAGGTGTCCTAATTAGAAGAAATATCTCCATGTAGGATAGTGAAGAAAATTACGGAAACAGTCCTTGGATTGTTTGCATGCCAATTACATTTTGTTTAAGTGATGAAACATCCTAAATTTTTGGGAAAGTCTTGAGAGTGACAGAAAAGCTAGACTTCGAACTTTACCTACACAAATGAGGGTAGAAAGAATATTTTTGGGGCTAATATGCTCTTTGTAATAGAGGTTCTGTATAATAGAGAAACCTAAAAAAAAAATCTGCTGACAGCTTAATTCTCATAAAAATTATTGTATTTGTTTGGCAGTTTCAGAGCTCACACACAATAAATCTGAAGTTTAAATTTACTTTTTTTAAAAAAGAGAAGCTTTTATTCAGAGTTTCTGCTTGTATTTTAATTTACCTGAACTGAGAAATCACTAAGCGCTGACACCATCTGTCTTTGCCTTGCTGAAGGGATTGGGTGGAACTTGTGGCAACAAAGAGTGAGGAGAAGGGACTGGAATGAAAAAGGGAAAAAGAAAAACAGTGAGGAGGTAAACCAAGGTGTTTAAAGTGAAGTGAGCCTGAAAGTGAAGTTGGACCTGGCAAAGGTATTTTGAGCAGAAAGTTGTTTTTCCCTAAATATTTACATGTAATATTTTGTTTCTTAATAATTCAGTAAGTATTTAAGCTTAGCTTTTGTTATTCAGCAATAAATGAACTCAAGTGCCCTGAACTGAGTCAGTTTTGACTGCAGCAGTAACTGGTGAGTGATTTCACTGCCTATTTTAACATATAAGTTTTCTCACTCTTGTACTTTGAGTTTTCTCCTCTGTCCCATGGGGAGTGAGCCTGTTTATGGATGGGGCTTGTTTGCCAGCCATGTCAACCCACAACCCTCAAACATAGTAAATGTAACTAAATGCAAGTGTGATCCAAATCAAAATGGATGTTGGTTAGTGCTCTGTCATTGAGTCTTCCTTTTTTAACTTTGAAATTTGTTGTTCAGGAGATAATTCAGTATTTATTTGGCCTCTAAAAGATAAAAGAATCTTGTGTTCCCCATCCCTGAAAGAAGTTGTCTTACAGGTGTGATGGCTGCCAGTGCCTGGGCTATTTGTAATTGACAATTGCCTCCTAAGGTCAAGAAATGTAAAACCAGCATTTTTGCACCTCGGACCAAAGTCAGAAACACCTTTATACTTCAATTTTGCATTACTGTGAAGATGTTTGCTTTTTCAGTGTCTGCATGATCTACAAGACCATAATAGTATAAGATCTAGTTAAATTAATTAAATTGAATATGATGAGGGAATGGTGTGTATGTGGCCTTTGTTTACCTCCTGAGCTAACTTTTGTAAGTTCTGCATTCCTCTGGTTCTCCTGGGTGACTACAAACACCATTAGATTGCCTCTAGGAAGACAATTGTCCTTTAGAAGAACAAGTATCAAGATTAATATTTATAAACTGATGTATTAGGTATTCCTGCTTGTGAAGAGTGAAAGGTGATTGCAGACAGGATCAAACTTTCAGAAAGTTCCCATATAAGCTAGTGGAAGTCCATGAGCTGTAGTCTGGACACCTGAAAGACTTTATAAAGCTCAGATGCATTTCTGCTCTGTGGGCTCTACAGTAATAGTATAGTCACTCTCCCAGTGTCACTGACTGATAGTGTTTTATTACCAGGGGGTCTTGCATGCTTATTAAAAGAAAGGATTCTGTTGTGAAATGGAAACTAGAATTTAAGATATGTTTTTAGAAAGAAATCATGTGCAAATGAAACACACAGTATTAGAATATTAGTAATATGCCTTGAATTCTACTTAATCATAAATAGTTTTTACATAGGAAATATCCAGGATAGCATAGCAGAATTCCATCATGCCTTTTCCAGCTTACATGTGCTACCTCTAGCACTTTTTTGTCTGTAGCTTATTCTATTATTTTTCATTCTATGCATAAATGCATGTTATACCTTTTCTGTGCTTAATATTCTGTGGTTTTGGTTATTTTTTCTATAAGTTATAGAACTGCACTTGTCTTAAAACAGTTTCTGGGAATTAAATGTTAGGAATGGAGAAACATAAGGAACATTTCTGGTGTATCTGTTGTGTGTTCTTAAGTGCTTTGGCATTAGTATTCAGAATTACTTCATAAAAAGCTAAAAATAAGTATTTGGCATATTTGGCCTCTGAAATTCAGATTGATCTCATCTCTTTTGACCTTCAGTGTTATGTGAATTGTATATTTGTATAGGTGAAGCTGTATTGAAGTATGGCTTTAGTTCAATGAGCTGAGACAAGTATTTCTTCTGCATTAGGAATGCACAATTTACCTTTAACTTTAGAAAACAACAGTCTTTCAAATAGTGCAAGGAACACTGGGAGTGCTTGCCTGAGTTACCTTTTATTTCTCTTTCTCTTGTATATGATGTGACCAAATGCAAAGAGGTACTGTTCTGTTTTGAAATGGATGCAGTGTAAATGGAGCAGTCTTGGATGCTGAGTGGGTTACATGGGTGAAAAATATTTTCATCAAAAGTTAATTAGCAGGTGTGAATGTTTGGGGTTTTTTTATTCTTTGGCAGTGATCTTTTCCATTTAAAATTGGTAGTTAAAATTATTTTTTTTAAAAAAGTAGTGCTAGGAGGCTGCAACTTTCATAAAATTGTGGATGGCTAATAAAAAGTTCTACTACTTACCATAAAATAACATCCTGAAATAAAAACCTCATGGGATTGCCTTCAGAAACATTTTGCTAGCAGAAAAATCTTTTCTGAGCTGAATCTCTCCATGAAATTCATGCAACAGAAGGATATTCTTTTCCAAGGAGAATTCCTTTGGATCTACAAATACTTAGTTTAATCACATTTCCTTCCCTCTCCCAGCACTTCAATTTAACAGCATTTAACTTAACCGATCACTTAAGTCAAACAATTCAAGTCAAACAAAGTGAAGGATTCATATAGGTTAAGTATTTACTACAGCACAACAGTGACCTGCAAACTAACTTACAAATCTGAAGTAGAACGTAAGAATCCAGGAGAGCAGCATTTCTAGTAGGTTTGGTACAGCATATGCACACTTGCATGCACACAGACAAAAAAAGCCTGTAGGACATACCTGTGAAAAGTTCTCCCCCAATTCAGTGAAATACTGTTTTCAGTCTTTGCATCCTTTCAGTGGGTGTTGGGGGACATCAGCCCTGTATCCCTCATTGTTTGGTGATCCTCCTTGAGTAGTCCTCTAGCTGTGAGAGGTGACACACTCAGAGGGAGATGCTGGTCACAACGATCTTCAAAAATTCATGATGTTTGGAAAAAGCTCCCTATGACTGGAAAAATGTATAATGTCACAGCTATCTTCAGAAAGGAGATGGAAGACAATCCAGGAATTTACAATCCTCCATCTGTCATCAGGAAGATTATGGAACCAGCTCTCCCAGAAACTGTCCAGATGCATGGAGTAGCAAAAACTCATTGGGAGTACTATGCCTGGACAGTCTCCTCTGATCAGATGGATAGTGCTGGGGATAAGAGGTAGCCAATGAATATTTCTTACCTCGATTCTAGCAAAACCTTTCATAGCATCCTTAGAGCCAAGGCAGTGAGATATGGGTAGAAAACTGGCTAGATTCCTAGTTTAAAAAGGTTGTGGTCAGTGATGCAAAATCCAACAGGTGACTGGTGTGGCTGTGATCCTCAGGGGTGGAGGTGGAGGACTGATAATGTTTTAGTGTCTTAAGGTCATTACCTGGGTGATGGGAGGAACTGCAAGGCTGCAGATGGTTCTTGTCTGAACATGAGTCAGCAGGTCTCACTTGCAGCAGTGAAGTCCAACAAAATACTCACCTGTAGGACTGAGACTGTTGCCTGCAGTTTGAGGGCAGCAATTGTTCACTTCTGCTCAGAGTTGGAGTCCCATTCTAGCATACTGTGCCCTGTTTCCTGTAGCTGGTCACGGTCACAGACTATTTCAATGTGGGAAACTGTACTGAATACAGATTCAATAAGTCATTGAGATCCTCAGTAATTGCCTTGTTGTCTTTACATGTTCCTGCTCTGCTGATCCTTTCTTTCTGCAAAGCCTCTAGGAGGATCTGTCTCTGGAGATATTTGAGAGAAGATTTATTAGTAGTTTTCATTTGCTTTCCTGGTTGTTCCTCCTGGTCTTTCTGGCTTGTTTTGGTTTTTGGGTTGTTGTTTTTTTTTTTGTTGTTTTTTTTTTTTTTTTTTTTTT
>LTAT01000001.1:9495206-9515129 GCA_003286495.1 Chlorodrepanis virens
TTTTTTTTTTTTTTTTTTTTTTTTTTTTTTTTTTTTTTTTATGCTAAGCCCACCAGAGTTTATTATCCTTTCTGTTTTCTCCATTTGGACATTATATGAACTTCTTGAATTATACTTTAGATAACTGCTCTTCAGCCCTCTTGACTTGCTTTTATTTAAGTCTTCATTACTCCCTTTCATCTGCACTTTCCAAGGTGATGCTGCTGGCTCCCTTGTGATTAAATCCTGATCTGCTTTTGGATTGTTTCTCTTGAATCTCAGTCCAGCAAGTGATAAATAGACACTGTGCTGCCTGTATGACAGGAGTTATGAGCTGGAAGGAAACTTTAAACTTCCTTTGTTTCTTTAGCAGTTCTTTGTAATCTCTAGCTACTCAGTCTTCTACAGTAATTTCTCTCTTTCTCTGAACTTATTCTCTTGCCTCTCTTCTGCTTGCTAGCCTAATGAGAATCAGTAATTAATGTTCTATCCCCTCTCAAATATTTTTAATCTGTCCCCTTGGTGGGGGGCGGGGGGGGAAGGGGCAGTCAGGGCTGAAACATTTTTAAAGAATTCTAATAGTAATTAGTTACTTTAAATGGGAAATTCAGTTTGCTTCTAAAAAATTATGATTAAGTTTATAAGATACATAAAGACGGACTGATTTTTGCTGCCTGTCTTTTCTCCCCACCTGTCTTGCCTTTAACAGTCTCTGTAGAGTTAGGTTTTTCCTTTATCCCTGAGCCAATGAAAATATAAGGTAATCGTTCTAAATTGATGTAATAGAACTAAACAGAATATCACCAGGATTAGAAAGAGCCCAAGCTCCAATTAATATGTTGGAAGATCTTCACCTTATGCTGAGAATTAAGGAATTAAACCCATGGCAATGAGTTTACACTTCATTAATACAAGATTTTATGCTGCTATGTGCTGATTAAGAATTAGACAGGGGGAAATCCTCTGTTTGTCATCCATTACAAGACTGGGAGACTCAATGTCTCTCCCAGTGGTAATTCTAACATCAGTGAAAAGCTGAATCCAGCTCCAAGTAGCAGGACACAGCATTTCCAATGGCACTAACCTCATTCTCTCCTAGTGTACACCTTGCAGAGAACACAGCCATCAGTCCATGTTTATCAAGTGGATCAGGTGAGCTATTAGGTGGTGCAAGCAGATTGGAAGATCTCGTTCATGGCATGACAGTCTGATGTCAAGTGTCTCACAAACGCTTGGCACGTAGAATTCCTCCGTTTCCAAGAATCATTGTTTCAAATCCAGCCTTCTCTCGAGTTCTATACAGGAAAAAAACCCCTGATTTTTACCAGCCTCACTGAAGGTAATGGGTACTTTTCTGATTTGGAGGAATTGAGAGAGTGTCCTTGGTATAAAGTCAAGAACACGGAGTCAAGAGCATGATTTTTTTCTGTTGAGAAGAAATTTGAGGATTCCAGGCTTTGGGAAAGATCCAGGACTAGGCCTGACTTCTAAATTATGCCTGAAAATTTCAGGAAAGATGCTTTCAAACATCCAAAGTATCAAAAACATGGAAAACAGTGGTATTTTCATTAAAAGCTGCCATTTATCATAGGGTTTAAGTATATTATTTTATAATCTTATTCCTTCTGTGTAATGATATTGCAATTATGGTCTCTTGGGTTGTTTTTTAGGGATCTGCTTTTTCCTAAATTGAATGGTTAGTTGTGCTCTTATTGGATGTTAAATCTACAAAACACAATACAATATTACTTAAACCTTGCAAAAATCCCTCTGAGGGCTGTACCCAAGCATTATTATTCTCCCACAGATGGTAAATGCAGTTAATATTTCTCCAGTAGTGCTAGAGAACTTTTGTATCCAGGAGTCTGTCCAGTTCTGTTAATTTGTTTTTTCACCTAAAGCCTATCATTAGTGAGATAGCTGTGAAGTGGAAAAAAATATTCTGGATTATAACAGGCAGTTATATCTATATACCTCCAGTTTTGTATCACACTTGCCTAATATGTTGCTCTGAATTCAAGATGATTTGTTTCAAACTTCAGAGAAGTTTAGTTTTCGGCATGGATGAGCTACTTGCAATCCAATTGCTGGTTTTCTGAACATGGACTGTTGTTTAGCTGTGCAGAATCAAACTGCTTGATACATGATTTAATAAAACAGTAGAGTGGTGGCTGATCCAGTCAGCCATCCTTTGAATTAAAATTGTAGCTTAAAATTGTTTAGAAATAAGTATCAGAGGATGGACAATGTTTAGCTTTTAAAATGAAAAACATTATTTGATATGTATTCTTGAAATGTCTAAATGATTTGAAAATTAAATTATGAAATATTTACATGAAAATTGCCAAGAAATCTATGATCAAGCTATTTACTCTTTAATGTATTGCTTTAAATAAGGCTCTTCAGAATATTTCCTGAATGCAGACAGAAATTTACTTTGAAGATTGATTTACTTTTATTCTGATTCAATTTGCATATTATAGCAATGTAAAACTAAAAGAGGTGCATCTTACTTTATATGTTAATGACAAATATAGTAAACCAGCAGTACATGAGCATATAGTTCTTGTTGGGGAATTCTAAGTTTTTATAGGACCTAGTCCTTTAATTTACTGTATGGCTTTCTGTGAGTGTTAAATATAGATAATAGTCATTAGTACCTGAGTTAAGTTGCTCTGTACCTTTTAGGAAGAGGGAAGGTACCTTATAACTGGAGCTTTGCACATTGTCTAAAGGTGCTAAGCAACACTGAAAACCAAGGCGTTGTTTTATTTTAATTCCTTCGGTTTGGGTCCTTTAGCTTTGCAGTAAAACCCGCTCCAGGTGGACTGCTGTTCAGAGGTTGTGTCATATCTGCTCATCTCATGCTGTCCCTCTCCTGGCAGTCAGCATGAGGAGAAGGGTGGGCTTAGGCTCTGTTACCTCTGCTTAGACAGACAATTGTAGTCTCTCATCAGATCTTGTATTTCATTATTGTTGCAGTAGCAACAATAATGAAATAAAAGATCTGATGAGAGAAGAAAACAAAACACTCTGCCAACTGCATGCTGCTCTCAATGGGCAGATGGTCACTCAGTATTATGAGAAGGTGTCCCTCTTTGGAACAGACTCTAGGTTGCTCTGAAGTGTCAGAGGTAACTGGAAAATTGATGGTACAGGCTGCTCCCTGAAGGAACTCATCTCTGTGTTGTATGGTCTGTGAGCATGGCATGAAGGAGCATCCATCCTGTTAGATACAGACTGACAGTAGTAGCAAGGTTACTGTAGTTAATTTGCTACTAGATATATCAAAGTTCATGTACATTTGCTTGTGCCGTGCTTTTATATTACAAGTATCCCACTGGGAAATGTTGGATAAAATTGGTATTGGATAGTTTGCTGTGATAAATTAAAACAAGGAACTGCAGAATTACTCTGCCATGAGCTATAGTGACTTGTGTGATTTTTAAATCTTTCCTTCATAGTGTGTTCATCGCCTCTCTCCAGTACTGTATAATTTTACTGTAAAATCAGCTATCACTCCCCTGACAAATATTAGCCTGTTAGAAACTTATCATAGGCTGACAAGTGCCAGAATTCACCCTCACATTTCTGTTACTGAAACAACCAGACACTTGGCTTCAGTGGCCAACACACTATTCTGACCTACAGCATGGCATGAAAATTGTTTTTGATTGTTCAGTTTCAAATCAACATGTAGTTGTATATATGACTTTTGATGATGTTTCCTTGCATTGTTTTTTGGTTTAACAGTAATAACAGAATGATCAGATTCTGTGCTGCTTGATCGTAATGCTAAGGGAATGCACTCTGTTTTGTTTCATGCTAGAAAACACCCTGGGCAAAGTAAACCTAGTTAATTACAAAGAAAGCTTAACCAGGTTTGTAAGTATGATTAATTATACTAGTGTATGTTAATATTTTGGGAAAATGCCAACCATTAACTGTATGAAGCTTACTTTACATAGCCTAGTGTGTATGTAAGACTTATAAGGCTTACTGAAGGAAGGCTTTCCCAGAAGACATTGTCAAAACACATAGGGATGGTTTCCAAATTCATTACCTATTATTTGTACCATCTGCGAGATTCTTAGATTCTTCTACAGTTTCCTTTCTAAGCCCTTTAGAGATAGTACAGCAAAGATGATAGTCTGGTTTAAGAAAAAAAAAATAACACTTTTAAGAAAAAAAATAACACTTTTCTGCTATTTGTTAAAACTTAAGGTTTTTTAGGGTTGCTGTCAAACACTGTTTTATGCATTTTAGATCTCTCTACTTATGTCCAAACTGTGTTATTTAAAAGAAACCAAAGCATTTTAGGACTTAATTGTATTTTGATTTGTACCCTTGTAATATATGCAAAGTCATGGTACTTCACAGTTATGTTATTGCTTTTTTTAGTGATTATTGCAACTAAGAAAACTCTACATTCAAAATAGAAGAATTAAATTATTAATTTTTTAATTAGCATTTTACACAGCTCCATGATGTGAGACTTGGCTCCTTGGACTAAAATTAGAATATAAAACTAAAAAAGAGATTAATTTCTTTAGGGTCATGGAGCAGTGTGTGCCTAGAGAGCCATAACACAGACCTCTATAATGGCTTTTTGAGCAGAGCCTAATAAAGGAAGAAATTGCAGCAAGGCTCTTATGCCAAGGGCCTCCAGTTTGCTGAATATCAACAGGCATTTTACGTATTGAACTACAGCAGCAGAAATGGTCAAGTAGGAGTTTACTTTTTTGCAAAAAAAGGCTTTTAGTCTGTGTGGAACCTTTTCCATGTGTTGCATAGTGGCTTTGAAAGTCAGTGGGTTTCCATGTCTGAGGGCTGTTTATAAGTGCAAGATGTAACTTGTCTCTAAAAAAGCTGCCACCAACCTCTTTAGGACTATATGGGTTTTATTTATTTATCAAGAGACTTGTTGATTGAAATGATGAAAAATTAAGCTCCTTGTTTAAACAGAGCAGTTTATGTACTGCAGAGTTTCCTCTTTTCCACAAGGCTCTTTGCCCTTCTGGTTTAGTTATCTTATTTTAATTTTCTGTATTGTAAAATTGAAAGAGAGCACCCCTTCAACAGTGAGTAGTATTTTTATAGAATGCCTTATAAATCTGTGGGAGGGTATAAACTCAGTGCAATGCTGATTTTGTTGGCTGCTTAACTCAGCAAATTAGCTTTAGTGGACAAATCCATAGGAGTATATACCCCTTATCAGAAGCTGGGTTTGAAGAAACAAGAACTTTGTATGATGATTTATTGAACATAGCCACTTTTCATAGAGCATGGGAAAGCTGCAGTGCTGAAATCCCTTTCGAATAGTTCTTCCACATTCCTGCTCATTATAACTAATTCTGAAACAGGTCCATCAGGTGCCATTTTAAAATATCAGCATCTGCCATCAAAAGTGTTTACAGTAATTTAGCACTTCACTATGTTTAAATAATTGAATGTGCAACAGAAAAAATTGCATTCACAGTCACTCACTCAGAATTGCAATAGAAATAGTGCACAATGAAGTTGGGGAAAAAAATGGTGATGCACTGAAGGAAGAAATAAAATCTTTGTCTGATACCCAAAAAATGAGATTATGCTCCTTTCTGTCAATTTCAGTCTGTTATAGCATTTCTATGCTATGTTTGGAGACAAGATGAACAAATAAAACTTCATTTGCATACCAGTAACTTTTATGAAATGCTTATTTTAGGGAAAATCCACTTTTATTAAAATAAATTTGTTTGCTTTGATCAGTAGCTTAATGATAGCTGGTTTAAATTTGGCATTAGACAAGTGGAATCACAAGTATAATTTTCTAGTTATAATCTGATTTTACGTTATCCTTATTTCAGTCAGCAGCTGGGTAGTGGTGGTGCAGCCATGGGGAAGCTTTCACAGCATTTAAGCCAGTCAGCTCTGAAACAATCTCTTTCCTTCCTCCTGCACTGCTCCTCTCTATTATTCCACAGTGAAATGGTTCAGAGAGCTTAACCGGTTTATAAATATTTATTCTGGTTTTGGTTTGGGTTTTATTTTGCATTGGTTTTATTATGGCTTAACTTTAGAATCTCCCCTTTATGAACTGAGATAAATGTGCTAGTGCATTCTCAAAGCTAAGAGTTAGGATAGTGCAACATTTGAAAGGTAGGAATTGCAAAAACTGTCCTGGCTTCCTTCCTTAAAGTAAAGATAAAACTATTGTGAAACCGCTTGCTAAGTTGAAACATTCTCAGCCTGTCAGTTGTTTACTTCCCAAAATATGATGTACAGAATGTTTCTTACTCAGAATGGAAACCGCAGATTAAGAGAATATTTTCTTGACTTTTCTTTTCGTGTTGCAAGAGGTGCTTACTAATATCTACTTTGAAGTCAATGCATGACTTGTTTACTCTTAATTCCTGGGATCATAGGGACAAACTGTCCCAAACTGTCCACATCAGTGTGCTTTCTCAGTCTTTATTTTTCCTCTTAAATGTATTTTAGCAATTCCTTGTTAGAATATAATCAGTAATGTTAGCCACTATATCACTATATAGTGCACAGAATAATATAAATGTTTTGGTATTTTCATTGATTTAAATGCTTTATGCATGTTGGCAATATGCTGAAATTCTTGTGTTTTATATCACTGTAGTTATTTTGTAGATTCACAGATTGTGTGGCCTGAACTGAAATGTTATGTTAACATGGTCTGGCTCTGTGTATATTGTGGATAAAAGAACTTTATTTTGTGACTTTCAGGTGAACCCATCTTTGACTGGACCTATTGCTTGGGTTTAAGGAGGCATATATCTGTCATGTGTATAGGTGTGGGTACCTCTGAAGCCTTACTAGAAAACTGGATGGTAATAGGTTTCTCCTCGAGCCAGGTCTTATGAGCTCTCAGAGAACCTGTGAGATAGCTGGGCTATCTCACACCCGAGATAGCCCAGCTACCCCAAATGGCATAAAATTAGCAGGGTGGCTTCTGAGGCAGGGTTGCAAACAGAAAAAAGGTTTATTAAAAGACAAAATAACAAAAGCTCTTAGAAAGAAAAACAGAGCCAGGGGCTCAGTTCTTGCTCCTGCTAAAACACACCACAAAAGCGATTATTTCCTTTGTGAATTACCTAGGTGGGACCTCTCGGCCTCTGTCCAACTGGACAGCTCCAGGTCCAAGGTGAAGTCCAAAAGGTCCTATGAGGTGTATTTTGTACCAAATTAGGAGAGGAACTTCTGGGCTTTATGCCTTTTTAAGAGGACAAAGAATAATTTAGTCACTCTGTCAACAGGGGGCACATTCCCAGAGGATGGCTAATTTTTTCTCTTAAAGACCTGTGGATTAAACTGTTTCTTAAAGGCAACTGTGATTTTATGTAATGCTTCATTTTCTCAAAGCATTATTCAGAATCAAACCAGATGCCATCTAATGTATGAATGAATTTTAATGTTTGTAAGGAGTATTATCAATGCTCAGGTATACATTATCTCTTCAGAAAATGTTTCATAGTGTTCATCAGTATATACTCTGATTGCTCATGTAAGGGGGAAATTACCATTCCCTAATTATTTTTTATTACTCTTAAAATATTCTGAAGTCGTTTGGGTACTGCTGTGATTCTTTTGGCTGCCTCTGTTTATTGTGCTCCTGCCCCCTGGTTATATGAATTTTTTCTAAGCAGTTGAGCTGGTGCTTGATGCTCCCTGATCGGCAGTTCTAGATAAGATGTTTAGGGGAAGCTGATAGCAATCAACCTCTGTCTGCTCTTTTGAAACTGACAGAAGCACAAGCTAACCCACACCATTTGTCCCAGATGCTCTCTGGAAAAGTTATGCCCTGAGGAAGAGCCTGTAGAGCAGGTGAGGAAGATATGTCTCTGTCACAGGAAACACCAGAGGCAGGGACACCTCAGCCAGGGTGAAGAAAAGGAGGGTGATATTTCCTGGAGAGTCTCTCTCGCAGGAGATGGAGGCATTCCTCTGCAAACCTGACCATGTCTTGAGAGGTTTGTTGCTTGTCAGCCACTTGGATCTAAGAGGCTGCAGAGTCTCCCACCGTGTGTCTGACCCTCTGGATGCTCCCCCTTGTTCATTCATTTGGACACTAATCAATGGGTAGTGCCTGGCTATCTAAAGCCTGACTGAGGAGTTCTGGTGAGGAGAAAGGACATGGTGCCTGCAGGGTGCTCTCCCCTCTCCTGCTGGTAAAGAGGAAAAGCTCAAGGAGGACTGGGCATATTTTCAGATCAACTTTTGACTTTGGATCTGGTGTCACAGCTGGGGATTTTGGCCTTATTCGCTGTGGGGACCTGTTTGAGGAATAATTCCTGCTTAACAGGACTGTCAAAGTGGATAAAGAACATCTTTGGCAATAAGTGTCTAACTTTGTGATGAGGGCTATAGTCTGATTGTGTCAGGGAAAGGGTGCAATAAGCTGAAGAGAAAGGCAGGAACATGGGACAATGAAGTTTTTAAAAAACACTTCTGTGATGAGGTATCTTTCATCTTCCTTAAGTAAACACCAGTACACCAATGCACATGAAATGGGAAAAGTGGACTTGGAGGTCCACAAGTTGCAAAGCTGTTCTCTCGCTGAGAGTCCAGCAACTGGGACTGCTTGCATGCCTAGGATGCTGGAAGAAACACAAACCCAGAAGACAGGGAAGAGAGGATGTGTCCTATGCAAAACAGGGGCTGGAGAAAACTCTGGGGAGGAACTTAGATCAGTCAATGTAGCGCCACTGTATTCTCAACTGAAATAGAACATTGTCATTGGGTGTGTTAATAGATTAAACTTTGTGAACTGTTCTGAATGCCAAGATTGCCAGTTCATCTTTGGACTGTGTAGGCAACATAATTTCTATATGTAAACCTGGGGAGGTTTTGACATTTGTGTTAATCACAATTTCTTTATATGCATGTTTTTCTGCTGAGATTGCCTCTGTGGGTGATGGACTGGAACTTGAGAACTTGGGGTTTTTTTATTTACTCCACTAGGAATTGAATTGATACTAGAGACATATTGCATATTGGCTACCCAACAGACACGAGATGTTCAGATGATAGCAATTTTCCATTCTCATTGCTTGGGTTTTTTTTAAAGAAATGACCTAGAGGTGAGACACCTCACTGTATATCCCAGATTTATCTGATGTCTTCTGAATGACTTAGGATCTCCATTATGGATGCTTTATAGTCTGACTAGTCTGGCCAAATACAAGAAACAGAAAATTTAAAAGCTTTTATGGATTTCTAATTCTCATTTAACTAATAACTTTCTAGTAGTCCATTCCTGACTTTCTTCTCAGTAATATCTCTTGCAATGACCAGTGCAACACTAAGAACAGAAACAATTAACACTTCAAAAACAAATCAAACTCAGTTTTGAATCCATAACTCTCTGTTGGGTAACTTGCTAAGGCTAGGACATTGCTTGTGAGGAAATATCATTGTCTATATCATATTAACATTTTATAAAAGGAAGACAATAAAAATACACGTGTAAAAACCTACCTGCCTTCTTCCATGTTTTCTCTAGCAGGATCTTCAGAAAGCTGTAACATTTGAGTTGATCTTAAGATCAATTGATAGAACACAAACATAACAAAAAGAGCCTGACCTGTAAGGTTTTTGAACATGTTTCAGCAATAATTATGAATTTTTGCTATTTATTCCAAGCCAGGAGCACAGAGAGACTATAGAAAATATGTTTTTGTAAATATTTTATTTTGATTCTACTTGTTTTATCCTCCTCTATTTATCCTGGTGTAGGATGTTTAATTTTTGTGTTACTTGTATACTTAGTACCTTTTTTGCAAGTTGCATTGTTAAATGGTGTCCTTGTAGCCCCAAAGTTTGGATGAAAGTTGTAACAAATTACATAGGTAGCAAGGACCTGTCCATCCTTAGAGTTGCATCCCTTTGAATTGAAAATAATCATGTTAGTGAGCTTAAGTTCTGAACACTTTCAACTGCTCACTACATAATGCTTACAATGCTATGGTTAGAGTGCTTTAAGTTTAATTTCGCTTACATGAGCAGTCTGATTGGAAGGAAGAATCTAATTACAGAAGGTTTTGGGATCTTTAACTATGGTGTTTGTCTTCTGGTGTGCCTTGACTCAGGTTTGTAGAAAAATGTGGTTTTGCTGTTGTGAGTACATGTGTTGCATAGCTTTGCTGGCTAGTTGGCATAAAGATTTCATACTATTTCAAAGGTTTAAAATACAGTTCACTTCTTATCTGTGTGCTCCAGAACTGAGAGGATCCTAGCATGCCTTCTGCTCACGCTGAGGTCTCTGGTCAGCTGGAGCTCAGAGGGAGAATAGTGTGGGGAAGGCACTTGGCTCCCATTGCTGCTTTATCTCTCCTTGGCAGACTGAGTGATCAAATCTATTGCTCTGGATTAGAACTTTTAATGTTTTATTAAAAGTGTTTTGTGCAGGCCCAGAATATATTTTACTAATCTTTTAATGCTGCAAGGTAGTGAAACATGCCACTTCTCTGTCACTGGTGTCACTCACTTGTCCTATCTGAATCCTGCAGGCTCAGTTTTGATGTAATCACTATATTTTTGGTAAGATGGGCTAAATTATTAGAGTGTTGGGCTACCTTGCACAAGCTGCTTGATGAAAATGGTTGCACAACCAGGCCCAAAGATTTTTCAGAAGTTACCCAGTCAAATAAAGACCCAAAGCAAAAAGTCACTAAGCAGAATAAGATCCATTTTATGATTATTTGGGGATATTTAATAATTACTTCCAGTTTAAAAATTATTATATACTGTTAATTTAAAGTTTGGAGAGCTGCTTAGTTTTTCCTTTAATTTTGGAAGATTTTTCATTTCTATGGTTTTGGTTTTTGTTGGCTTTTTATGTTAATCTAGGGAAACAAGTCAATGAGAGGAGACACTGGTAAGCTTTGTATTAAAATATTTTTGTAGTTTTACTAAACGACTGTAGACTGTTTAAATGTGAAATGAAAATTTCCCAATGGGTTTGGACATGTATTTCATTTATTTAGGTGGTTATTAGATATTCCAGGCCCTGTTTCAAAGCCTAATCTCAGGTCTTCAGAACATTCTGAGTTCTTTGTGAAGGTGACCTCTTCTGCCTTATTTTTAGATTATGAATGTTTTCTTAACTAATAACCATTAAATCCCTTCTTTATGTTTGGGCTAAAGTCAGTGTCTCTAACACTGGATGATTAAACAAAGACGAAGAAAATGTTGGACTCCACTGCTCTCATTTGCAAGCCTAGACTCTGCTCCCATAACTGTAGTTATGAATGTTAATCTCATCTTGGGTCTGTTTGAGTACTGTACCTGTACCATTGCTTATTTGTTTAAGTACTCAGCTTGGAAAAGTCAATCTTAAATTCTAAAGTCAATTTTCAAGCACATCTGCTCATGATCCTTCCCCCCGCCCAAAAAAAAATGCTAATAAAAATTAGTGTTTAAATTGTTTTGACCTTAAAAAATATATATTTTGTTTTGAAAAACATAGACTAAGGCCTGACATTACATAACCTCTTTAGCAAGCAATAATGCTAATTAATGGACAAATGCATATTCAGTTGGTGAATCTGAAGATCATGTAATTTATTTAATGTTAAAAAGAGATAATTCAAGAAAATATAAGAAAATATAATTAGTACTTGCAAGTTAAATATCAAGGTCTAATATGCTAATGGTGGAATTAGCAGTTCCATCTTTTTCCAGGAGTATATATTTTCTTAAAACTTTACATGTTCTTTTCTTTCATGCTTAGCCCCTGCTCCATATTTACAAATCCTTCTGCTTATTAAAATATTCACCAACTAATATTTAGATTTAACCTGGTTATTTTTTGTGTTGCTTCACAGTCCTATCTAAACACATTTTTAGGGCTGTTTGCATTTTCTTCATTAGCATAATACATGATAAATATGTAATAAAATTGGTTGTTGTTCTAATGCATTCCTAACTCCTATTTACATTATATTGACTGCACTGATTAATCTCCAGCTTTCTTTCACATGCTCTGTTGATGTACTATTAGTTGTTAAATATGTATATGTATGCTATATATGGAAAAGCTCTTCTGCATCTTTAGTCTAATGCTTTATCTGAGTTTCTAAGAGTAGTCAGACATGACACATTATTTTTACCATTATTTTGGCCAGGTTATTGCATGGATATATTTTCCCATAATTGAACAATAAAAAAAAAAAAAGGCAAGGTAGTGGAGTTCATAGAACAGCATGAAACCATAGCCTGTATTAAAATAGTATAACTAAAAAATAGTTAGCATTAACTAGAATGTAAAAAGGATGGGAGGAACAGAACATTTAGGACCTGATTTTTCATTGAATTCCTGTTGCCTGCAATTTCAGGTAAACATCTCTTTATAAAGAGATGTTTTTGAATACCTCAAGTTTTGTCGTAGTCACTTGGATGCTTTGCTTCTTTTCTTTTGCCTTGCTCAGAACCTTGCTTTCTGAAGGTAATAAACTTTTCTGTATTTTAGGCTGTATTTCTTCAAGTTTGTTGTGTTGTCTTTTGTTCTTGTGCTAACATTGTCCTTGAGCTTGGTGGTTTTTGCTCTGATTGCTTTCACCCTATGATATGTTTATCAGGAGCACTCGTGTAGCTGCTCTAAGCCTTCCTTTGACTAGGCTCTCAGCACGGTTTTGTTCTTCTCGACGCCGTCTACTTACGACTAACAACTTGTTTCTGTTCCACTTGTAGTTTATCATTCCTGGACACGTCAGACCAGAAAACAGAATTCCAAATCAAATCTTGTTAATGCTTTGTGGAATAAAATCAATATTATATTTCTTGAAGATGAATTTGGTTTATCTTTCAAATTTGATATTTGGATAAAAAAAGTAACAAGCCTTGCATTTCAAGGCTGTGATCTCTCTGCTTCTTGAATGCTCAGATGTATGAAGTATTTTCAGGAAGTGCTGTTGTACATAACACGACACATATTTTACAAACTTGCAGCTATTCTGTAAAGTTTGATGAGTGTAATTTTGCAATGTTTGGTTTATGTGACAGGCTTTGGTTCTGATCTTGAGTGCTTTGTCTGCATTTGCTGAACAATAGCTGGACATGCACTACTGGAGCACTAAAATGAGCTGTGCTTGGTTTAGACTGGGATTCCTATGTAATCTTGAAGGGTGGTTGTGTTCAGAATGTCCCAAAATTTGTTATCAGTTCTAGAAACTCTTGAAAAGATTATATTACCATTTCTTAACCTTTCATCTTTGAATCCAAGCTGACTCAAAAAGCCTCTACCATAGCACTCATTCATGAACTACTACAATGTTTATTTAGGTTCAAAGTGTATTGCAGTGGATTAGAGATTGATATATTTAAAGCATTAAAAAAACAAATTTCTTAGAGTTATTTAATAAAGCCATCCATGAAAATGTTGTGCTCCGAAATTGCTCCTATACTGTATCATAAAACATTCCTGGAATTAACTGTCTGAGTACTGAAATTTTGCTATCCATTTCTTTCTGTGAGTGAAGACCATGAACACAATTAATAATTATGTACTGAGAAAAATATGAGAGAACCTTTTTATAGTGAACTCAGAAAAATGTCTAACAAACAAGGTGCTACTGTAATAGTGATTTATGGTATGTGTCTGTCCTGTTTTAGGGCAAATTTGGGGACATGCAGGCCCTTCTTTCACCATTTTCCCTCCTGATACATTACTAAGAAGGATTTCCTTTTTCAGAGCACAAAGTAAAGCATTATAGTGCTGCTATTATGCTGACCACTAGATGGTAATTGTTGTAATGTTTTAATACTTACGGTTTTCCTTTTGTGTATTAAATAATTTTTATGTATTGTGTTTCACATTGAAATTTGCTATATTTATTTTGTTTGATACACCCATAATATACCATTTGGCACCCCAGTCACACCTGGCTGCTGTGGTTGCATATTTACAGCTATTCCATCTTGCAGGGGGCATTTGAAGTAAATATTCTAGATACGATATCCACTAGATGATGAATCCAGTCTGATTCCAACAAGCTGTAGCATTTTAAATTCTCCTTGGCCTCTCACATGCTGCTCCACACCCATCAGTGTCACACACACTTCTATTTACTCAGGCTGAGGCTTGCATAGGCTAGAAAAGGCAGGACACCTTTCCGCTGCATGTTTAAATAGGAGTCATTAAAATGTTGATTTCTGAGTCTTTACATTATGAATTACCAGACATCCTTGCCCCTAACCTATTTCTCTTCTTCTCCAACATGAGCCATATATAAAATTTTTGAAATGTAAATGGAAGCTTACATTTATGGAAAACATTAGCAGATGTTTCCAGCCTCAGAGTATGGGCTTAAGAAGTTCTGACTGTCGAGCATGAGCAGTTCTCTTCCTCAAATAATCAGATTTAAGGGTTTTTTCTTAAATTACATTGCATGTAGATTTTAAATAACTTCCTGGGAAATGAAAAGTGTATAGTAACCCTTCAGTAAAAGCTTGCATTTTTAAAAAGTATTGGCATGACACATTTTAGACTGCTTTTCCTCGTGATCAGCCTAAGGAAAAAGATCAGCACTTTAATCTATTTGCTGCATTCTTGGTGAAATAATCCCTCAAATGTTAAAAATAAGTTATTTATGAGTTTTTTCTACCCTGGTTTTTTAACATTTCAATGCAGGAATGGTCATGATATATATAAATTATTAAAATTATGGTTTCAGCTTTTTCAAGATGTGTATGTAATTTTTTTTAAGATATGCTTTTAAACTGGAAATAGCCTTTTGGCATCTGCTACAGTTACATTCTTAAAGACCTCGTGTCATTTTTTATACTGTTAAAGTGCCATACATATAGAAGCCTGTAATGTCCAGGTAACAGGTCTTCATGTAGATGTAGCCACTTCATGCATGCAGTGAGAATATTCAAGATGTGCAGCCATATGACTCATCAAGAAACATCTTCTTTAAATTTAAAACTCATGCATCAAATCAATTTGTGCACATTAATTTCTGTCAGTGAGGGTTTTCTTTTCATAAATATCTAATATGGAACTGAATCTTAACAGCTATGAATTTTCTCAGTCTCTCATAATGATATTGAAAATTTTTCAGATTTTTTTTTTTTAGCTGAAATTAATCAAACTTGCATGCCCTGTGGAAGTATGGTCTATTGAATATAAAAAGTATTGCGTTATACTTGTAAATGGTTCTCTGGCTTAGCTAGTGGGCCACAGGAGTTATTACTGAAGATGCTATTAAACACACTAAATTTTGTATTTGTTTTAAGATATCTAGAACTAATTTTGCACCTTATCTTGACCTAAAATTTAGGAATTTTCCTGCATAGATCTTTAGCTTTGTTCTTTAAAACCTCTGCTGTATTTTTTTTAATAAATCAAAACAAAGCCAAGAACAGCTTAGTTTCGATTTACAGCCAAATTGGTCCAGCTTGGACACTTTCTTGTATAGGTTTCACTCTGATTTCCATTTTGCTTTTCTCAAGTTTCATATAAAATCAGTTGTCCATAAGGTTCTAGAGGGGAAAAGTACAAGCTACCTGTAGTATCATTCAGCATTCTGTTTTGTTGGTTTGGGATGGAATTAACCTCAGGTGATTTTAGCTCGCCTTGATGTCAGACATAGCACATTTCAGATGGGAATAAAAGGAAGATACAGATACTCTAGCAGCAGAATCCCTGTTCTTCCCTGTGCTGTTTCAAAAGAATGCTGTGTTTCCCAATGTTTTGGGTTTTTTTGATTGCACTTGAGGAAGTATTGCCTTCTCTTACTGAGTATGCAATCACCAACCCAGCACATGGCTCTCTCTGTTGTCTATTCAGAATTGGCTGTTTAGATTTCAATTGCCCTTTTCCATTTACCTTATATCATTTTACCTTTATGAAAGATTTTACAATGAAATAAAAGAAATGAATTTATCTCCATATGAAGTTTTAAAATCTTTAGTTACTGGATTTCAGTCTCTAATTTTATTTTCTTTTTTTAAGGTTATCTGTTCAGTTTCTCTAGACTAAATATATATAAAAAGCTAAGCGGAAAATGTACAATATTTTGAAATATTGTCCCATTTGCTCTCTCAGATATTAGCCCATTTGAAAATATCTCAAATACTCTTAGCAAAATTACAGTTTCAGTGACTGCTAATATTACCATTTTTGAACACTCTTCCTGATTCAGACACTGTAACTCCCTTGAGTTAGTCTGTCTTCAGTTTCAGGACTCTTCAGTAGGAGCTAGGTAACAGGGTATATTTTAGGGTTTTCCCTCTGGCCCTTCCCTCCGCATCCCAACCCTCACTGCATTTCCAGCTTTTGAAAAATCAAACTGCAGCTTTCAGTAGCTTTCATCAGTTTTGTGAGTATTTTAGCTGCTGACTATTACTTCTTATTTCAGCAAATTGATGAGAGCCATGCTTACTCCGACCCAATGACAAAAATATCAGAATAAAGCATGATATGATAAAAATATATAATACCTCAAATTATTAAAACCAGAGGCTTTTTTCCTTTGCTATTTTGACTTCTTTCTATCTCTGTCTTTGCTGCTAAGAGGACACTTTAGATATGGCTTAAGCTGCAAAGGTTGTGATGCTACGAAATCAATGTTTAATACTGTAAAGAACCTGAAAAAGAATCAGCAACACCTTTACTGTTCAGCAGAGGTATTAAGTCCGATTTTGCAGGTTTAAAAAGCAAAGATAGCATCAAGTTCACTTAACCAGGATAGTGCTGGCATATTAGTCCAAGGCTCCTTCACACTCAGGCATCAAATAAGAACAGTCAGTCAGACAGATTAAAGGTATGCTCTGCCACCAAATATCTTATTACCAGATACACTTGAATTCTGCAGGACTTTAATTCCACAAATCCTGACCTCTAATTCTTAAAGGCAAACACAAATGTGTTAGACTTCTGAGGATATTTTCTTCATGCTGCTCTTGTGGAGGTATTTAATACAACCTACAAAGGTCAGCATTTTGAATGTATTCTGTAGGTCCTAACCATCAGATTTAAAGCATTTATTAAGGAAATACCTGTTTGAAAAGTAACATTTTCCTCTGGGAGTTTCATAGTGGTTTAGGTTTATGGCCATTCATTTCTACAGAAATGAAGAAAAAATCAGTGCCACTATCTGTGTAAGTGTACTCTTCCAGGCTTCTGCTCTTACTTAATTTTCTGTATGTAATTTGTGCCTTTTGCTAGCAGTTAATTTTGTGAAATGTGAATTTTATTCAGCAAATTAATAGACTGTGATCACTATGCTTATTCATGTAGGCCTTTCAATGGCCTTTGAAAAAAAATGACCTTAGCTTTACCTTTTTTTTTTTAAATAAAGTTTTAAAATCATAAGTTTTAATTTCCACATTTCAATATTTTCAGTTCTGCAGTATTTCATACATTGATTTTTGTTGATCTGCAAGTCCAGGGCTATTCTTTGAGATTACTTCCAAAGATTGCTTTCATTTTGAATTTAACATGCAATCTACTGGTGGAATAAAAAAAAAAAAAAAAAAAAACAGGGCAGAAAATAATTACAGGTTTAAAAAAGAAGCAAAAACAGTCAATAATTGTGAGTAGACAGTGCAGTTACTGGCTGACCTTTCAGAGACTGCAGAGTTTATTGCTTCAAGGTCTTAGGGGCAGCAGTGTCAGTAGAGGAAACCATTACTACTTCTGTGGTTCCTGCTGTTATCATAGCATTAGTATAAACATGAATGTAGGAAAATGCCATTTTGAGAACTAGGGGAGACTGAGAGAGAAGTATGTATACATTTAAGCAAAACACTTTATAATATTTGCCTGGTAATCTTGCATGTTTCTTGCTGTTTGAATTTGAATGAACTATATATAGGCTCATGTTTTCACAGTCTGGGAATTAAGTCATCAGTAAGAGCAAATCTCAGACAGGACTCATGATTCTGTCATAGCTTAATGTCTTTATATGCACTTGTTAAATGACCAAAAGTATGTATTTGGAGTAAAACTTCCCCATTTTAAAATTTTCACCCTTTTTTTTTTTCTTTGATTATGGGGGCAACATTTTGGAGACACTTTTTATTCCTAGGTTTCTGATACATCCATTGGGAATTTAGTCTTTCTTGTTTTTCTTGCTCTTTAAGAGTAAGCTGTTTCATTTTTACTAGTACATTCTTATGCACTTTCAATTGCAAATTTCAGTTCATCCAAATAAAAATGAGATCAAAATATATACCTTGGGTTTTAGGAAAGCTCTTTCAAAATGTTTTGATCAGCCTTGTCAGGCAGATTACCACAGATTTTTCATCAGGCTTTGAAAAGTTCATTCTTGTCCTTGAGACTAAAAGGTAAAATAAATAAAAGTTACATCTGAGTCGTGGCTGCACTTTTATAAATGCTTTTCTGTGTCCTCATCTTAGATCTTGTGAGGCAGGTGCCACACTAGGAGTGGCCATAGGATTTTGGAAATATCTCCTGTACTGAGTTTACATTGTAGAGATGTAAATTGTTAATTATTATGTATCTGTTAGATTTCTGTTTTATCTGAGGAATCTGAGAGCTTCTGCTTTGGAAATAACAGTAGAACCTGCAATAAGTATTAATGTTGTGTTCATATTTTAAAAAGCCTTTAAAAAAAACCCCAAACCCCACTCTGATAGAAGAAATAACATTATCCTTTATTTATCATGAAAAAAACCCCATGTAACTTCTGAAAATTCAAATCAGCTTTGAGAATCTCATTTTTTGTGGAAGGAAAGGCAATGTTTTTTTATTTAGTACAGTTTTAAAAGTCTCATTTGGGAAAGCAGCAGGTAATATTAAAATACTGGGATTTTCTATTACTATTGTAATAGAAGCAAACAGTATTAGGTGATGTATAGATTGAGAAATTAGTTTTCTATGGTTTCTACTTTTTGATTCTGTGAAAAACCTAGCTACTTCTTTTGAGGACAAAGGATTTATTGTACTTTTTGGGCTCAAGTCTTATCTTGCTTCTCAGCACTATATAAGGTAAAGCATGTTTCAGAATTTTTCTCTCAATCTAAAGAAACTAGATCAGCAATTTATGTACAGAAATATTATCTTTCTGGCAGTGCAGCAGGCCTTTAAGCTCTCATCTTTCAAAGTTATTTTGCCACTAGTTTGATACAAAGAGTAAATACAAATAGTAGAACCATTTGACAAAAATAATGTCAGAACTGTTGGTCAGAGTTTGGAGAAAACAAAATATTATTAAAAAGGAACAGTTATATTAGTAGCCATGTATTTGAAAATTTTCAGAAACACTTCCATAAACATTTGTAACTTGTGCTCTGTGTGTGGCTTTGTATGCACAGTGTAACACTGTGTAGGAAAACGTTGGATTTTGTTTGTATTGCTAGACCTGTATATTTTAGTATGGAACTTATTTGTGTTTTATATCATCCTCATTTTCACTCATCTCTGAATGTTAGCAGGGATTTGATCATTGACCAAACATATGGATGCAGGAACCAAAACACTTGTGAACTACAAGGCTTACAAAAATTGGCTGCTGGTTCATGTTTTGAAGAGTTTGGTGTATTTAGAAACTAATTAGTTTGAGAAAAATTCATGTTTATTGTAGTCATCCTTAACAAACAGTCAAACTTGTAGTTATGTTCATCAGAAAACAAATAATATTTGCTAATAAAAATCCAGCTGTAGTGAACTTTTATCAGGCAAATTGCTTCCCAAATTAAACCTGTAATAATCCTTTAAAGGCAACTGCACTTAAACATTAGTGGATTTGGGTTATATTTCATGATTTTATTTTTTTGGGGTGAACACAGATTCTTTCTGTACAGTTATTTGGTACTTGTTACCAAATAACTGCTTTTCTAAATGAACAGAATCTTACTTTACAATAAAATTCATAGTCAAAATTGAGCCCTTGTGGTGTCTCCTCAGACTCAGTCAGGCATTTTGCCCCATATATCAAAATTAAGTGCTTTGTTTTGTTTGCCTGT
>LTAT01000001.1:9515142-9533421 GCA_003286495.1 Chlorodrepanis virens
TTTTTTTTTTTTTTTTTTTAATTTGACTGGAGACTTGTCCTGGACAGACTAATCTAAGTGGTTGAGGTGAATTGAATATGTTTTAAGGGGGAGCACATGAAGTTAAGGTCTTAACGAGTAATCCCATGGATTGGAAAAGGTACCAGGAAGAATTGTCTGAACAATATGTGACATGTTTAAGTCACTGTTTCCTTTAGAAGAATATTAATCTGTCAGCATAAAGTTTTGTACTGAAAAAGTTTCCTCTCAATGTTTTGGACACTCATCTTGGAAACTTGGCTGCTTAACACTCAACCTGGTTACTTTTGTGTAACTCATACCATATAAAAAAACTGAGATGGTTTCCAGAGCTTTCCAAAGTCTTTCAGATCGTTATTGATAAACACATTAATATAATTTCTGCTAACCTTATAATGCTTCCCATTTTCAACTCTTTTGACTTGTAGTCTAATTTTTTTTTTTTCATTCATTTTGTTCTTTTCAATCCTGCTCTGGATAGCCCTTTTCAAGAAAACTGATGAAAATTTTCTGATAGAATTGCCTCTGAGTTGAATTTGAGAAGATAAATTGGTCTGGGAAAAAAAAATCCTGGATAATTTTCTCAAAACTATTATTGAAGAAATGGCTTAGTCTTAATATCTTGACTTAGTTTTATTAAAAATCTTTATTTTCTAGGAGTTTGAGATTAGTTTTTAAGAGGCATATATTGGTTTGACAGACATTTTTGCCCCACAAATGAAAGTAGACATATTTACAAAAAATAGTGAACTTCCTTGTAAAAAAAAGTCTTGAATTCCAGTTTATTTACTGTCTAGCTATGAGGATTTCAAATAGCCATCAGACTCAGCAGGTGGTAAAGATAGTACATCAGATTAGGATTCAAAAGAAGAAAAAAATGAAGGCAAAGTGCAGCAGAAGTCATTCCTGCTCTGATAATTCAGGAGCCTATAAAAAGACTTTTGAGAGAAAGATTGATATTCCAAGCTTTACAACTATGGTTGTTTAGCTATTTGTTGTGATTAAATAATTAAATCCTTTCCTATTTGCCAGTGGATTTTGACAGCTCTGTATTTACTTTTATTTGTCAGATAGAATGGGTAAACAATTTTTGGCATGTATGTTGTTTGCTAGGTACTCATTTTATTTATCGTGTGAGATATTTTTGTAGATAAATGGTAAGGTATTTGCCCATTTGGTTAACAGGACATTTTGAAAAGGAAAATAATGAACAAACAATAGAAAAATCATGGCTGGTACTGATCATCCAGTGTGTTCTCTTCCCAATAGGAAGGCATGGATATTCATGGAAATATCCATTATTAAGTATACTAAGTATAACAAAATGATGTTAGAATATTCAAGAGAAGACAAGAAGATGTTTGCAGTAAAATACTTATATTATGGAAGAGGGAATGTGACATTTTTCCAGCCAATGCTAAGTAGAACTAAACCTTCAGCTGCCTCGCATAAAGTACCAAGTAAATATATGGAGATGGATCAGAAAACCAAACCAAAATTATTCATAGAATGTCTTTTCTTAATTTCCAGATATATGTGAAGCTTTTAATGCAAGGTGCCTTCCCACATTCTAGGCAGGGAGAATGAGATGCCACGTTGTAGAATCATTGATTTATTTTATTTTTTCACTGAACTCAAATCTTAGCTAAGACTGGATTGATCTAAGACAGTAAAGACTCATAGTTCTTGGCTTTCTGCCAGCATGCATGTTAAAACATTAATGGAATTAATGATAAATTTCTTGTACAAGTGTCCTTTTACATCTTGATTCACTAGACTGAGTGTAGGAAGCAAGTGTCAATGGCAAATACCAAAGTAACTATTTCAAAGAGCTGCCACAGGCCTTACATTTTAACAAATCGTTATTGACTTGAATTTTTGGGTCAGGGAAAGTGCTTTTCCTGCTGATGTATAACATGGCTATCTGCAAAAGTTGAAATAGTCTTTGTGTTCATGCAAAGTTTCTTGTACTGACTGCTAAAGGACATAGATATTTTACAGGGCTATTTTTTTATTTTAGAAAGAGTTTTTCTATGATGTATTTTAATGTCTGTCAATACTATGTTCCTTTGATGTTCCAAAGATTTCATGAAGAATGCAAGACTAAGTAGAACATAAAAGCTGTGTAACTTTATTGTAGTTTGACTTCAATTGTGGTTTTTTATGAACACATTCACAAGAAAAACTGCTACATGATTGTTGCTTTCAGTGGCTAAATGATGTGGGGAGAATGTAAAAGGCATGACTTGGAAAATGAAGTTTTCCTTACTTTTTTATAATTGCAGTATTTATACAGCACGAGAAAATGCATTTTTTCTATGTATAGTCATGCTTAACGGGGATCCCAGTGTTAAATTGCATTTTGATACAAGAAATATAGACAGGAAGCTTATGCTGAATGAGGTAACATTACCTGTATAAACTTTGGCACCTTCTCATTGATTTGCAAGTTTATTCTGAAATTTTGGAACTGATGGTAAGGTTCTAATTAGTCTCTAGAGTATTCATGTGGACAATAGATTGCTCATTAGCTTACCAACTTTCCATTAAACTAATTGGCTATTTCTCATATTGAATGTGGAAACTGAAATGACACATTTTTATTTTTCTTCCAGATGTTGCAACTGCCTATCCAGATAAAAAGTCTATCTTCATGTATGTGACTTCACTCTTTCAAGCCCTGCCCCAGCAAGTCACCATGGAGGCCATCAGGGAGGTGGAGATGTTGCCACGGCACACAAGGATCACTAGAGAAGAGCACGTAGAAGTACATGAACAGCATTTTTCACAAGAAGTGAGTTTTACTTTTCTGCTTTCATCTTGCTGCTCTAAAGTAGTTGTTTCCCTGCCTACCCATGAGTTGGATGTTAAATGGCCAGTGGAAGGCAAAAACCCCATGGGTATAATGGGAAAAGTCTCATCAACAGGCAAGCCAGATGTACTTCTCTGCATGTACTTTCATACTGGTTTTCATCTCACACCAGACTGTTTGAAAAATTACTATTCAGCAAGTAAGGGCTTTGGACTTCAGTTGTCCAGCATTGTGCATTTCGATGGTGGCAGGACACATAAAGGAAAAACAAATTTGGAGAGGCTTACATTTAAAAGCAGATAGAAACATATTTACCTTTTTAGAGAAGAGATGTTGACGTTTATCCATAGTCATGATACGTTTTTAATTTTTTTTATTTACAATGACTTGCATTTTAACATAATCTCTTCTCAGTTTACTGTTGTCCTCTCAAAAAATTCATTTAATAATTGGATTTTATTTATGATTTCAATGTCAGTTTTGTTTTTACTGAAACCATCAGACAGCCTCTGTTGAAGTGCTTAGTGCATTTTAGTCCCAGTTTACTTGTCTGAATTTAACCTGTATGGCTGGGTAAGGGATGCTCACTCTCTTTTAGAGTACTGAGCAGATAAATATTGGCTCTGTTTATTCAAGATGTGACAAAAGATCGCTCGCTTTTTGAGCCTCTGCTTGTAAATTATAAAAAAGCTTCACTTTACATTGGTATTCTGCTGGTGTGGAGTCCTGACAGTTTGTTGCTTTTGGAAAGGGTGTCAGATTAAATGAGAGGTTTCCTTAATACCATCCCATTTTGCCTGCTGAATACCAACACTGTCCTTGAAAAATGACCTTCCTGCTTCTTTTTCTTCAGTTGCTCTTGAAATCAGTACTTACTTCTACAATCCATGCTCCTACCCATGTGTACACTCTTAATTTATTCGTAGATCACAGTCAGTGTACCCCAGGGACCTTCGCCTTCTCCTAAACCGCGGTTCAAAAGTTACACGTACGCACAAGCCGTGTATGTCACATCCCCTGACCAAAAAAGGAGGCAGGTTCCTCCACAGGTCTGTCACTATTGTAATTTTTTGAGAGAGTTGTTTTGTTAAGCTCATGCTTGGAGTGAAAGAGCTTGTGCATTTTGCTTTTACCTGATCTTAATGACCTGCTTTTTCCAGGACTTTTTTCTGTCAAGTGTTGACTTTTTCCTGTGTATTTCTGCATGGCTGGCAATAGCTGTTTTGCTGATTTTAGGGGATGATTAACATTCAAGCACTGCTCTTTCAGAATCATAAATTTCTTTGCTCAGTCATTTTTTTAAATAGTACATATATTGCCTTAAAGTATTAGATGAACAAATCTAACATAAGTCATATTTGGCCTCTATTATTTTACAGCCTCAGGTTCAGTTATAGAAAAAAAAGAACCATTGGTTTTCTCTCTTTTTCTTACCCTCCCTGTTAAAGAAAATAGTTAATGATGGCATTTCCCAGAAGGTTACTGTAGCTGGAAAAAAAGGTGAAACAAGTATTAAATTTAACTCTGTATTATTAGATTACAACAGTTGGTAATTTTTATCACAAATGGCATCTTGCTGGTACTGAGGTTAAGAGGTTATATTTGATTTTTTTACTTATTTGTTTTATTTTATTTTTTACCTTTAAATAGCTGGGGTGTTTTATTAAAACTTGTTTCAAGTAATCCTTATAATGAGAATTTCAGTAGTTGAATTTTTATACCTTTTGACAAGTATGAGACCCAAAGGTCATATTGTGTACTGCAATGTGATTTCCTTTCATTACTTCAGGGAGAAAAGATCTGTGTGTATGTGGTGCTACAGTTTGAGTTTGCCTCTAGGTACTTAATTCTAACACCTAAAAATCTATTGCAAAATTATACTTCTATTCAAGACTGTATTCAAATCTACTGTTCAAGTGACAGGAATTTTATTGAATAATGACTTCCTTTAAGTACTCCAGGACAGAAAGCCTGTTCACACAAGCATGAGCCCTGCCTACATTACTCTAACATCAAAATGTTGCAGTGATGAGTCACACAGCTTTGAAACAAGATGTTTAAAGCAACTGTAATTATTTTGTTCTCTTTTGACGCTATACAGATATTTTAGAGTAATGAAAACTTATTATACAGGATAGATTTTTTTCTTTTTTTCTGGTACTTTTATTGTGATCAGTTGCAGGTTTTGTCAGCACCTCCACCATCAAAAGTAATGTGCAAACTGAAATAAATGAAGTAATTTCTACACAAAGCATGGTTGCTGAAATTTACTAAGATATAATTTGGCTATCCAGTCCTCATCTTGCATTCCAGTTTTCAGATATCTTCTTGAATTTGGAAGCTTCATCTACTAAACTTTCATGCAAGAATTAATGCAATATGTTATAATTCTACCAATATGGCAGGAGCTGAAGGCTTAACCAGAATCTCAGCCTAATTATGCTACAGACACAACAGATATTAACAAATAGAAATCATTTACTTAAGATTCCTTTGGGAAAACCACCAGGCAAATTCTCATTATAATCAAGATAAACTTGAGTTTTATATATATAGTAATTAATATCCCAAATCGATACATGGATTTCTTAGTGGTTATTTTTTTGCCTTCTTTGCCTGTGTACTTCTTAAAGAAGAGCTATTGTCTACATTTTAATGCAAGTTTATATTGCTGGTTAAATAGTGGCTCATAATTTTTTCTCCAGATACATAGGGCTGGTATAACTTAATCCTATCTATTTTAACTAAATAAAAAATATTATTTTCTTTTCATTTGTTAGTAGCATTTCAATTTTCTGCCATCTATATTATGATTTTTGGATACCATTATAAAAAATGCAGCTGCCTTAAGCTTTTCAGGAAAATCTAATTCTCTAGGGGCCTTCAATAAAGAAATCAGAAGAAATTCAACTTGTTTTTTCTCTTGGATTTTGTAAAATTCAATAAAAGTTTTCCTCCTTTGCCTTGTTTACTTAGACAGTTTTCATAAACTGAATTTTAGCAGAAAAACTGCTATTCATGTTACCTGTGGCATTTGAAAATGTTTCATTGGTTCAACCAGAAGTGGTGAAGCAGACTGAACAAGAAGGCACTGAGTGAACAGGTTTGCAGAGTAATGATTGCCCTTGAATTTGAGAAATGTCACAGTTAAAAAAAGCCAAACTTGTCTGGCCACAATTTGCCCAACGGAAATACTAGGTCTTGCAAGTACCCTCCTGAGTGACAGAGTAAGAATTCAGAAAGGAAGGGTGAATTTGAAGGCAGACAAGTTGTGAAGCTACTAGGAAGAGTGAAGATGAGGAAAGAGAAATGAAGTGAAATGTGACATAAAAGAAAAGACAAGTGTAGAAGATAGAAGAGAAAGAACTTTGACAAATGATGGTGTGAAAGGAAATGTTATTCCTTCTTGCCAATATGAAGCTCAGAGAATCACAATTCATATCTCTTTCAATTTCTGACAACTGACATGAAGCAAATGTATGCCATGTATCGAAAGCCATATTTGCTCAAATTTGAAGGGTCATGATCAAAATCTTTGGAAAGAGGTCTTATTTAATTATGACTGTTTTGGGGAAATTATAATATTCAAGTCCTATAATCTGAAATTTTGCAGAGATTGAGAAAAAAAGGAATGATTCCATGATTTTAACAGAAGACCAAAATACTTCGTGAAAATTGCTTTTCTATGACAGCACCAAAAATACCATGGAAATTGGCAGTCAACTAAATCTAATGAATTTTTCTTTGGTAACTAGATGGAAATTAGAGACACCTTCTTAAACTTTACAAAATCCAAGAGAAAAAACAAGTTGAATTTCTTCTGATTTCTTTATTTAAGGCCCCTAGAGAATTAGATTTTCCTGAAAAGCTTAAGGCAGCTGCATTATTTATAATGGTATCCAAAAATCATAATATAGCCTGTTACTGGCCATGCAATTGGCCATCAGTCAGCCTGTCCAGATCCCTCTGCAGGGCTTTCCACCTTTCAGCAGATCAATATGCCAACCCAATTTGGTGTCACCTGCAAACTGAGTGAGGGCAACCTCTATTCCTATTGAAGAAACAGTGCTGAGAATATAAGCATTAAAAAAAAATGGGGATCAACAAAATCTGTGAGTTTTTTGAGACTGGTACATCTGTAAATAAGCTTCTGATAGGTCCTGTAAGAAAGGTGAGTCTGTGAATTTGGCTGCCTTAAGTTATCTATTCAAATCAAGCCCATTGATCTCTTTGATCATTGATTTTTGTTATTTTAGCAGGAGTTATGTTTTCTTCATTCCACATTGTATAAAATACAGTTTTTGTGTAGAATTACTGTTTAACCTTTAAACTGACAAGCTTCAGTGTATTTGAATTGAAATATTTTGAGATGAAGCAGTGGTAAATAGGGACTGTATTTGCTGGCACATAATGATGTGATTTGGGTCCTAAGAATTAGGGGCTTCACCTCAGGCTTCAACCTTGTCATTATTAGTTTGTGAGAAATTCCTAACCATCCAGATATTACTTGTGCTTACAGAAGTATTATAATGCAGTTTTCCTGTTTTCATGGTTTTTTGATGTGAACTTTACCCAGTTCCTGTATGACATTTTGTCAGTCAGTTCGTAACTATAATAATTAACTTGAAAAGTCACTAGAAGCTCCTTATAAAATTAAGTTGAATTTATTCCCACAGCACAGAACCCTTCTGTAAGTCTTGCCCTTGAGAATGGCAGTTTTCTAGACCCTTAATTTGCCTCACTCTTGGTCTTCTGCCAACAATTTAACTTCTTTAAAACTGCTGTGAGACCTCCTTTCTGGGACTCTTCAGGATTCTTCTGTGCCACAGAACTTAGTGGTGCAGCATCACAGGACTACTTTATTGCTCTCCTTTGTACTAAACCAGGTATTTCTTTTACTTAGAGGCTGTGATCTAAATACTGTCCTGGTTACCTTATGGTATAGTCCTCTTTTGGAGAGGCATCAGAGGACAGTTAAATACAGCCAAATAGAAGTTTAGTTCCAACTTCTTGGTAGTATTTCTAATATAAGATACTTATCACAGAAAATATACCATTGGGTCAGCATTTGGAGGGATTTATGGCATAATTTAAAGTAGAATTCAGGAAACTTCAGAAATACTGAATTATCTGCACATTTAGTCATAGGATCATTATTGATATAATTTGGGCAATGAGAATAATAGTCCGAGGTGTTGGCCTAGGCATTCTCATTTAAATAGGAACTTTCAGAAAGCTAGGAACTGTTCCTGTAGAGCTAAGTAAAAGCCCTAGGGTTTAGGCTAGGCATAATATAATAGAAAACTTTGCCATCAGAGGTCAGAACAAGGAAAATCAGAGATGGAAAAACCAAGCTAAGTGCAACTCTTCTGGATTTCTTAGGGAGCTCTCCTGGATGCCATGTGTTCAAAGAACAGTTTGAAAAATGATGAAGCAGACATTTTCAAGTGTGTTTATATACGTTTTATAGTTTCAATAACAGTCTGAAAAATAGATGGCTTCTTGTCTGAGCCTGGAGGTCTGTCAAGATGACAGTTGTTTCCTGTCACTGCTTTGTGTGTAGCCACTAGCAGCAGTTCTAACTCATTTTGTGTGCGTGGTTTGGTTTTGCTTGGTTGGTTTTTTTTGGTTTTGTGGGGTTTTTTGTTTTGTTTTGCTTGAATGTTTACTGTAGATTTTTTTTCAAGAGGTTTTGTTGTCAAAAATGTTAGTACTCTTATGGATAAAGTGATGACTTGTAGTGGTTCTAGTTTCCAATATATCAGAGCTTTTAGTCTGCTTTATTTCACACACTCATTCATTTGGTTTGCCCCAGAGCTGAGCTCATGAGGTCTCAACTTCCCTGCTGGGGCAGAGAGGTTGCTGCTGGTCCTGCTGTCAGGTTGAGCTCTGCCACTGCTTTGCATTTACAGATGTTGAACATCACTGCCCAAAAATCTTAGGCATTACCTGCTAGTAGTCTCCACACATCTGTCTGTTGACCAGCAGCAGCACGGGAGGAAATGCTATGAAGCTGCATCAGGGGGAGTTCAGAGTGGGCATGAGGAAAGGGCTCTTCACTGAGAGGATGGCCAGTGACACGGTCATAGCACCAAGCCTGTAAGAGTTCAAGCAGAGTCTGGATGTTGCTCTTAGTCATATCATTTAAGTTTATTAAGCCCTGTGAGGGGCAGGGAGATGGAACCAATCCATCCTGATTTGAGATAGTCTATAATTCTCTGATCTGCAGGATCTTTCTTCTAGTCAGCATCTTTTGCACCTTATTTCCAAATCCCATTCTCTTCCCTGACACAAATTCTTTTCAGGATGCTTCTTTTTGTCAGCAGGTGATCTTTGAATAGCCATGAGACTGCAGCTTTCCCAGTCTAAACAGTCTCTTGGCAGAAGCACAACTCATGATGAGCCTCACCAGGAGTGCTGCTGTCTTCTGCCTTTTCAGTAATGGCAGGATTTAGAGCATGCTAAACCATGTCTAGACCATTTGTTAGCAAAACTTACAACCAGTCCCAGCTGCTTGTAGCTGGCAAGTTGCAGGAATCAGCCCAGGAGCTCAGAAGTGCATTTCAGGCTTTCAGCTGCCTCTGCTCCAAACAGCTTTGCACAGTTCTCTAATCCCTGTACAAATTCCTGTTCGCATTCACTAGTGAAGGGGGTGGGGTTCAACCTCTAATGGGTAATTATTCTTTAGTTTGTCATAAAAAGGAATTACTTACTGACTTTCCCATCCCTTTTTAACTGTAACTGACCTTAAAACATATGACAGAAACCTTTATTTTTTATGTAAGACTTAATTAAATATATTTTTTCCTTAAAATTGCTATAAAGCTTGTTTAACAAGGGGCACTGGAAATGTAACATAGAATTTCCCATGTGATCTGTTAGTGTATTCATTACTGACTGATGAGAAAGTGTAACATGTTTTTCATAAAGTTAAAATTCCTAGATAAAATATATCTTCTGTATATTCAGATTGAATCCGGCAACTGAATAAATTGATAATGTCATAATCGTGAGTATATCAACTCATGATTATCAATCAACTATAACTAGTTGAAAATATTTCAGAAAAATCCCATTTTCTAATAATTATACTTGATTTGCATCAAAGTGGAAGGTTTCTGTAATATTTGTTTCCTATTAGAAACATGGAAATGTCATACCAGTCATTTCCTGATTACATTATTGGTGAATGTGTTTTTGAACAAACAACTGTACATACTTTCAGGAACACAATTTTACCTAGACTGTTTTTTCTTACAGGTTATCTTTAGGTGTTTTTAACTAGCTTCAGTGCTATTTTAAGTTTCGTTTTTTTGAAAAGCACTCTTAACAAGTGTTTCTTAATTTCAAATTTGAATAGTGATACAAGTCTTACTTTTTTAGAAAAGTCTGTTTTTAAAGTTCTAACCTGTACTGAAAATCTGGTCCTCCCAAATTTAAAACCTTGTTAATATGAGTGAGAGGATTCACTTAATTTCACTGAACTTTGCAGTTTCAAGTATTTTGGCCTCTCATTGTGGAAAGAATTCTCTTTTCTATGGCTGCTAAATAGCTTAATGTTCAAAGCCCACAATAAGATATATAGGATGTATAGCATTTAAAAATATTCTTTTAAGTAATTTTGTGCCACTTAGTCTCTTGAACATAAAGTTCATGTGTAAGGTTTACTAAAGATGGATGTAGATACCGCAAATAAGGACACAGATTCATTTACTGTGAACATTTTATCTTTTTTATATCCATAATGTGTAAAATAGTAAATTAGTGAATTTGAATCCCCCTTGTGGCCTGTAGAGTTTAGGCAACAGTGCAGAATTGCTTGTTTCAGCAGTGGATTTGATGCAAAGGAAGGGCTAAGTAAAACATGGTAGAAAATTTTAATGAAAATCCTTACTGGTAAACAGACTGGAGTTCATTTTTTCCTAATCTGAGGACTGAAATTGAAGTAATTTGAGGATTTGTACAATTTGAAGTACTTAGGCATCCCCATTTCAAACACTTAAGAAAGGCCTTTCACTTTATGCACACAAAAAAAGTAAATTTAGTCTGAGATTCAGAAAGAAAGCAATTAACTCTTTGCACTCTTTCATTACATGTATGAAAACCTCTGAAATGCAAAAAAAAAAAAAAAATAGAACTCATATCTTTTGAAAAACTTCTCAAATCAACAGGACAGTTTAAGACATAAAAGTAATTTAAAGTAATTTTCTAGAGACAAAATTATAGCATCATTACAAACAGCATTACAAAATTTTGCTCATCTCTGCATAGCATGTGAACTTCTCAATAGTATGAAATCTTGCTTCATCATTTTAGATAGTATAACTTTATTTTAAAACTTAGTTTATTAAGAATTTTTCTTACTTATTAATTTATCTAGATTTGACTGTAGTAAAATTTAAAAAAAATCTAAGATGAGATTGTCTGGTTATATGCTAATCTAATAATTTTTTTGTGTGTCCCGTTGAGAATTATTACCAACGTGAGAAAAAACCCCTAACCCCCAATCCCAAGAAATCCTGCAATACTGATGCAGCAGCAGCAGTGCATTTTATTCCTGTGCTCAGGAATAGGAGAGAAAGTTTATTTTACAACCTCCTTGTTCTCAGTGGCTTTGTTGGCTGTCATCAATGAGAGCCCCAACAGTTCATCCTTTCTCTGTCTGACTTTCTGTGCAGTGTGACAGGACACACTCACTTTAACATACAGTGGCTTTCAGAGAATTACCTGCAGTATTGGTTAAACATTGATGAATATTATGAAACATTAGGGGTTTTATTTTCCAATTAAAAGTCATTGAGTTTTAATTACAATACTTCTAAATTTCCTGTTCTGTCTTACACCATCCCATGACTGAATTCTATACAACTAAAATAAAACCAATGAGGGTTTTTAATTAAGATAGCTTTAAAAATATCTGTGCAGGATATCTCTGTGCCATTAAAACTCCTGTGCCCAAGTGTAGCTGTAACTTTGAGGAAATAGCTTTGTGTTTTACTCCTGTAGAAAGTGTTAAGACCTCTGTGGAAAAAACTTTTGTGCCTGCAGGTGCATGTAATACTCTTCATTGTAGAACCTTAAATATTTTTGGTGTATTATAAATGGTTCTATTGTTTTTGAGAAGTGAAGGGACAATTAATACCCCCTTCCCATGCAGAGCCAATGAACCTTTCTGCTTCTGGAATGTCCTTTTGGCCAGATCATTGCTCTGTAAGATAGTGGGTAACCATTTTTCCTTCTGCCTATTGCATTTAACCATACCAATAGAGGCGTCTGTTTTCAGGGTCTGTAGGAAATGCTGTGATTGCTTGTTAGTTCACATTTGTATGGCAGGGAGATCTGCATGTTTGCCTGGACCAGTGACCTTTGCAAGGGCGGATTGCTGCGCTCTACTGATCATGAAAGTCCTGATATCTTTCTTTCCCCTCAATAATTCTGATACAATAGAAGCTGTGCCTTGCAATGCTTGTGGAGAACACTCTCCTTCTAAGATATCGCAAAGTGTATTTTTTAGTTTCAGTCTGCATGTACAGATTTTAGATCCACATATAGAAAAGAAAATATTCTTAGATTTTACATGTTTACTTCCTACAGCAAAGGCATCTGTCTCAATATTAAATAATTTTGCTTTATATTTTTCTAACATTTCTATTTTTTTAATTGATAATAATAATACAGGTATGTTAGACTGTGGTAATCAGTGGGCTGAGGGAAAAGGGGGAATAAACAATACCTTTTATAAGAAAAATAGGTTTGAAGTGGAGGGTAACAAACAATCTTTTAGATGTTGAAAATTTATTTAAAAATTCCAGTCATGAAATAACACATAGCAAAAATAAGAACTTCAAAAATATAAAAATTGTATGGAACAACGTGGTGTTTGTACAAAAGGCATTTGTTTTGTTAGAACTTAATTAAGGCATAGCAAAGAAACAGTAGATATATTTTGATATTCTAAGTAAGTCTTAACAATTAAAAAGGAAATTTTAGTTTTTTAATAGTGATGTCATTAGAGCAGAAACAGTAGTTTAAGTAAACTGTGGGTGACATAGTGAGGCATCAATCTTTAAAAAACAGATATATGTTTTAAAAGAGTACAAAATGGAATTTTCCCCCAAAAAATCAAAGTGATTACTTGAAAACAGTAGCAATCTCTTATGGAAGTAGTTATAAGAACTTTTTGCAAGTAATTTGGAAAGTATTCAAAAAGATTACCTCCTAAGCATGAATAAAAATAAAGATCTGGTTTAAGTTAAAGCCTAGCTCCCATTAATATATAAATAGATGTGTGTTTAGAGGAAGCTGAAACAACAAAAAACAAAGACAGGTGAAAGTATCATATACAAGTTTTATGTTTGATGTTTATGTAGGAAGTCTTCCAGGTTTATATGTTCCTACCTTCTTTATTTCTGCTGTAATCTTTCCAGATTTCTCTTTGGTATTTGCATCCTGTCTAACATAACAATATTTGCAGCTTCTACCAAAAGTGCTTTTTATCTTCATTTGAACAAAATGACAATTGGCTTAAGACCTGTTGGTCCAGTATATTGTTTGTATCAGCTTCTGAATTGCCAATTCTTGCATACTAAGGTTGACGTTTCTACACTCTATAAGTAAAATATTTCCTAGCTTTCCTTTTGAGAGGTCTTCTGTCTGGTAGTTTGAAGTAGTTTGTGCTTTGTTTGGTGGACAACACATATCAATTTCAGTTCTGCGGGGGGTTTTTTGGGTTTTTCTTTGTTTTTTTTTTCTTTTTTTTCAAAAATAAAGCAAATCTAATATTGATTTTTCTCTATTTTTTATTCTAATACATTGCTCCTGGAGTACCAACAAAAGAATTTTTTAAATAATTCTATTGTCTGTCAAAACCAAACAAAAAATGTAAACCAGAAAAAGGAGAAAGGGTGGGAAATAAGCTCTAAAGATTGCTTTATAAAATAAAAAAAACCACTATGATTGTGTCAGGAGCATCACATACAGAGAGCAGCAAATTGAGATGCAAGGCAAAGACTGTTAGTGAGATGAGGGGACTTCCTGACTTTGAGTTTAACAGTAGGATCAAAAAATAGATTCTACGGCATTTGTCCATTCTGAAAGGTATTGAGGTATGATAACAAAAAATGAATTCATGTTTGCATAAGTTTTCCCACTTCAATTTCATTTGCCAAATTACAAAGTACAGTTCCACAGCACAGTATATCTTGTATGTTACTCCAGCCCCTCACTATCATTTTGTTCTGTAGGATTACCTTTTTAAAAGTGTCCTCTAGTCTATTTATAATTGACTACTCCCTTCCAGAATACATCCAGTTTCTGTCCAATGTCTTTGGTCCCAAAAATTGCCTTCAGTATTTCTCAGATCTAATTTACTTCTATTCACACTCTTAATCACAGTGCTCTTGTGTCTTCTCTAAGTCACCAAGGAAAAGCTTTCTCTGTTGTGCCCTGCCATCTTTTGCTACTTCTAGATTGTTCATGGTTCTCCTGTCCCTTTTAAATTCAGTCTCAAAATCACTCTCTTCTGCAATGAAGGCATAAACCAAGTTTTAACTCATTCATCTTCAGCTTCCTAATTTGCTCAGTTTTAACTTCTCCTTTCACTCTTTAGCCTTGTTCCTGGTTTGTTTTTTTTTCCCTTTCTGTGAATATATATGATGGCAACTGCAATGAATATGCTATTTAATACCTACAGCTTTGAACCATGCATTATATTTTAGTGAATATGAGTGCATTTATATATGTTATGGGGAAGTCTAATATTGCTTGGGAAAATTTAACCTTTAAGGCATCTATAATTCTTTTCTGCCACATCAGCAATATCAGGAAAAAAAATATTTGATAAAATATTTGGCGATTCTGTTTCAAAATTCTGGTGATTATTTGAAGAGCAAAACCAGTTAATTTATTTCTAGAAGCATGTACTATGAGTAAATAAATATATCTCAACAAGTGTGCAATTCCAGAATTGAGAAATGGCTTTTCACTAGGTCTCAACTAGCGAAGCAAAGGGCAAGATGAAAACAAGGATTGAGAAAGAAAGAAAGAGTAAAGATAAGAATATGGTTTTGAAACAGCACATTTATAATGTATTTTTGAAACTGACAGTTTCAGAATTACTAGTGTCTGTTTGGAATTTTGCATCTACAAAGATACATATTATTTGTACATTGTCTCTATAATGGGAATTTAGAAGCTTGCATGAAGTCACTGGTTCATGCTCACCTCTTTAGTAATTGGATCTGACTACATCTGAGTATTCTCACTTACTCATTCTCCACTGATTTTTGCTCAGAAATTTCGACCTGAAGACGGCATCTTATAATTTAAAAGTCCTCAGTGGATTTTTATCCTGGTCTTCTACTCAGTTACTGCTCTCTGTAAGCATTTTAAAAGTTTTTTATATAGCTTTCAGTATTCCAGAGGACTTCTTCATACTTCCCATTCTTATCTTTTGGAAGTATTTTAGTATTTTTTATATTAATACCCAATTTATAAACCTGAAGCTCTGCATTCAGAAAAGGAGAAAAACCCCATTCTGAGATGACTTGTTATAATTTTGACTGAATTCACTGCTTTTGATTTATTATTCAGAGCATGTAGCTACAAGAAAGGTAGTTAGACTACAGAATTATTTAAAAAACCCAAATATTAAATTACTTGATCATTTTATGTAACAGCCTTTTGGTTGACTTTTAATTTTAAATTGAAAATATATTCACTGCAGTGGTTTCCACTGAAGAAGGAAAACCTCTTTAATAGAAACTAAAATACATTTTGGGAGAGTTTAAATATAAAATGGATAAACTGCATAAGAGCCATGAATGGGATATTCAGCTTATTCAAGCAAATTTCACTACTGAGATTTTAGTTGACATTGCAAAACAACCTATTTTAATAATTCCTTCCAACTCTAATAGCACAATTCAACACATATTGTTGAATATTCTGAAATCTCCAGGACCTCAACCTTATCTTCACAGAAACTGTGGAGTATATCCACTAATTGGCTTTTGCCTCAGAATCTTTATTTCTCAAAATAAAAAATTATCTTAGAGATGTATCTTGTTGAAGTTAATTGCTGAGGCTGTTGATGCTTTTGACAGCATTTTGATATTCACTATGTGAAAATATAAAAAGAGTTTTGAAGTTAAATATTTTTATTGAGAAGATGGGAAGGTCTTTCATGCTATGGGATAACACAGATTTTGCTGACAGCAATAGAAGAGAGAGAGAATAATAACAACTGAATGGGATGCTGAAAAGAAAAGGCTACTTTTTCTTCCAGAATGATAGAACTGCATTTTTATGCATTTTCACAGTTTTTTGAACTATAAGGCTGTAGAATTCACTGTAAAATATATGTAAAAAACCAAAAAACAAAAAAATCCCCAGATTTTTTTCCCCCAGTTTTTGCTTCTGGCCTGCATTTCTATAATCTTAATCTTGAAATCTCCATTTGTATTTTAGCAGGATACCTTTTGATATTTGTTTCTTGATTCGTCTGTTGCCAGAGAGAAATGGGGTGCAGTCTATATTTCTATCTCAATCTCCTGGAGAACATGCTAAAAAAATAATTCAGTACATTTTTGGAAAATCCGTTTGCATTTCTCTTGGCTAAGAAATAATTCACCACTTTCAGTTTTCCTGTTTATATGTTTAATATATGTTTATATGTTTAAACCTCTTGGAGGTTTTGAGAATACAATTTAGAACATAAAACATTTCATAGAATGGTTTAAGTTAGAAGAGGTGTTAAAGATCTTTAAAGACATTTAAAATGTCTTTATCAGAGCAGTCTCCTTCAAAGTGGATGCTGTTTTAGTCATTACAACATTTAGAATTTGCATTTTAAAAATTAAAATTAAATAAGCATGGCCAATGTCTATTCATTCTTGTGCATTTTTCATGCTACTGAATTATTCTGTGGCCACAATTCAAATTTTAAAGTGGTCTGATCATCATTAGTGGATAAAATTACCTCTTCCTTTTTTGTCTGGGTGTATGTGACAGCACAAAACACTCTGGGAATTTCTCAAATAAGCTGAATGGGCTGATCTGGAGCTACGTTGTTGGTAGCACTACTGGGAAAAGGTCCCAGGCTTCTTGACCTGTAGAATTTCATCAGGACCCAGTTGCTATTCACTCTTGGAGAGTTCTGAGAAGAATCATTAGTCAATACTGAAAACTTATCCTGGGGTGAAAATTTCACCTTTCTTTATGTAGAGTGGAGTCTTATTTATGTATTATGTAGAGGCCAAATGATCTCACAGTCTACTGCGTGACATGACAGAGCCTGAAATATACTTCCCCTTAAAATGTGCCCAGGTCTTTCATCAGGAAAGGGAAGGTTTGAAAAATTGTGGTTGGACAAGCCCTTTCAACAGGAAGAAATAATTTTGTTGTAGGTTTATGGTGAAAGTAATTCCATTCAGTCACAGTCAGTGAGTGAATGGTCAGAGCCGTGGTTCTTAATTGCTTGAATAGGAAGTGCCTTCCTTAGAGAGGCAAATACTGGTGTCTTGAAATCAGCAATGCTACAACAGAAATACATTTTATTAGCAGAAAAACTCAACAAAATTAAAACCCTTAAATAAACAGAGGTTGAAAATTTTCTGTGGAGACTTTATAAAAGCAGTAGGTTTTGATACACTTTGAGTCAAGTAGCTACTAAGCAAAACCTGATTTGGTATTTTTCAAAGTAAAAGCGTGTTGAAGAAAGCAAGCTAAGGGGAAAATTTTTCAGCAAAGCACTGGCTCACTTGACCATGTATGCAAAATGAAAAAAAAAAAAGTTTTTCACTTTTTAGAATGTTTGATCATTATGGGCAGCTGGTGGCAGGCTTGATTCCTGTCTCTTAAGTCTGAGCACCATCTTTCCTGTCCTCACAGTTCCCAGTCTTAATCTCTTCCCTAAGCCAGTTGATTGCAGGGTTTTTTTATTGTCTTTAAGTTGTCTTAAGCTAACTTCTACACTTGAGTCCCCAAGGTGCAACGTTTTGCTTTAATGCCAATAAGTTCTTTGTCTCTTTCAGTCTTTATTTGTACCAGCTGTACCTGTGTAGAGTAGTTGAAGAAATTAATTATCTTTTACTGCTTCCCTGTCAATAGTTCCAACCTTTTCCTTCCTTTGTAATGAATTTACTTTCATCAATACTGCCTGGCTCTGCCTTTTCTCCTCAGCATATACATTGCCTAAGCTCCATTGATTATTAATGACCTAATAATCTGCTGCATCTCAAACTGCTGTTGCAAGGACAGGTCAATTCATCCAGGTGGAAACATATGCAGTAGAAATGGAGCCACAGGGAAAATCAAGTACTAAAAATGTAACTTGTCTCAATTGAACAAGCAAAACCTGCAATTTTTCAGATTTATCATAAGGACAAACCTGTGTGGATTTTCAGACAAAAAACCCAAACAAAAACAAAAACAAAAAAACAAACAAAAAA
>LTAT01000001.1:9537510-9560225 GCA_003286495.1 Chlorodrepanis virens
ATTATTTTTATTTTTAATTTTAAATTATTACATTGCAAGCATTGCACTCCCTGAAGTCAGCTCACTTGGTTGAGTTCTAATCCCATATGGGCCATTCACATAAGAGTTGGGCTCAATGATCCTCTGGCTCCTTTCCAACTCAGAGCCTGCTCTGTTTCTGCTTGTCGTTCTAATGATAAACTTTAACTTTCAGTTCTAAACTGCAATGAAATGCTTTATTAGCTGCTTTGAGAATTTTATTGGCACAAGTTTGTCAGTAGGAACAATTCTTGCCAAGTATAAAAACATTAGGTGCCTTGGTATATATTTTTTTTTTTATGGAAGCATAAGCTTATTTATATGTACAGTTTGTTTTTAAACTAAAGTCCTGACAAATTAGCTAAACTTGTTCAGAACTTTTAGAAAAACATATGGGATGGTATCTTCTGTAGCAAATTCAATTTTGCTTCTCTTCTGTCCTTGTTTTCTGCTGTTATACTAATCAATAAGTACTTGTTGATTTCTCTTGACTTTAAGCAGTAGACCAGAAATGGGATTTCTGTTCTCATAAGAGACTTGGCTTCTAAAAAATAATGATAAGGTTGGCCTTTGCAGAAAAGAGAAATCAACAGTAACACACTTCTGCTTGGTTTTAAAAAGTTATGTTTTCGCATGAGTTTTTGAGCTTTTCCAGCTTCCTAGAACAGTTTTCACAAAATGTCTATGGATTGCTCAAGCCTAGCATTGCATGTAGTGTAAAGGTTTGTTGGTTCAGGTTTTTCAAATGTCATAAGTTTTTTCATAAGTTCTCCGTAAAGTCTGAAAGTAACTTGCTACTTTTTTTGCATATGTCATTTTATGAGCTTCTGTGGTAAATACCTCTCTAAATATGTAGTAAATATTATTTTCATTATTCACTTTTCAGAACACTTGAGAGGGCTTTTGAATAAAAGTGTGAAATATCTAATTAAATATAAGTTTTTTTTCATTTCCCTCAATCTTAACTGATCTTGGTCAGTTAACTGATTTTGTATTGCAAAGTACGTCCATGTATTAGCCATCTGATTTTATTTTTTTTTTTAAGAATGCATTGTTGTTCCATTTATTCTTTTGTAGAACCGTCTAAGCAGGTGCCATTTTCATTGCTCTTATAATTTTGGTTTTGATCAGTTTTTAGCAAGTGTTGAAGAAAAGAAATTTAGCACCGTGCGGATGGGGGCTGGAGATCTTGAAAACTACCAAACTGCTTTAGAAGAAGTACTCTCATGGCTTCTCTCTGCTGAAGATGCATTACAAGCACAAGGAGATATATCCAATGACGTGGAAGTTGTTAAAGAACAGTTTCACACCCATGAGGTATATGTTTATACTAATATTTTGAAATGTACTTATTTTATTCTCTTTTCTTTGATTTTTTGGAGGGGATTTGTTTTGTTTTTATTAATTTTGATTCAGAGGATGTAAACTGGAGACTCTGCCCTAGAGTCATAGAAGTTTTTAGTTTTGAAAAGACCCTTAAGATCCTGAAGTCCAACCATTCACCTAACACTGCCAAATCCACCTCTAAATGCTCCTAAATGCTGCATCTGCACATCTAAGGATGGCGACTCAACTGCTTCCCTGGAAGCCCATTCCAATGTTTGAGAACATTCGGTGGAGATGAACAGTGGAGTTGTTTTTTTCCTAAAATCCAATCTAAACATCCTCTGATACAACTTGAGGCCATTTTCTCTCATCCTATCATTTGTTACTATAGGTACTTCTTTGCACCCTTCTTTCAGGTAGTTGCAGATATCAGTAAAGTCACCCTGCAGCCTCTTCTTCTCCATAAGGACTTTCTTCTTTGGAGAACTTTCTACCCTTTGAAGAAAATGAAAGTGTTTATTTCCAGTTTATGTTACAAGTTTTGGTGAGGGGTTGAAAAATTTAAAACCAAGATTGAAAATCACGTTGGCAAAACGGTGTGATTCTGTTCTTTTATTTCAAAGAATGCAACTGAAAACTGGATTTTTAATTTATTTTTTAATTGTCAGGGGTTTATGATGGAGTTAACAGCTCACCAAGGACGTGTTGGTAATGTTTTGCAAGTTGGAAGTCAACTTCTATCAAGTGGAAAACTTTCAGATGAGGAAGAGAATGAAATCCAAGAACAAATGAATCTACTTAATTCTCGTTGGGAAAGTCTCAGGGTAGCAAGTATGGAAAAACAAAGCAAGTAAGTAATAGGTCAGGTTTTATTACACAATATAATGATTAATTAATTAACTAATTTTGACTGAAACAATCCTGAACTTGACTAACAGTTGGGATTTCCCTCACTGTGAACAAAACTCCATCTTGTATCTGTTTTAACCTGAAATTTGATGTGCAGTGATTTTGAACCTTGCATGTTGTTTGGAGCCTTGAAGCCACATAAAGCAGCAGCTACCAACAACTTGGACACAGATAACACTTTAACCAACATTTACATCAGCTACCTCACCTTTTTCCAGTTGTTTCAACAAACAGTGTACTGCACGATATTGAACTGCAAAGGAGAGAACCTTTGCAAAGATCAAAAAGGAAAAGGGAAACAAATCTTTTAAGGCCTCTAAAACTCAATCCTCCTTAAAAGAATTAATAAGAGCTTAGCTTTCCTGGAGATATTGCCATGGTTTTATTAGAGTGCAAATTACACTATTTAAAAAAAGTTAAAGCCTATAGTTTAAAGTTTAACTACAAGTAGAAGTAGAGAAATAATCTATTAAATATTCACAGTATTTGGAGATTTTTGATATTACTATATCTGATTTTGAATTTTTTTATTTATTGAGTACCATCTGGAATAAGAAATTCCATAAATGTAAAAGCTTGTGATTGTGCCGCAGGGGAGTAATTTGGTTTACGGGATAAAGAGATAAAGTATATATTTTCTTACTTTCTTCATAAATACATATTGAACATATTCAGTTATTCATCTTGCTCCTCTTTATGTTTTTTCCAGTTCTACCTTAACTTTTGGAGATGAGGGGTTTGCCCATTGCATTAAAAAGAGAACTGTGATTTTCAAAAATTGCACCACATAACTCTCTTTCTTCCAATATGTTCTTAGAAATTCCAAACATTTGCTTTCTTTTCAGCTTGCTACTGAGTACTGAGAATGTTTCCTTTATTCTTCCTTTGACTCTAAAATTGTTTCTGGGTTTCAGATGTTTCAACCTAACTTATTCCAGTTCTAGTATATTTTTGGAGAAAAAAATCTATGGTGCTTTGCAATAGGGAGTTTTTATTGGCCATACTTAATTTCATTTAAATCAACACATGCAAGTAGCTATGTCTCTGAGTCGTACTTTGTCTACTTAAAATGCCCTTTAACACCAGCTATTAAACCCATCTCCCAGCTGCACCTGTAGGTCATTGCTTGGGGAATTGAGTGGCCTAGTCGCTTCTAAAGCAGGTCATGTTTGGGTAACATGAGTTCAGTAAAAGACAAAATAATAAGGGCTTCACAGAGAGCGTTGCACTGCTATTTCATTTTCTATACAAAAAAATAAATCTGTGATAAATTCAATGAGATTGGGGATTGGGCAAGAGAAAATTTCTCAGGAGTGATATACTTAGATATAGTTAATTCTGGCCCTCTGGTCAAACCACTGTGTTTCAAGAAACTGGCTGGATGAGTATAAAAAGTTTTCTTATCACAATATAATATATTTTGGGGCTATTATACATTATTTAAACTCTCAGGATCCATCTTCTACTTCAGTTTAAGGTACAATCTTCTGAGCAGATTGCTGTAATCTTGTCCCTAAGGCAACAGTGACACGTTTAGCCAAACAGGGATGGTTTTTGTGAAGATGAGAACAGCGAGGCTGTCTGACCTCTGTAATGGTAATGGGAAATGTGAAAAAAGGTACCACACTTTACAGCACAAGGAGAACAAAAGCAAGTAATAAACAAGGACAGGAGGAAGATATACTGATAAATATGCAATAAAAAATGAAAGGGTCTTATAAAAAGTGATTTAGGAGGTCAGAATGTCAGATCAAGTTTGGAACACAACAATGCCTTTGTGTAAAAGCAGTCCAGATTGGATTTCTCATGTATTCACTCTGTACTGAAAGCATTTGACTGTTCTAATAAGCAATGCAGTAGCATGCTGAAGGAAAAATGTCTCTTTTTTTTTCTTTCTTCCTTCTGGCCTTTCCCAAACAGTATTCTCTATAGTAAAGCATCTCAGGGATAAATATGTCACTGCAGAGAAAAACAATGCAATTTACCACTTTATAGGGAGTTCAACAACTTTTAAAACACATTCAAATATTTTTTTTTTAATTTGAAACTTATTCAAGCCATACTATAAACAAAGGTTTTGATAATCTCCTGAGGTATATAAATAGGTACTAAACCCTCATATCAGATGTTTATAAAAGTGTTTTGAAAACAAGGAAGTACCTGGTGAATGGTAAGAAAGAAGAAGCATTCTTTTGCTTTAGGAATAAACTGTGATTATGTTTTGTGATTAATTTTTAAGTTTATGCTCCTCACTTCAGAATAATGTCAATATTATGTATAGTATGTGTTTCATCATATTTTCATTTTCTTAAATTCAGTTTACTGTAACAGGTTTTCTGTACAGTTTATTTAATTTAATGCTGAGAGGAATATCTCCATGATAAAGCAATGTACTTTATAGTAGCTTAGTTTAGAACATCAAGACAATAAAATACACAGTTGAAAGTGAAGGACTGAGATCTAAGATCCCTAATCCCTTGTAAACCATGGGCTTTATTGAAACAGGGTATCACCCTTCTGTGCTTTATCTGTAATTAATAGAGAGATTAGGATGGAATCAATACTATACGGGTCCTCTGGTGGTTTTATTCAATCTTTTAAATATCATTTCCAGTTTAAAAAAAAATAAAAATAGAAAAAACAAATCCGAAATCCAAAAATGCTGTTGATGAAGATTTTGTTTAGGAGAGTTTTGAGACTTTCTAAAGAGTCAAATCTAAGTGGAAATCTGTCATGGATTTTTGGCCAGATCATTTTGGATCTAGCTATACAATTTGATTAGGCAAAACTGAAGTATTTCCTGGTGAAATTTTCAGAGTATTTTCCGTTTAATAACTGAAAACATAATATTTTTTCTATTTAATATGCTAAATTAGAGGAAGCCTGCTAAGGTCAGCTGTTTGAGCAAATTTCAAAATACTTGTAGTGGGCAAAACAAGCTTTAAAGAAACAGAATGTAGAAAATTTGAACTCCAGCTTAATAGAAATACAACAGGAATACAAAACTTTAACAGATGGAATATTATATGATATAGTGAGTTCCTAAAGAAAAAAGCTTCAAAACAATTTGTCTAAATCAAAACTATTTCAAAAAAGTTTCATCTACCTTCTCCATAGAACCATAGGATGTGCTAGGTCAGAAAGGACCCATCAGGGTCATCAAGTCCAACTCCTGGCCCTGCACAGACATCCCAACAGTCACACCCTCTGCCTGAGAGAATTCCCCAAACACTTCTGGAGCTCTGTCAGGCTGGTGCTCTAACCACTGCCCTGGGGAGCCTGTTCCCCTTTCAAGGCACATCTTCAAAAGCTTAGATTTCTCTTCTGCCTTCAAATGTAACCTTGTAAAATCTGTTAGTATACGGGGCAGATGTTTCTGCTTGTTGTTTTCTTCACTTTTAAAATCTAATTATTTTTTCTTTGTTTTACAGTTTACATAAAATCCTAATGGATCTGCAGAATCAGCAGCTAGCCCAGTTAGCTGATTGGCTGACAAAAACAGAGGAAAGGACAAAGAAAACTGATTTGGAGCCCTTAGGTCCAGATCTAGAGGACCTGAAGCGCCAAATAGAAGAGCATAAGGTATGCTGTGCTGTGCTTCCAAAGGCATAAAAACCAAATTGGCTGTTTGACATTTTAAAATCTCTACTCCTGCCATTAGAGCATAGCAAAGTAATATGAAATCTTGGTTTAATATTTATTGTTCTATACAGTTAACAAGCTTTTGTAGACTTACTTTATCACAACTGTGAGTTTTATTCTGATATAAAAAAATATGGCTTTCTTTTTATGTATAAGCAATATACTAGAATATTCAAGGCAACTGTAACAACTTTTCATTACATTAGAATGAAAATATATCAGGTTTTTTAATGCCTGTGTATTATTCTTTTTGCATCTTGCTTTTTTCTCTTACATGTTGTAGCAGCAATGATGCAGTTGTCAGACCACATAATATTGTTAGGACTCCAGAGATCCTGAATATATATTTGCACTGAATATACATTATGCACTGTGAAATGCATTACTTTGTAGAAGTAGAAAATACTTTTTGGTAATGTATTGAAACAGTAACAACAACAACAACAACAACAACAAAAAAAAAAGCAGCCAACCAAACTCAGGAATAGAATATAAAATGGAATTGTGCCAATTTATTCCACATTATGTAAGGGTAATTTTTAATTGGAAGAATTAAGAACTAAAAAGAGAGAGAGAGGACAGTAATAGATTGATTAAATTTACTGGATTAGATTGCCTTGCTTCATATTAATTTAGATTTAAAAATTAATTTGTATATGTGTCTATAGCACATGATGATGATAAGGAAATACAGAAAATATAGAAAACAGAGGTGATTTGTGAGGTGGTGGAGATTTAATATGATGACCTTGTAATGTCTCTACATCAATGTCTCAAAGCAGTTCCTCGCCATGGTATCTTGAGAGATTTTAACACCTGATGCTTCTTGGCCTGTGTTAGTGCTAATCCAGATTTTAGAGGGCAGATCATCCTGAAAAACAATTCAAACTGAAATCAGCTTTTACAGTTCTTTTGAAAAGAGGTCAAAAGCTGCAAAAGACTTCATGATGCACTTGTGTGTTAAAGATGATTTCTTTGCATTCTGATTAAGGAGTGCTACTGAAGAAGAATACAAATTCTGCAGCTCCTGCTGCTGTTGGTGCTGTCTGTGCTTGCCCTGTGAGGAGACAATGCATTTCAGTATGTGGCTTTGCTAGCTAAGGACATTTCCTGACATTAAATTTTCTTTTTAAAAAAGACAGAAGGTAATTATGAAATGGTAATTGGAGAAAGAAACATGAAAGACTTTGAATACATCCATACTAAGACTTGAATAACTTTACTCCTATTTCTATGCTTGAATACTAACATAAAATGAAATACCTTTATTTATGCAATCTCTTTATGCTGCTTCTTCCTGATACTGAGAAAAATAGGTAATTAGCTTGTATTTGAAGATTCCGAGTGAAGACATACAGAAATCTCTTTTCCACATGCTTGTTGTTCCCTGAGGTGTGTTGAGTTAGTGAACATTATTTATGTGTATTACTTCTCAAATCTGTTTCATGTGCAAAAGGGAATTTAGCTAGAAATGCTGGAAATAAAATGGTTTGGATTTAATTTTAATTACATTTGTATTCATCTATCCCTTGTGTTATTCAGAAGTCAAAGAACAGGATTTTCCATTCTTTCAGTTATTCAAAGTGTCACATGATTTTTGGTATTTTACATACAGCAAAGCTTCCTCCTATAGCAAGGGTTAAAACAGTGAATTTATAATAAGACATTTATTCCTTCATTGTTAAACAAGCAAATAAAAAAGTAAACCCAAAACTTCCTCATGTTTTCTTAGTCTCACATGAGTCTGGTTGTATCAGAAAGCAATGTCTTGTAAATTCATCAGAGGAACTAAAAGTTTGAAGATATAAAAAGCAATCATCACTTCAAATGAAACAGACCAGCAAACATGTTAGGTTTGGGTTGTTGTCATCTTGCCTCTGTCTCCTCTTTACCTTTATAATTTTGCCTTCCTCTCTTTACCTGTTCATTAGTAGGTACTTTTCACTCATTTATTTCATGTTATGTATCTTCCTTTGAGTTATGATTTCCATACATATGAATTCTTTATTTTATGTATTTTTAAGTGATGTTTCAAAATATTTATCTTGAGGTCTTGTGACTGACACTTCAGTTTCTCTGCTGGGACATATTAAAAAAATCAGAAAACAAACAAACAAAAAAATCCCCAAAAAACAAAACAACCACTAATATGTATTGGAGATGGCAACCAACAATCAGACCAGAGAAAGAACACAACATTCTTCCCAGCATGCTGCTTAGGGCCAAAATATATGAGGTTCTTATCTGATAGTACTGAAAATTTTATGAGTGGACTGAAGTGGTGAAGAAGAAAATTTTAGGTCATTAGAAAGGTATACATTTCTGGTAAGAACTCTGACAAAGTCAATATATTTTGGAAGACTAGTTAAGTATTTCAGTGATTTTTGTTGGTGGTTTTTTTTTTGTTTGTTTGTTTGGGGTTTTTTTTTTTGTTTTGGGTTTTTGTTGTTGTTTTGTTTTGTTGTTTTTTTCTTTTCTTTTGCAGTAGCATTTTAAGTATTTTGTCTCCTGTTACAATTATCCCTTCCTTGTAATTTTATAAAGGAAGCAAGCTATTTTTCAGTAAAAATCTAAGGACTATTGAGCTGTCCAAGCAGAATATGGTATTGGAAATGTTAGAATAAATTTTAAAATTGTGCTTTTAATTGCACTGATTGTATTATTCCAGTTAATTTTACCATATATATTATTGTTATTTATTAATATTATACCATATATAATTGGTAGATTTTTATAGTTTCATTAAGTTTCTAAAAACATCTAAGCCTTTTTTAGTGCCAGGATTTTTAATGCTTCAAATCAATTTCAAAAGTAGAAGGAGACACTTCTTCAGTGTCCAAATATCAGGATGGATTTGTCTTTGGGTACTTGTATTTGTCTTTGGTGGGCATTTTTATTCTTTTTGAACTAGATTATGTTTGAGTTGTGTAAATTGTTATCTGATAGATAGGAGTTAAAGGAATTGTAGAGTTTTATGAGTTTCTCTTGTTGCTATCTTTATTCATCTACGTCCAAGTCCCTGAAAATTTGCTATTTCTCTAATAAGCTCAGGGCAACTTGTTAGAAATTATCATTTAAATTATTTGAACAGAGTGTGCTCTTGCCTTGAAACTGTCCATCATAAATTCCTGTTCCAACAAGATCCTGTAAACAAACAATTCTCACCAATGAATTTCATGGTAAAAATAGACACTTGGGTTATAATGAACAGTCTTTTGACTTCAAACTAAATTGAATCTGCCTGAAGATTAGATAATGAGTCAACTTTCTGGTTCATCTGTTCCATGACTTCTCAAGTCTTTCACAATGTGTGTGAGACTCCCAGCTCCAAAGTGCCATCCACTCCTGCTAACTCTGGTTTTCTTCTGGGATGCCATCTGTCAGATTCCAGCTAATAAGGAAATTAAAGTCACCTTGTCCATGGCTGTAGACTAAGGCAGCAATAAATTTGTTTTTTATGGCTTAAAAGAGGGGGTTAAACGTGGGGGAAGTGAGCTGTATTATACACACTAATCCATGACTGCTCTGCCTCCTCTTCCCTGTCAAGTGCTGGATCATAAAATGTTGAGAAGTCTAAATTCCAGAGATGACTCTAACAATTTAGTATACGTCACAGTCCTTGAGAATTGTTTTATAGTCTAGCTCTCTGAAGCAAATGGTACTCACAGGCATGAAAGTCAGAAAAAGGAGGATTCTTATATTGTCTCAATATGCCCATGAAAGAAATTAACTCTGAAATGGGTAGTAAGATATTTATACCCTAAAAATAAAGTAGTCTGTGAGTTCCTTTCTTATTGCTTATAACTGCATTATGTTTTGGTTTTTATTTTTTTAATTTTTTTAAATAAAAGTAAGATGATTTAAAAAGTTTTAGAATGCATGAGCTTATGTTCAGCAAGGACTTCGTACATGAGTGAGTTACTCAAAAAAGCAGAAAAGCACATCATTGTGAAATTCAGCATCATAGGTTACACAGTCAAGGTTTCTCCTGTGACAAGGCCATGCTATTTTTCAGGCTGCAGCTATTCCACTATAAATGCATTAATCCCTAGAACACACTTAGCTGAAGTAATGAGAACATAATCCAGGACTTTGGTTTCCCTAATTATTTTGTTGGCTTGAAGCAAGTTAAGAGACACCTAAAAAGTGTGTCAGGCAAGATGGAATCCCGGCTACCTTGGGTTTTGTTTTTGGGTTTGTTTTTTTTTTTCCAGGGGAGTGCTATGAGGTCTTTTCTGTGGTTTAAATTTTCATTACCAACACCAATTTAGCTCCTTCCATTTTTGTTGTGTGTCCTCTTGCTGCACCAGAGCAAGGGAAGGAGAAAATATGTCTGGCTGCTCAGTTCTCTGGTGTCAGAGCTAGGCTGGTTTTGATTTTATTAACTGTAGCAAAGGAGGGGGTTCATCTTTCATGGCAAGCAAGGGACAAAAAAAAAAAAAAAAAAGGGCAAGCAATTTTTTCATCAGACATGCAGAAATCATGAAATGCCTTTGTTTCTTGTTTAGTTTCTTGTTTAGTTTCCTGGTTTCTGCAGGGAGTGAAAGTAGGTTGCTGCATGAGTTTCCTAATGGTGGTTCACCTCCTGAGCAGTTTTCTCCTATGTGAGTAAGGTTGTAGCGTGCCAAATTGAAGTTAGCATGTGCTTGTTTAATGAAGTCTATGTGAATTTTATATTATTACAATATTGAAAAAAAAAAATCATACATTAATATGAAATACAAAATTCAATTCAGTGGAGTGGCTATTTAAAATCTGCAGGCTATTGGTATGTAAACATATTATGTGACTGTGTGTAAACCAGCTACAAAAACTCAAGAAATTATTTCTCAAGCAAAATTTTCAGTCTGGAATACTGTATAAGAGTTAGGAGTTGCGAGTAACTTTAAGCTCTGGAGTTCTCATAGACATTTATGCAAGCTAATCAGTCAATGGTCCCACTTTTTTCTGGTTTTTGTTTTTTGGTGGTTTTTTGTTTGTTTTTTTTTTTTTTACTTTGGAACACATTCTTTAACATATATCCTTTCATTATAGGCATTTCAAGAAGATCTGGAGCAGGAGCAAGTCAAGGTGAATTCCCTAACCCATATGGTAGTGGTGGTAGATGAAAACAGTGGTGACAGAGCTACTGCTGCACTGGAAGAGCAGCTTCAGGTAATGACTATATGGCAATGCTGGTCCCAAAAAATTGAAATAGAAAATTTTAATAAGGAAAACCAGATAGTGAATGTGTTCATGATCTACGGGATGATAATTTGTAGACAGATACTGTTTATTGAGAAATATTAAGATTATTCTGTATTTTTCTAAAGCACTTTTGAAGGGAAAGTCAGAACTTATTTCCCATTATTTTCTCATGGCCATGTTTATTCGGAAACAAAGGGAAGTATCACTTAATTGTATTTTCTAAACACAATTACTTGAGTATCTTTAAAAGAATGACACATTGGAGATACATTTGTGATAGAGTTAGCAGCCAAGATATTCTAAAATTTTTCAAATATTAACTTGCTCATAATAAAAATTCACTATTTCACTTGTGTCTTTAAAAGTTGCTGTTGCTGTATTATTTATATTCCAATGCTCTTACTGTAACTGCTGAATGAAATTGGATAAACGAAAGTTGGTAATTAAGGAGGGTTATCTTGTGTTGGTGGTCAGCTCTCCAGGGACACAGCTCAAGAGGAATTGTAATATTACAACCAAGATTCTTTCTATTTTCTCTTTCAGAAAGGAGAAACAGTTTTTTTAAATTTTGCTTTATTACCTAAGAAAATAATTTTTTCTGAGTTCTAAATCATTAACACCCAAGGTTTCTCTAGAGAAGCTATCTACATTCCAGCAGGTATAGCTGTAGCACAGACAGATACCTGTGTGCTGTCTTGAATGTGGCTAATTTGGGTACCCATACCAGCAAATCAGTAACTGCAATTTAGAGTAGGTTTGACTAAGATGCTGAGCCCTGCCACTTGAAATGCAATTCTGAGTTTTCTGTACTGCAGCTACTTAATCACTCAAGCATCACAACCAGCCAAGATAACAATACAGCATCTACTGATCCATAATTATTAATTCCTTTTGACTTCATCCTAAGTGTCAGAACTGTGGTGCACCTGCCCAAAATAATCTTAGCCTTCCAGAATATCTTGCCAGACAGCTCCTTGGAACTGTTCAGTTGAAAAAAGCAGATCCCTAGCAAGAACATGGCTCCTGAAGCAAAACTTTTTGAATTGCAAAATATTGATTGCAAAATATTTTGAATGGACAAAGAGAAAATAATTTACAGCATTTGATATTTATGGCACTTCATGAGGAAGAAGATGTGGAAATGAGAGTTTTTAATAGTGTGAAAATCAAATGAAAGGTTGGTGGATTGTTAGAAAATCTAAATTCACATCTTCAGGTAGAAGAATAAAGGAACATCAGGTGACACAGCTTCATCCCATATTATCACAATCGTTGGAAGGATACCATTAGTATTCTGTGCAACATCTGTGGCTGATCCATATTGGAATAAAACATGAAATAGAATTCAGACAATACTGCAATACCTTAAAGAAACATCATGAATAATTAATATAAATTAAACACAGTGGAAATAGACAATTTGTAACTATACTAGTGCAGAAAGCACCAATTATTACTGTCTTGGAAAAAGTATATTCCTTGAAAGATGCTAGAAAGACAATTCCTGAGTCCCCTCACCCTGCAGCACAGGCTCTTTGAGCAGAGCATGGGGTGCTGTGGAACAGAACATTTGCTCTTCTATTATGTCCTTTATACATAATTTCTTACAGAAGAATCTGAGAGAAAATATAATTCCATTGCTCTGGAAGTAAAGGAATATGTAGCAATATTACAGATGTAATAAAACCCAAGTACAGATATAAAGCTACAGGGTTCAGAGTGTTAGGGAGGTGTGGACACTTTTATACTTTAATGCCCAGGAGAACAGAGTTACCACAGTCCACCTGTTACACCTCTTGTGAAATGTTACACCTCTTATTTGCGTACAGGAACTGTTTGGGATTTTTTTTTTCCTTATCACTTGCAGTCTGAATATAAGCACAGGAGATAAAATATGTTGACAGGCACAACCATTAGAGCATTTCAGCAAAAGCACAATGGAGAAAAGTTCCAAGCTTGATTATGTATCTGTCAGTCTGACTTCTAAAAGTAGAACAAAACACAAGCTTGAACTGTCAGACAAAAGAGCTTAATAAGACTGGCTCAATGAGGTGCTGGTCAGGATCAGATTAGGAAGAAAATGAGCATTTATTTCCATGCATTTTCCAAGCAGGTGCAATTCAGTTTTACATTTCTATTTGAGGTGGTGATTCCTGCAATATTTTCATACATATAAATATATATGTATATAATGTGTACTTTTTTCAAATATTTGTATATGACAATTTTTTTATGCCTAAAATGAACGTTTTGAGATGTCTCAAGAAGGTTGACATGAATCTATGCTCATTTTCAATTAACAGTAAAGTTCATTTCCTTCAATAGTTCTTACTTTTCAACAGTAAAGTTCTTACGTTTTATTGCCTATGTAAAAACATATCTATTTAAGAGACAATTAATGGCGTAGAAGCCAAAAGTGTCTCCTGAATCAAATTATTAATTGAAAATTTACCCTTGCTTGGAATTATTATTATTAATTGAAAATTTACCCTTGCTTGGAAAACTAAAACTAAACACAATTTCAGGGCTTTTTTTAGAAACAGCTGTTCCTCTAAGGTGCTTTGAGAGGTTACAGATAGACTGGGTGAGTGTGAATATTGAAACTACTTTTACATTACTTTGCTTACTTCACATAGCAATGTGTGACATATTGAGAGGATCTGTTTATGCTGCTACTAAGAACCCACTATTTAGACTTAAAACTCCAAGACCCCGATTAAAGTCAATCCTTAGATTTACCAAGGCAGCTGTGGGGTAAGGCTCAAATCTATATTTAGTGCTGCTACATCAAACCACTTTAGTAGCAAAGCTGTTGCTGTACTCTGACTTGGTTCTACAGAAAAAAAAATGGGGGAAATTATCTTCAGCTCAGTGAAATGGCTGGATAACATACAGAAACCATGAATGCAGGGAGATTTTTTTTACATAATTATACCCAGCAGATTACAAGTCTATCAAGGAAGGACTCTTGTGCGCTAGCTCAAATTAGAGGCTTCCCCAGGCTTCAAGGGTCAGGGTCTGTGCTAGAAAGAAATCTCTATAAAGTGTATCAAATACTACTTGTTGGCTTACTCCCCTGCTGGGGGAAAGGAGCTGAGTATTTTCCAGGATGTTCATATTATTCAGGGTACTGTTCGTTGATTGAAGATGAAATATGGGCTGTTCTTGTAAAAATGCATCAAATTAAGTGAGGAATATTCACAAATGAACAGACCATTTCAGTTGACTCACTGAGCACTTATGACAGGAAGTTGCATTCTACAGACTAAAAGGATTTCCAAGACCTGCTCATCAAAACAGTATGGAATTCCTGCTTGATGCCTGGGAAGTTGAAATCTTCCATAAAGACAAGGGTTACTGATCTAGAAAGTTCTCCTAATTCCCTGTAGAATAGTTTACATCCTGAGCAGCCTGGAGTTCTCCATCACAGATTTCCAACCGTGGGACTCAACCGACCGAGTCTCTCTAACATCGCAGCTGTGGGACCTAACCAGTGCTTCCAGTTCCCCCTGTTTGTTTCTCCCACTCTGTGTGCTGGTGCATGAAATGTTGAGACCTCGAGAACTGCCCACAAAACTTAATGCTGTTTGGTAGAAATTCTATGAATGGGCTAAATATTCAGTTGTAAAGAATTAATTTTGGATATAGGCAAAAATATTTTTCCACTTTTTCTCATTATTTTAAGAAGTGGATATTAACACCTGATTAGAAAAACATTTATCAAATAAGTTCTGTTAGTGGCAGGCTTGCAGTACATGATTTTGATCCAGTGTTCCCAAGAGTTATGTTTTACTCATTTTCTTCTGTTCTTGTACTTCCTTACTTTGACCTTTTAGCAGACTGAAATATTTCCCCTTCTGGTTTTGATAGTCATATATAAAATATTCTTTTAGTGTCCTCTGAGAAGAAAAACTAAAAAAATCTTCTTCTGCATGCAGATTTCTCTAAAAATTTGTGTTAGGTCTGTAAGAAATGGCTTTTTTTTTTTTTGGGAGGGCAGTTTACTTTTTAGTGTGGATTCAATCATTCTCTAAAAATTTGTTTTCCCAGTTGTTGGGAACACTTGGAACAGTCGGAGTTTGTGAGCATCACACAGGCTACTGTTTGACGTGAATAGAGAGTTGAAGTTGAGCACCATGAGATTTAGTGTAATACCTGTTTTATAAATAACATTCCTAACATGATGTTTTGAACTGGGAACTTCCTGCCTTGTCTTAACCAAACAGTGTATCTTGGTCTCATGGTTCTTATGGCCTCTCATGATAACTAACTAGATTTAAGGTTGGTCATAAAATCAGCACTTTTAGCAGTGTAGTTACTTGGTCACTTTGCTTACTTTATTGAAATAAAAGATATTGTCAAATCATTGAGGAAAGGAAAAGGTTATGTGGCTCTGAAATATTTTGCTGAAAATGGTATTTTGTATTAACTTTTTTGTTTTGCAAATCAATTTATTTCTCAGAGTTAATGCAGAGCCAGATATTTGATCTTCTCTTGAGGTTTGGCTTTTTCCTAAAGGACCAAAAAATACTTTTGATGATGTATCACGGTGATAATTGATGGAGATGTTATTGCAGTTATTGAGAGGAAATTATTTTCTCACAGTAATCATTAAGAAAAGTCAGCTGCTTGGATGTGAGCTATTTAAAAGTTACTCAGGTATGAGGATTTTTATATAATAGCTATGAGGAAAGATATGCTTATGACTTTTGAACAAGTAATTAGCAAGATAAAAATATTCAATTTAATATTTTTATGGTTTTAGTGTCCACTAAATGTAAAACTGTATCTGCTGATTTTTTACTATGTCATAAAACTGTTAAATAAACAAATTCAAATGGCATTCTGAAAGTTTACCTTCCATATCCTAGGAAGTGAAACTTAATTTTTTTTCTTCTTGGTAGAAAATACAGTTATAATTTTAACCTTGGTTTTAACAATCCAGTATTTGATTGCTACATTTTTGCTAACATTAAATTATAATCTCTATGAGGAATAGGCAAATACAGAAGATATAGGATTATATAATATCTCAAGTTATAAGGGATCCATAAGAGTAATAAAGTAAATAGCTCAATATGAAAAAAGGAAGAAACTATTATCTTTTTGTCAGGGTGTGCTTTTGAAGTGGATGGAAAATTAAGAATGCAGCAATACAGAGTAACTTTCAGGTGTTTATAAGAGTTTTTTTTTTTTATTTGGGAGCAGCTGAATAATTTGCATTTGATATCTGGGTAATTAAGTCACTATAAATCATTGCAATAAAAGTTTTCTATCATCAGCAAAAGTAAGGGAGAAGAGAACAAGATGGTTGGTGCTTTGTCTAATTTAAATACATGCAGAGTAGCAAATGGTACAAATACCTGGGAAACCTCACCGGGATTTGTGATGATGTGGAAGTTTATAAGTGTGGGTTTCTTTACACTGCAATATTCTAAAAGGGGTAAGAGCTTTGACCAGCTGTACTACTGATGATGCAAGTTAAAAGCCAAGTTTTTGGTTTTGCTTTGGCCACATTTTTGCCCATTATGTTTATGTTTCAAGTAGCTCTGTTTGGCCATCTTAAAGTTTTTAAATAGAGTGAGTTTTTCAAAGTGCAGCAGTAGAGCCTTGCTAGAAAACTATCTGTAGATTAATATTAAAATATTCAGTGTTTAGATCTATTGCTTTCCCTATTCTCTCCATTTTGATTTTATTTCAAATGGGCCTAAAATCCATTTCAGTGTGATATGCAACATACTTTAAGGGTAAATGCCTGAGAAAAAAGTGAATAAGGAAAATATTTCCATAAAAATTTTGTAATGCCATAGGGAAAACAACTTTCCTTGTTAAGGAAGCAAAAAGTAAACAAATGCTAAACAGACTTTTGTGTTTCTTTCTCTCCAGCACTTTGGAAAACGATGGGCAGCCATCTGCAGATGGACAGAAGAACGATGGGTCCTTCTGCAAGATATTCTTCGTAAATGGCAGCATTTTGCAGAAGAGCAGGTGAATAGCTTTTTTTTTTTAAAGTTATAAATTGGAATGTTCTTCAAAACATTGTAAGAAATATGATAATACAGTTTATTTTTGTGTATATATGTATATAGGAAAGGCATGACTGGAGCTTTTTCTTTCCAATTTTATTTCAGTGCCTTTTTGATGCGTGGCTTACTGAGAAAGAGGATGCTGTGAGCAAAATTCATACAACTGGCTTTGGAGATCAGAATGAAATGCTGACCAATCTAAGCAAATTGGCTGTATGTATTTTTCATTCTTCTGTTTTTATGTTCAGCTTCCTTAATCTGAGTCTGCATGCACATGGCTTTACCCCACTCTCAGACCATAGGGTTTCATCCTTTGGGAGTGGGCTTCACCTCCTGTGATGGAATATGTTGGTCCATGGACTTGTTGATAAAGGAGCCAATAGATAGAGATGTTTTTCTTGGTTGTATCTTCGGTCAAAAGTTCGTGAAATAAAATATTATTTTGGTGTCTAAAAAATATGTATACTTCACCAGTGAAGGTTTCTTTGTTGATACTGTTGGTGTATCTATTGTGTGAGACTACATATGTGCAAAGGACTTTGCATATGAATAAGTTATCCTTATAACCTGGTCATACATTCCTTGAACTTGAAAAAGCTGAAGGCTCAGAAGTTATGAAAAGTTGAATTTAGTGTTACTTTACAACTGTACCTCAGCATCAGAAATGGAGTTACATGCACAAAATGCACCCTTTTCAACACATCCTCCACCTCACTCTACAGCAAATTCTCCACCGTGTGTGGTCTCTATGGAGGGAATGCAGGTCTGGCTGTGCCTGTTGAGGTGAAAAACTTGTGGCAGCCTAGACTTGCCAATGTCTTTAGAGCAGTAAAGAAAATAATACTCTATGTGCTATTTCTGTAATGGTGACTGCCTAGCATTTAGGGGAAAGGAAACACTCATGTCCATACTTTGGTTATGATAGGTGAATTATTGCTTTATCAGGAAAAAACCCACAATCTGCTGATCTTTTCAGACATGAATATGTCTTTATTATTAATTAGATTTTATTAATTATTAGGTAATAAATATTAAATATCAATTAATTATACATTGTTCAATAAATATTTTTACTGGATATACATATCTTGGCTATATATCTCTAAGGCTCAGCCTTACATTTTTAAAAATTAATTTAGGATTTATTTCCTTCTAATCATTCTGTATTAAAAGTAGAAGCATTCAGACTCTGGGTTGATAAAAATACGTGATGTTTATGAGGTTTGAGTAACTGTGATGCTTCTGAAATTTACTTCATTTTTTTCCTCACATAAACGAATGTATAAAGCTTAAAAAAAATGAACTCACAGACTCATTGTTTAATGCCATTGTAGCTGATCCAGAATTGCTGGTAGATTTTCCTTTGATTCATAAAAGGACTCAGTAGTTAATTTAAGAACCAAAAAATTGATTTTTAGCATGATCTTGAGACACTAATTATTACATTGCATTACTAATTATTACATGTGTTTTGGGTTTTTTTCCTCTCCTTCTTTTTCTTTCTGCAACACTTGAGGTATATAAAATATGCGTTTAGAAGTACAGACTTAGATTTTGATTAAAGATTGCTTAGGATTAAGTAAACTTCTTTGCAAAGGAAGGAAAACATGTATTGCCTCAGTTTATATACTTGGAAATTCTAGCAATCTATTTTGTGAGCAGTCTTGAAGCTGACTTCAAGCCAGGCTTTTAACACAGAATGGATTAGAGAAAACTCAGGATGCTTTGGAGTACCTTCATGAAGAAAAATGTATTACAAGAAATTCAAATTTGTTCAAAAATGTATACTTTTGGATTTCATAAGATTGCTGGAGGACATAGTTAGGGAGGGTGAAATTGTGAAGTAGCAGACTGTTAAGGGTTTGCAAGCATTAAGGATAGAGCCAGTTTGGGTACCTTTCAGAGGTGCTTGAAAATATGATGTTAAGAAGGAAACACTTCTGTAATATTTTCATAAGTTTCCCTAATGAACTCTTATGAAGTCAAAATTATTTTAAAATTATACCACCAGTTTAAATGGTTAAGCAGTATTGTCATGAAATAATTGTGGTCTGTCAGGAAACTGAGTGAACATAAAATACTAAATAAAATGATTTATCCATAGCCCTGAACCTCAACAAGAATCATGTCATCCTTAAAAGAACAGGCAGAGTTTATTAATTGCACCTTACTCCTTTTTACACATTAATAACTTTGATCTTTTTAGAAACATGACTCATAATGCAAGAGTTTAGATACTTAAATATTGGTGATATGCTAGAAGAAAACTGTCTCTTTAATGATTTACAGCAAAACAGTAGCTTTTACTTTTGGAATTCCCCTCTCAGGTTTCAAACCCAGTAGTGGTCGTTTCCAAATTCCAGCGAGTGTGTGTTTTTACACTCACACAATGCCAAATAGCTAGAATTTTTGTGTATGGCAATTTACTGTTTTAATCTTGTCTGAACCTTCAGGAATTTGTATTAATATATCAGCCACATGGTGGTTTTCTTGAAGGGAATATATTCTCCTCTTGGACTGGCTTTTAGAAATAGGGAAAAATGGGACATACTGTCCTGACCCTGACATGTTGTGCCTGTCTTTTGGTGTATTTTATTTTGACATGTGTTTGAGTGTAGTAGAGGAGAAGCTGTCACCAAGGATCACTCTTATAATTAGGTCTGAAATGTAAAAGCAAGTCTGTGAGAAAATGAAAATGTAACTTTTCAGTTAGAATAAAGACATTTATATTCTTAACAATATGATAACTTGATCCCTCAGCTGTCCAGTCATTCCAGAAAATATTACAGCATTAGTTGTTCCTGTTAGGCCTTAACAATTTTGGGGTTGATGTTGTAATATGGCATAAGAGCTTCTAGCCTATGTTTCTGCCTCACTTCTCGGCAGAATTTTGCCAGATTATGGTTGTGTTCTTTAGCCAGTCTCATTAACTGGAAGGAAATTTCTGAAGGTAATTTATTGAACCATTTAGCATCGTGACTGTTGGTTTGAAATTCTACAACCTTCCTACAAGGCCCTAAGCATTCTAAAGGGACTGATGTGAAACAGGTCTGTTGAGGTGCAGTTCACAGCAGGAAAAAAACTTGACTTTTATATCAAATTAATGTCCACAGACTGGAGCCTGCACCAGTGTGGGCTCTCCACAGGGTCACAATTTCCTTCAGAGCACACCTTCCTGTTCTGGTGTGGGGTCCTCCACAGACTGCAGTTTATTTCAAAGGATTTATTCAGTATTGTATGTGAAAATTTATCTTTGTCATCAGCTCTCTTCTGGGACTTCCAAGTTTGAAGGTCAGAAAAACTGTTCAGTGGGTAGTCACTCCAGTTCTTATAATAATTCCTTAGAACAACTGGGCTTGTTTTGTGTTTTGTTTTGTTTTTTAAATTTTCCACCTAGCATTTATTCACTGACTCTATAATTGACTCTTTAATTCTTACATAAGGTGTAGGGTGAAAAAGAACATGGACTAGCTGGAAGTTGTGATGCACTGAGAATGTAGAACTGAGGTGATATTTTGGTGCCATGTATAGCACAGACTTGATAGATTCTTTCTCATGCCTTAGGCCTACATTTTGTAGTCTGTAAAATGAAGTTGGTTTATTTTTTTGCAACAAATACTGAGGGCTATTGCAAAGATATACAAGTATACAAGATCTACATCTATATATTAATAGTATATATTCCATTATTATAGGATTAATATGTTTTTGCTTCACCCAACATTTTTGGGGGTTTTTTACATATAGAAAATAAGTTAGATATTACAATATTTTTGACTGGAATAAATTTCTTTGCAGCTGAAACTAACTTTACAGTGGGTGTAGCTGGTAAGACTATTACAGTAAGCAAAGTAAGTATTTTATCTCTAGGGAAAAGAAAAAAGCAAGATGTAAAAATTTAAACTAGAACCACATTACCAAAAATAAAGAAATCCCTTTTTAGTGTTCCAATATTAGGGTTTATAGTATGTACTTGGAAGAAGGTATGACTGATTTATTTGATAATTAATTTTATTAATTATTTTATTATTTATGTCTTGTCTTCCAAATTATAATATTTCATAGTTACTATTATTATTTTAGATCTATTACTCTACTGGAAAAAGCCCCAGAGCATATTTTTGGTTATTGTGGCACATTGACAGGTTTTTAATGAAGAAATGTGAAAACAGAATCTCCCAGTATAGTTTTCCAGATTGACTGTAGCTGTCACAAAAGCATATTAATTTGCTGTGAGAAATATCTTTAAAAGACATTTTTAGCATCCTTCTTTTTGTAGTGTTTCACTTCCTGCTTGTGCTCCAGGTGTCTGGGATTGATGCTGAGCTCATGGGTGTGTTATACCCCAGCTGCTGTGGGCTGGACTGACTGGAAATCAAACACTGCTCCCCAGAACTAACTGATGTTTCACAGGATATAATTTTTTATTATTCCAGTCAGCGTATGGTGGCTTCCACATGATCTTTTTCTGACGCTGTAGGCGTAAAAAAAGGTCAAATATAGCAGTGCTTGAAATTTAACATGCTAAACTGGTTTGCAGCTACTTTCCTCCATCTGTTAGGTCTCCTACTACTCTCAAAAGAAATTCTTCTATATGAAGTTAGCTTCTACTTCTCAGAGATACACCAATTTAAATTTAACTGTACCTACCCTTAGTAATTATGATGTTTCAAATCAAATCTGATTAGAAAGAGTGCTGATTACAAAGACAATGAATATTTCTTTTGCCAAGTTGCATTCTTAATTGCAGTTTTGGATTATATAGCTGTAGGAAAGTATATGTAGACTGAATTTTGTTGTCTAACCACTTGCTTGATTATCCTTTTCATGCCTTGGGGATTAGAATGCAATCCACAACTGCACAGAGAGTTTAAAGTTTGGCTATAATTACCAGGATTAGGGTGTAGAGAATAAATGTTTAAGGAATGAAAATCAATGGAGTAAAGGCTTTAAAAAGTAAACCCAGGTAAGAACTGGAGCTGTGGATGATCCTTGGATCTGTGAAAAGCCTGTTTCATAGGCAGGCATGAATGGATGTCAGGAGTTTCAAGGTCCTTTGGCACAGTGTGTTTTGGTTTTTTTGGTTGTGTTCTTGGTTGGGGGGGGGGGTGTTGTTTTTATTTTTTGTTTGTTTGTTTTTGTTTGGTTGGTTGGGGATTTTTTGTTTGCATGTTTTAATCCTGGTTTGGGATGAAATATTACATTTCTAGGAAACTCTTCTTTCAATATGCAATATATAACAAAGTGCATTGACACTTTAAAGAAAGATTTTCATGTTGCTATAGTTGTGAACATGAGTGCAGTTTTATGGTTATTCCTGTTACACAACTGTTAGCTTTTTGTTTCATGTCATCACCTGAAGCCTGCTGTGAAGTTTGGAGGTTTGGAGTTGCTCCACCTGCTATGTTATGTTGCTATGTAAGCTCTGCCAGCAGTTTTTATGGAAACAACATTATGGAATTATAGGAGCCCTTAACCCATTTTCAGCTCTTTCTGATGTTCTCCTTGTGATTTTTCTTCTAAGTTTGTTGGTTTTCTTTTTTTGTGGGTGTTTTGGTTAGGGTTGTTTTTTGTTGGTTTTTTTTTCCTTTTTTTTTTTTTTTTTTT
>LTAT01000001.1:9563652-9580607 GCA_003286495.1 Chlorodrepanis virens
TCTTTGGGGTTCTTTGGGGGAGGGTTTGGGTTTTTTTGTTTGTTTGGTTGTTTTTTTCTTCTTTTTTTTCCACCAGGTAAGCTAATAAAACTTACTTCTTTTTTGTTATTCCTAATATTGTCAATGATTGTCCTTTTCCTATTGAGTGTATGCAAACCATGTTTAAATGTAAACCACCTTCATCTTGCACATAAGGTTGCAATCTACATTTTAGTCTTACCCTGTCTTTAATTGGAATAATTATGAACTTCAAATTCACATCTCCATTCTCCTTTTGAAGCACATTTTAGCCTCCACTCCTGTTGATTAAGCATGAAAAATACTTTTTTATTGTTTTCCCATCCAAATCATTACACCCCCCCCAGCATTGTGCTTTGACTGCTCTGAGCAGTGATTGCAGTGCCAGCTCTGGAAGGGCAGTTCACAATCTCCAGCTGCAGCTGCTGCTCCTGTAATTGGTATTATGCTGCAGAAGATTCCCACAGTGCCCTAGCTGTGGTTTATTCTGTGTTACAATTTCTTCACTGGCAACTCTGCCCTGGTATTGATTAGCAAATGAAAACATGGCAGGATATGACCCTAGGAGTCTGAAATATCATCCTACCATTGATTTTTGGATAAAACATAGTGTAATATGAATTTTATGAGAAGAGGAGAGACAGAGAGACTGTACCCAAAATTATATAATAGGCAAGAAACTCTTTCTGTTCTAATGTAGAGTCAGATCAGAGAGAGATGACATCAGGTTCTATCTTCAAATGTCATGGAACCCTAGACATCAGAAGCTTTAACTTGTTTTTCCTTCTGCCCTCTAATTAATTAAAATAAAATGGAAAAGAATGCTGTAGAGAGTTTCAATAAAAATGTAGTAATGATTCCATATATTTTTTTAAAATCTGCTCTGAATCTAAATTTTTTAGTCTTCTTAGTAGTCCAGAGTCTGCTCTATAACCTAGAGAGCTGCCTATTTCTAGAGGTGGAAGCACAGCATTGGGTTAACTGCTCTGTGTAAGAAATACTGCCAGTTTACAGTGGTAAAGCCCTTCCCTACTCATCACTTCCACTGTCAACCTGGACACAGAACAGGAAGACTTTAGTGTGGAAGACAATGGGAAGAATTCAGCTGAGTTGGCAAGATTTTTTGTGCTTTTTTTTTCAGGTTTCTTGGCTTTACTGATAGTGCCTGCTGGGAAGAGGCTGCTTGCTAACAGTGTTTCCCTTTACTTGTCATTCTATTTTTCTTTTTGAATGCAGGGAAGCATTGTGGAGAAGGTGTTAGACCTGGTTACCTCTTCATTTTTTATAGAATCACTTATGTCTCAATAACTAAGCTAAGTCAATTCTATTACAAGTCAATTCTATTACTGAGTTTCTGATGCAAGAAATAATAAATAGTTTCATGGACTTTTAGATACTGGCATGTCTGTTGTTGAATTAGACACTCCAATTATTGCATATTAGTAAAAGCAAAGATGTAGGGCTTTTCAGATGCACAACTTTTTTCTTTTCCTGGTATAATTTCTTTCTTTTATTTTCCATTTCACTGCCCTTAAACTGAAAGGTAGTTGTTGGAGCTGTAACTAGAAGCGTTTTGACAAATGAGCCATCATCTGACAGAATCAAAAAAAGATGTGGCCTATATCTCATGAGTTAAGGGATTTAAGAGCAGCTGCCCACATTTGAGTTGGAAAATGTTATATGGAAAAAAGTACAAATGGGCAGTACATGCATAAGCAGTGTACAAACAACTATGAGAAAAAAAAATATTTCTCATCATTCTTTTTTTAATGCAGCTGAGCTGAACAAAGGGGTTTTTTTTATTACCAGAGCAAAGCTAAATGCATTAGATAGATAGTGTTTACAGTGTTACATGCCATGGGTATTAGTATCTGGTGTGACCCCTAAATATTGGGTTTTAATTATGGAATAAAACTGATGAAAATTAATTTACCTTGTAATGTATGTGTTCTTATTTAAGATTTCCAGACAGAAATTTAACTGCCTTTTCATGCAAGTATGTTATGGTGGATTACGTTCTATTTGAAAATTTTTATAAATGGTAAGACTAATAATTGGTAATTTAGAGCCATTTTAATGCCTTTGTCACCTCTCAAGGAGGAAATTTTCAGATGGGGGGCAGTCTGAAATTAATATTTAGTGATAGTAACATTTTATTTATTTGCTATCATTCAATTCCATTGTAAAATTCCATTCATTTCTTTTTTTCATTCAGCATGGATTACAGGGGGCTGTAAGTTCATTAGAATCCTTTCTGATTTTGATATTGGCTTTTGCAGATAACTTATTCACACAGCGTGAGTCAGATAAAACAATCTAGCTTGAGTTCTGTATAATGTTTTTTTCCTGAAGGTCGGCCTATGATCAGATGAGAGCAGTTTCTCATTATTTTCTATTGCTCCTCCAAACAATCTTTACTGAAGTCTTTCAAATAATGTATGACCTCTGTTTTTGTGCTTCTCACAGATTTCGCAGGCTGTCACTTCCACTCAGACATCACTAACACAGACAACTGTAATGGAAACTGTAACTATGGTGACCACAAGAGAGCAAATCCTGGTTAAGCATGCTAAAGAGGAACTCCCACCACCTCCACCTCACAAAAAAAGGCAACTCCTTGTGGATTCAGAAATTAGGAAGAGGTGAGAATCATCATGAGACAGAGAGAGAATACTGATAGAGTCTGGACAAAAATGCAAAAATTGTCATTTGACTGCAGTATTTTTCTGTATGCTATTTTGAGCTTAAAATTGTATTTCTGTTCTCTACTAGGATACCAACTGATTATTGTCTTTCTTTACTCAGCATGAGTTATGGATTATATTTTGCTTCTATTACACCTATTTAGCAGTATAGAATATTAATGATTGCATCAGGGCTATTGCATAGAAATTATAGTCAGTTAAAGTCCTTATGTATGGCATCGTGGGCATCCCACTTGGCTAGGGTCTTGAAACATGATGGACAAGAAGCATTCCAAATTAATTCTAAGATTTTTGTATTCTTTAAGAATTTTATTACAGTTTAAATACTAGTAATGGAGATATTGCCTTTTTTCTAAAGTTCATTGTATTCTTCTGGGTATATGGGTCAGGAGTGAAAATAGCAGTTCTCCAGAGGCAGTTAACATTTTGTGAAACATGCATTATTATTGCTTTCAGATTTTTTTCAGGTGTAACTCAAGTACAAGTGGCAAGGGATTTTACACTGATGCTGAACACTAGTTAAAGTCAGGAGAAAAAATTCTGATGTATTTAAGCAGAATTGGCTCAAGCACTAAGTTTCTAAATGAGGTACTAAGAAGGTAGATTTCAAACGTTCATTGTAATGTTTATTTTGGAAATGTTTTTTCATATTCTGATAAACATGAAATCCAAGGTTATAGATTCAAATACTGAAAAGGATGTGAAACTGCATTCAGTTACATTCTCATTTCTATATACAATATCTTTATTTAAGTTCAATGTGTTTACCAGGACAGCTATTTTCTTGTACAGTAGTGTTTCACTAATTAAGAAGAATTAAATATCGAAAGAATTGGAGAAATCTGACTTCTTTTTAATTGAAGTTTTTATGTTATTGGAAAAATAGGTACTTTTTATATGTAGGCATTGTACCTGTGTTTAACCTTTTTAGAAGTAAGGTTTCTAGCTCAGCATCATTATTTAGGAATGCTGTATATGTGATGTAAGAAGAGTAATTCTCCCCCCTTTTTGTTAAATTGGATAACTATTTCTATGGAAAGTGCTTGGTCTAAATCAGTTTGTGAGCTAAATTTCAATGATTTGATTCTATCTCCCAAGTCCTCATTTGGAATCTGTTTTTTCCTCCACATCCTACGTTACCATTAAATCATAAGTGAGAGTTGTATTTTGCTAATATATTCCCAAGCACTCAAAATGATGCAGTGCAATGACTGTCAGCAGACTTGTAATGCCTGAATTTGTGAAAGGAATTTTTAGATGGCCGTGTTGTTGCTTATCAGGAATTATAATCCTTAACACCCCTGTAAATGTTTCAGTAGTAACGTGCAAAGATGTGAAACAGGATCGAGGCCCTGTTGCCTTATATATGACAGTAAATCTTTACTGTAGCATGGTGCCTATTATGAAATAAGTGATCTGCTTTATTTTGAAATTTAAAAATTAAGAATGAAATTTTCCCTGGAGTTTCAAAGTATTTAAATAATTGGTATTTTAAAACTTTTTACCTTTTTCTTTTCCTGAACTGAAAGTTTTAGGAATGCTCTTACTTCATAAGGAAGTGAAGTGCAAGATTACTGTTATAAAAGAAAGCCTTATCTTAGGTCAAACTAAATGGAGTATGATGATTTGTTTTTAAACCTCTTTTTTTAATTCTTCAAGAAAATTGTTGCTATAAGCACTATTATCAAACTGGAGACCAATTGGCATAGGAATTCCTTTTTCAACTACTACGTATTTGCTCTTAGCATATATTTTCCTTCTTGCTCATATTCTTTTAATTTGCCTTAATACTGAAAGTAAACTTGGCAGGGTACAGCAGAATACAGAGTTGATACTCATCCTGCAAGGAGACTGCCTGAGGGCAGGAATTAGCTGGATTATGGGAACTGTTTTCATTCCAAACTACCTTGGTTTATAGAAAGTGATAATTATGTGTTACTACAGTGCTTTAGCTGATGTCTGTGTGAAGAACTCCAACTAACAAGTTTATATAGAAACCTGATTGATCCTTGTACAGAAAATAGGATGTATTATCAACTTTGAGACTAGGATTGCTTTAAGATATATTACTGGTAGATCTGCTACCAAATTTACAGAGTGTTAATAATTTTTTACCATGCATACAAGGTTTCAAGGGGTTTTGATTTGTTTTAATGCCATCTAAAATATGTGCATTCACCATATAATCTCTGTTTAACTTTTGGATAAGATTCAAGATGGAACAATCTGTAGTTCTCAGTCTTGGCCTGGGATGACTTTAGATATTGGAATAAGTGGTGGTTTCTTTTAGATATTTAAAATCAGAGTTCTTTTCATTTCTGCACAGGTTAGACTTTTATTTTGATCTGCTAGGAGAGAAATCTGATGTTCACAAGGAAAAAGGGAGTTATTTTTTTAATACACATACATTTTAAAATATGCTCTATTTTTTTGTGTGCCAAAATTACTAGTTTTGTTTTGACAATGAAATTGTACCAGCACATGAGAACTAGTCCAGTGTGACTGTTATATCTGTGAGTGGACCTACATTTTAGGAATGTGCAAAGTAGATTTTGGAAATGTCCGCAGCTTTGCAGCAGGATGAATGATGGTTATATTACATGAAGGCAGTATTTCTCCATTCAGAAAATTTTTTTGGCATTTCTAACTGAGCAGAGAAAACACCAAACCCCACAATTTGTGTACTTTTAGTCTCTAGAAAGTCCAAGCAGGTGATCTAGAGTGGGAGGAGCAGTCAATAAACGGCTTTGGGAAAACATTTGGAGAGTAAACTCTGGGGAAGAAGTTTCAGCTTAGAATAACAGGTTTTGTGACATTTTTTTGCTGAATATGTAAAAATACAGCCTTGGACATGAACACACTTTATGGAGTGCTGTTGTTTCTCTCAAAGACAAGAAAATATAAATTTATACTAGATGTTGGCATAATAATGGAAGAAGAAAGCTCATCTAAAAATTTGGGTGCTCAGTTAAAATATCTTTGGTTAAAATATCACTGGTGACTAGACACCTTTTGGGTGAATGTTTTTGTTTGGTAGGAGAAAAAGTATTGTATTCCCAAATATCCAGTAATTTATTTTCTGGGTGCATTGTTGGCTGCAAGAACTCTCAGGGTTTTATTGTTTGTACTCAATTGTAGCTGCACTCAAGGATAAACAAAGCCCATAGTGCTGCATGCCTTTGATTTTTTAAAATAAATCTAAAGAATGGGGGTTCTCAACCTACCTCTCCTACATCATTCTATATTGTGTGTGCTCGCAACCAAAATTTTCCCTGAGCACTTAATGACTAATACTTGATGGCTGTGTACTGTTTAGTTTTGGTTGGATAAAAAAGCCCTTGCAGTTGCTGAAGGCTTGTGAGAACCTTCCAAAGGTGAAATAACCAGATTGTGTTGGCTGCTTTCTGCAGTCACAATACAACACACTGCATGCTGTTGCTTGGTATTTTTAGGCCTGGAAGGGAAAGCCACATTGGAGGTTGAGGCTTTTTTGAGGTGGTGAATAATGCTCCCAGGTTTTGCTTCTTTCCTCTGTTCTCAGACTTTAGTTGGTGTTGTTTCTGTAAAAGGACAATGCCTGAAATAAATTCATCAGGCCCTGTTGCTAGAGGTTTGGAAATACTTCTGCTTCAGATGATCTTCTCTGTGAATTATATATTTTAGAGATGCTGGATACTATAGGAAGGAAGAATAGATTGGCCACTCGGTGAATATTGTATTAGTGTACTAAGAGCATGACCCCCAGTTACTATGCCAAGCAGAAAAAAAAGGGGTGGCTAAGATTGAAGCATCAAACTTTCTAGAATGCCAACAGTTTTATCAGGGTTGGAAGTATAAAAATCTCAATTTAAACTGAATAAATTAAGAAGAAGCAATTTGACTTGTAGACCAATAACATCCACAGAACTGAATGTCACATTTCCATTGCTCTTATATTCTGTGGCACAAATCCATGGGGGAAGGAAGCTGTTGATTTTTTTCTTTTTTTTTTTTGCCTCTTAAAGCAAGCTTTTGCCATAAGTGGAGGCAAGCAGAGATAAGAACCAGATTTTTTTTTTTATTTTTTTATTTCTTCCCCCTCCATTCTGCCTCACGAAATCTAAAACTGCTTGAGGACTAATGCTTCAAAATGTCAGAATAACTTAGGTGAGTTAAGTTCTGTTACTAGTCAAATAAAAGCTCCTTTTCCCACAGGAATCAATTTGAAACTGAGAAAGATAAAATACTTGGAGCTGTATAATAAGGTCTTGAGAAGATTGTATAAGGCATTAGGGCTAGAGATAAATGCAACTCAGCTGAGGTTATAGTATTAAAAAAACCCTGTAAATGGGAGAAAGGGATGCAAGATAACATATTTATTTTCATGGTATTTACATATTCTGGGAAAAACAGGTCAGTTGCATATAATAAAAAAATCTGAAAACTACTCTGTTCATGCTAAGTTTTTAAATAGCAGACAAATAAGAACTGATTAATATTTAATTTAAATATATTTGTAATAATAATATGCTTCAATAACAACCAAAGATACCTTTCTTTGCAATTTGGTAAATAGCTTTTTACATGCTTCCTTTTTACATGTTTCCAATGAAAGTCTATTTGTCATAACATTATTATTAATATAATGTTAATTTGAAGATTTGAAAGAGACGATGCCCTTTGAAGAGCAATGTGTGTTTAAACAGGATAGTTGCACCATCTAGTGTTTTTATCATTTAACAGCTGTTAAATGAACTTTTTGAAAAAAGAGAAGCCCTCACTCTTTTGAAAATTATTGTATTTTGGACTTCAATCCTTCATTATTGCAAAAGTTTGGATTTTTAAGGAAAAAAAAATCAAAGGAAAACAAATAGGGACTTTATAATGGTCTTTTTGATAGGTATTGTTTCATGGATCCCATTTCTGTGCAATTAATTGTGTTGGTCAGGACCAAATGGTGATTGTTTAGTGCTTTAACAGCCCTCCATTGGGTTGTTTGACCCTTATTGTCTTACAGAAATGCAGCCTGTGCTCTGGTACTGTTATCTAATGATAGGTAATACATCCAGAAAGAAGAAAGTCATGTCCTTAATTTTCCTGCTTGTTTTTGATTTCCTTAAGTCTGTAGCCAATTCCAGAATAAAGGAAAAAGTGACTAAGACACAACAGAATAGTTTTCTGTTGCTCAAAGGGGAAATAATTATTAAAAATTTTCATTTGGATGATAAGAAGTGTGAGTATGTTGAGGTTTGTATACATGGGCACTTAATGCTTAATAAGCATTTATCCTTTATAATTTCTGCGACGTGAGAAATGGATTAATGACAAATAAACAGAATTTATATTCTTCACATTTAGCACCTGAAATTACCTGCAATATTAACAGAGTATTGATTGGCTCTGTACCTGATGGTTCTAGTTGAGTTTCTGTTGGAGATACACACTTGGGATTGATTTGGTATTTCTTTTCATGCCTTGGTATGCATTACAGAGGTGCACTGGTCAAAATGTTGATGAGGCTAAACTTAATAGTATCACAAATGTAGAGGGAAGGTCAAAATGTCATTCCTAAAGGAAATAAAATTGATACCTAAAATTGAAACCTAAAGAATAAGTTGAATTAGAAGATAAGAACAACTCTATTTATCAACTAATGGCTCATCAACTACAAATACAGAGGAGGAGGGAAGACGGCAGGGAATTAGATCAGAATAATTCTTCCAATGGGCACCATGTGATCTAAAGTTGTTCTTTGATATGTTCTAGGCAGTGAAGAGCTACAAGCTGAGAAAGACTCTGGTGAGCTTGGGATTTCAGTCCAGACATGCAAATGAAATAATTCAGTGAAGTGACTCTTGGATCAAAGTTGTAACATTCCCTGCCAACTCAATATGTAGGCAAATGGTTTCATGTCTGCCCAAGATTCACTGTGGTGACAAGCCCAGTGTGATTTTTGTTTGGGGAGGGAAGGAAACAAGTGAACAAAGGAAATTGTCAAGCAATTTATTTCTGTTAAAAGAATAAACTACCAAAACCAGTGTCTGTCCATGATAGCTGTGGCATTATAATGTAGTTTAAAGATGAAAATCCTTCAGTTTCGACATAAGATTATGTACCATGATGGCCATATGACAGGAAGATACTTCATGCCTTGTGTTTCTATGGGAACTTGTTTAACATTGAATTATTTGTACATCTATTTACTCAAAGCTTATTTAAAAACATTTTCATATTTTTAATCTATGCCCGTCACATTTTCACGGAAAATTCTTCACAAATTGATTTTCTTGATCATCCCAAGCCATATGCCACCTACATATTCCCATTCCAAGCTTTCTTACTAGATCACCATGTATTTGTTCAAAATTGACTCCTTGTTCTGACTTTCCTTTTCTCTGTTAAATACATATAAATCTCACCTTTGAGACATTTCACAACTGAATTGCATCATGTTTTTCTTTCTCTTCATGGAATTTACAACCCAAATACCCACCAGATGCAGATAGTCTTGTCCTACCAGAAGTCCCCTATCTAATAAAAAGAATTATGGAAATCACTAAGTAACAAGAGTTGACTTTTTTTCTATTTTACAATAAAAGCAAATCTCCATTTGAACTCTGCTGGCATGTAAAGAGAGGGACCAGTAAAAATAGTATTTCTCCTGTGGAACAGCAGAAGCAAAGACTAAGTGGAAAACAAAAGCGTGAGTGCTGAAGTTTTAGGTGGGGAGCATGACAATGTACATGTTAAATTAAAGTAGTTAAAAATAATTTCTCAAGTGGTTTTTGGTTTAGGATCTTCCATTGATCTATTTTTACAAATTCTACCTGAACTGAAGTTTGTTAGGACAAAAAGGCAGTCTCGCACTATTTTATGTCTAAATTATTCTTGTCCCTAGGAGATTTAAAGACTCTATTTATACTTTGATATCAATCTAGAGCTAATATAATTTCTAACTGCAGCTGTGCTCAGAAAGGAAGTATCCAATCACTAAAGTAGAATGATTAAATGCCATTTCTACCAGTGTTTCCTCCTTTTGCACAAGGTGAACATGACAGAGTGATTTTTTTTTTTTTTGTCTCACTTGGTAAGATGTCTTTATCTTAAAGATATTTATGTACTGCGAAAAGCTACTTTGACTTGACTTTTTTGTATTTTTAATTCTTTTCTGCCCCCCATTCTTTTGCCCTTTTTTGAACAGGAGGCTTTGTCTCTGAAATTATATTTATCTCCAGAAGAAACTGCAAGTGGCAGAGCAATCTGTTATGTGAGATCAGCTTTGTCATATCAGAGAATCATATCATCTTATAGAATGCTTTCAGTTGGAGATGACCTTAAAGATCTATGTCTAATACTTGCCACCATCTGATGGCTCTCTGGGCCATGAGATATGCTCCTAATTATTTCGTTTTACTGTCAAAACTATCCCAAATGCTCCCATTCCTCTTCCAGGTGTTGCAAAGGCAAGGGCTAAATCCTTTTTCTTGAAGAATTGATCACAGATAAACATTCTTTTGTCAGTTTCCATCCTGTACCAGGGTAACACCAGGCTATTTTTCAGAGAGTTGGACTCACTGATTCTACTTACCTGCAGCTTCAGAATGGAACAAATTCCAGAACTCATACAATTTTACCTGCAGTCAAGGAACTTTAGCACTCAGGGACCGGTAAACTTCATTGCTATAAGGTGTTTTGTAATCAGCAAATATGCAGTTATTATTTGTAGAACAAAGGATAACATTTTATTTCAAGAATTGCACTTGATTTAATGATCAGAAATAAAGCTGAAGTAGGAAGCTCTCAACTGACTGTGGAGTTCGCGTTCAGGGATTAGAACAGCACAGACATTCCTTGAACCATCTGGGAATTTTATTTTGTCTTTTGCCTTAGAATTTATAGTTCTTTTTAAAACTGAAGATTTCTCCACCTTCCATTACTTGAAAGTCATAATTTTTTCTCCTTGAATGAGTATTCATTTAGTATTAAAAGGAAATTTTTAATCAAAATTATTCCTAAGAGTTTATAATTTAATGTAGAATATTGGACTAAGATTAAGGCAGTTTGTGATTCTTTTTCTTTTGCTTTCATTATTTATGAACACAAAAAATTACAATAGAAAAGGAAAAAAAAGAAGCATAAATATTAATTTAAGCATGGGATACTTTCTTGTATTCATTTTTCAATCCAGCATATGTAGATTTATGTAGCACCTGCTTTTGCCTTACGTCCTTGTATTTTAGAAATATAAATCCTTGTATAAATGAGTGTATTTTTATAAAATAATTAATTCCTCCATGGGTATAATTGTTGTTCAAGTTAGTGTTTTCAGGAGATTTTCTGTTGTATGCAAATGATACAACCTATAGTCACAAAGCAAACTGAAAGATGCTGCTTGTTATTTTTTTCCCCTGGGTCTTTCTGCTCTATTATGTTCATATTGCTGCAGAAGGAAAGTCAGCTGCAAAAGGGATATAAATATTAGAACATACAGTGCAATAAAGAAATGCAATCAAGCAGAGAGTGTGGCATAACTGACAACAAATATTGTCTGCAGCTTCTTGTTTAAAAACTACAGTAGATACTGAATCGCAGTTTGAAATTTCTAGACACTAGTAATTTACATATCTGCATTTTGAGACATTACCTGAAGAGTGGTTAACACAAGTTAAGATCAGTTTTATAGGAGTTGATGGAAGAATCCAGAATGTAGTAAAGAGGGCTGTGGAGTAAAAATTAGTTATAAATTAAGTGCAGAGAGTTGGGGATCTTAATTTTGGTTTTAAAGCTTTAACTGTGGAAAATTATACTTGGTGATTAGTGATTACATTCTGCAACAAATTTGAGTTTAGCAGAAAAAGCTTCTTTCATCAAATTTTCTGCTTGATTTTCCTTGATAATTTCATTATCACAAGCTGGGACAGTGATCTCACAGGTTTGGAGGCTGTATTTGGTCAGTCTTATAGGCCTTACATCCTCAGCTCAGCCAACAGGACTTGTGGTACTCTTTCTTCACTGACAGATATTTGTTTCATATCTTCCAAAAACATTAGCTTGAAAAATTAGAATACTTACTGTGAAAATTATTGCATCTGTTCAGCTGTCAAATCGGGTCTTACAAATGAAAAAGTATTTCTGTGTTTTTAAATTTTAGAGTGAATAGTTTTATGAGCTCTCTGATGAGGAATGGGAGTTTAAAACTGTATTTTGCTGATAGAAATTGCTGTTTATTCCCTTGTTTAAACAACCAAGTTTGCTGTCAATCCTGTTTTCAGGATAAGCTGTGGAAGTTGAAAGTCCTGTTGCACTTTTCTGTCTCTCAGGTTTGACTCGGATACCACGGAGCTGCACAGCTGGATGACCCGCTCCGAGGCAGTGCTGCAGAGCCCTGAGTTTGCCATCTTCAGGAAAGAAGGGAACCTCTCAGACCTCAGAGAAAGAGTCAATGTAGGAGAAACTACTCGTGTGCATGTCTGTTAGTCTGTATTTGCTTGTCTAGGTGTTTTCAGAGTCCAAGTTTAAAGGATATCAAATGTAGACTGACAAGCATTGATTGTCCAAGATGAATTTAGAAGTGTTCACTGTTTCTGTGAATTTCAGATTTTGTCACCAAAATTACTACACAGGCTGTCTGAACACATAGATTTTTGTTGTTGGTTTTGCTCATACATATTCATATATAATTAAGGTATTGTAGAGCCATGACAGTCTTAGGTAAGGTTATTCCAAAAAAATATATAGATTAAAATATATATAGATATATATATGTATAAATTTACATATATATGTAAATTTATAAAGTTATATAAGGTTATCATTACTTAAATATGCAACTCCATTCTATACGAACAGCTTAATTTGACATTATACATGCACAAACTGAAGAATATGAAAAGTGTCACTGGAGTGGATGCTAAAGAAAATCTATATCTATTTCCTTCACAGAGCTGTAAAATATATATGACAATCACCAGTTTCCACAGGGCTTTTATTGCTTTTGGGCTTTTTTTACTCTATTGTAGTACCATATCAGGACCAAAAACTGTTCTTTCCTTACAAAGTGAATGGTTCTGCTCTGCTTAAGAAGTAGCTATGTGTGTGTGTCTGTGTGTCATAGATTGAATTACTGAATTTAGCCCTTGAAAACTAAACTGTTACAATTTTTTTTCCCTTATTTAAATGTTTTAGATTAATGAAAAAATGCCCATTTTTTCCAAGATGAGGAAGGGATGGTTTATATAGTTAACTTGGATAGTAGCATAATATATTATGGAACACCACTAAAACCCATGTTGATACAAACTCCTGGAGCACAAAGAGATGGAACAAAGTTACTGTATTGATACAAAACTGATCTTTTGCTGATGGTTTTTCTCATTTTCTGTTTTTCCATCATGAATCAGCTATGATAAGATTGAGTAACATGGAATTTTGTGACTGTAAATTTACATTTTTCAATTCCATGTTAAATTCCAAGTTTCTTGCAATAATTTCAGTTTTTGTATTGTCATGAGTGCTAGAAATTATGCATTCAAATGGAATATCTTGAATTATTTAATATCACAACTTCATGTTATGTGAAATACACATAAATATATGCAAACTGGATCAAATGCACAGAGTAGATTTGATGGGTCCACATACTTCCATATGAGTTAATAGTATTCATCTAATATAATAATAGATATGCAATAATAGAAAATAGTTAATTTTCCAAGTGCTCCAATCCAAATTTTAAAAGAAAGAAATAGAAAAAAAGAAACCAAATACTTATCTCCCCTTCATATATTCACATTTTGAGGAACATATTTGTTTCAAGGATTAAAATTAGCTCATCTTGACCTACAGATTACTCAGGCTACCTGCACTGTCAGGTTTCCCATTGGCTCTACCTCATATTGTCTAAGACTTTATAAAAGCATTAAAGGATCCAGGAGCCATGGTTCACCTTCCTCCTTTTTTCCTTCCTTGGCTTTTGAGGAGATGGTGATTGCTGCAGGTGAAGGGGTGGAGGTGGCTGAACCACAGACCTCTGTGGTCCCCACTGGAATTCCAGGAGCTCTTGCCTTGCCTTGGCTTTGCTGGAGCTGAGGTAGAACACTGGGGCTGGGAGGCCCCTACCTACCACATTATCCAGGTCTCATTTCAGTTGGTCAAGGCACACATAGTACTGGAGAGGGATGCCTGGAATTTGACCAGCACATGAGCATTTAAAGTTTGAATTCCAGACACTGAAGATAGCAGGAGATATTCTGGATACTCCTTTGTACTCCTTGGAAATATAGTAAATGAATTGTTAACAAACAAATTTCCAGTGTTTTTTTTCCTTTTTTTCAGTAAAATAGTGCAGAAAAAGATCAGTTTTGTATCAAGAGAGGTCTGAAACAAACCAGTAATTCTAAATAGATATAAGAAAAGTTGATATGTATCCTTCATTAGTATTGTAAATATTTTTAAGGACCAAGACCCATTTTAATTTCACAGTGTCACTGCTTTTAAAATGAGCATTTTATAGAGAAAATCAAGTTACATTTAGAAGTTTCTAGTTGCTCTAAGGGAGAAAACATTCTATTACATGTATTAATTTGAGAATGAGAACTCTGAAAGGTGACACTTGACAAGTGCTACATGGATTATGTGTTGAATTGTTTTCAGTCAGTGTAAGTCTTTGAACACACTTTTTAACAAAGTAAGAAAAATATCAAATTTTTTGTAAATGCCAGGTCTTAAAACTTGTCCTGACCTGACTTTTCCTGGTCTTATCTCTGTCTCAATCAATTAAATGAGAGACAAAGCAGAAAGTACTTTTCAGTTCATTGATTTGAACAGTTTCATTGCTGCTTGTTAACACTTTCAGTTATTAGTTCTCTCAAAAAGTACCTCAAATCAATGGAAAACAAGATAGTACGTTTTTTAACATATTATATAATTTCTAGTAAAGTTGTAGAAGGCATATAAAAAAAGAATGAAATGCAGAGAGGAAAACATATGTGAGAGATAATTGAAATAGATTTTATTGTTCTGTTGTGCTTTAAGCCCAGCTGGCAGCTAAGCACCACACCTGCTCACATCCCCCGACCCACCCCAGTGGAATGGGGAGAACCAAAAGTAAAACTTGTAGGTTCAGATAAGAATATCTGAATGAAATAAAGTAAAATATAATAATGATAGCAAATAATAATTCAGATAATAGAAAGAAAACAGCAAACAACAAGCATGTGAAGCACAAGGCAATTGCTCACCACCTGCTGACTGAGGCTAGACCCTCTCTCCCTGAACCCAAGTAAGCCCCTCCCAGGTAATTCCCCCAGTTTATGCACTGAGAACGTTGTTCTATGGTGTGGTGTATTCCTCTGGCCAGTTTGGGTCACCTGTCCTGGCTCTGTTCCCTCCCAGCTTTTTTTTTTTTTTTTTTTTTTTTGTGTATCACTGTCAGAGCATGAGACATACCAAAATAAGAGTTCTTGACTTGTGATAGACACAACCTAGAAAACCCAAAACATGAATGTTATCAATGTTATTCTCATAATGAATCCCAAACACAGCATTGTCCCAGCTATGAGAAGAAAATCACTGTAATCCCAGCCAAAACCAGGGTGTGCACTGACATCCACAGTCACACCCCAGTGTTGTACAAGCATGCATGTGATCATCTACACGCATCTGCAGAAGTCCCATCTTGCCCTTTATCATTTAGGAATTTTTGCCCAAATGAAAACATAAATTGGTATAGCACAGAACACTTGTGGTTGGCTGATGCCAAAATTGTCCTTTATTCCCTATTGTAGTCAGTGCTGAGTCCTAGAGCATTTCTGTGATGACTTTCTTTTTTGCTGCTCATTTGGGGACAGTTACTAGTTTCAGGGTTGTTTTTTCTTGTGGCAGCTTGCTCCTGCCCATCATTTTTCATGCATGAGGGGTCACATCCATAAGATGGAGTGGAAGTGGATCTGCTGCATGATACAGGGACAGAGATGTCGGAAATGAAATCCACAAGGAAATCTCTTTTGCCATCATTGGTGATTCATAAAGTGAAAAAAATTGCTCCTATCCCAGCTCAGAGGAGTCCTGGGGGAGACAGAGCCAAGGGCATGCTGTATGAAATGGAATGACTCTGTTTGCTAAGGCAGCTGCTCTTTAGATCCTGGCAGGAAATTAGCCTTTGGCAGATGTATTATGTAGCTTGAATAAATGAGATATCTGCAAAAAGTCCATTCCTATGTCTGGGGAGAAGAAAACTATTGATATCCCTTCCCTGATACAGAAGAAAGATATTTACCTTACCTAGGCAGGGAGTCTGCAAAGCCATAAGAATAGAAGGAATTTGCTGAACAGCCATACTCCTAAATAACGGAGACATCCAAACATTAACGTAGTAAATATTGTTATACTGCATCCCACCATAAATATTCTACAGTTAGTGTGTGTATTTTACTAAAATCAGACCTAAGAATTAATCAGAACTTCCAGGTTTTTCTTAAGCTATAATGAGCTTCCAGTATTGCAAGTTCTAATATATAAAGGTTCAGGTGCAAAAAACCTCCACAATTTTAGGTAGTAAACCCTACTTAGTAAATTGGATTTGAGACTATCCAACAAGAAACTGGAAATAAAAATCCTTGAAAGACGTTTTGGTTACCCAGGAAGAAGCACCTAGAAATTCTGAATCAAAGATAAACACAAGGAACAGATGTAAGGGAAAATGTCAGATATCCTAGACAATTAAATTTGTTCTTTTGGCATTCTCAGAAGTTCCATTCTTGTATGTTTGTTTTGTTTTAGTGACCTTTTCCAGCATGCTTTGTTAGGCATGGGTATTTGAGAGTTGAATCACAGTCAGAGGTGGTGATGATAATGCCGCCTCTCTGCCCTCAGGGGTGGTGGGTCACCACCACAGCAGGTCAGGGAGTGGTACCCTGCATCTTGTCACAGAGCTCTCAAAGAAAGATGTTGATTTGTTATATGAATAATATCCAAATTTCTCCAGCCATCAGTATTTTCTAGTTTATGAAGTCATCAACTGCCAACTAAAATCTCAAGATTAAATAAAATGTTTAGATTTGTAAAAATAGCCCCTTCAGCTTTGGCTAGCACTTAGCTAAAGATGAATTTATAATGTTTTTCAATCATTTAAAACTGAGCTATAATGCATTTGCATTGTCTGTTGCAAAGTAGTCCAGAAGATAATTAATCTACGTGGAAAAAAGTCCGTAAAGTTAACCTTTCCCTCTAATATTGGTGTCCTTTTTTTTCTGA
>LTAT01000001.1:9586568-9597951 GCA_003286495.1 Chlorodrepanis virens
TAGGAGAGAGTGTAGGTTAAAAAAACCTGGATTCTGGAGATAATTGGATTGGTTTATTTAGGGTTTAATTTATTTGTTCCTTAGCAGAGGGAAATATTTTTGGAAAACATATTTACACAGGACACTCTTCTAGACCTATGTAAATGTTGTCAGCCATTGTCAGCAGAAGTATTTTGCCCTGGAAAGATCTGCCCTCTCCCACAGCACAGCTGTTCCTGTGTTTGTAGGCAGGGTGTCTGGACACTGTCATTTGAAGGACTTTTCCTATCACAAGGGAAATCATTGGTGGTTTTTGGTGGATGCTTCTTTACCCAACCACCCTCATGGGCTGTGCTCTGCCTCTCCTTGCTCATGCTTTCAAAGATTGATGATTGCAATCAGTGCAAACTTACATATTCTGTTTACCATTATTTATAGGAAAAAAGAAATCTGTTTTATTCTTCTTTACTAAATCATATTATAAAGTAGAAAAAAAATCTGCTGATGCATAAGTGAAGTAGTTTAGCAGTTGGAGTGGACACTTGGCTATTATAATAGTTTAGAATAAAATAAACAGGACATCAAAATGAATAATCAGAGAATTTTGACAGGAAGCATTAAAGTGAATACAAATCAATTTGTTGTAATAAAACATGTAATTTCAAAATGCCACCATTCTGTGGAAGAAATACATTATCTTGTAAGTTACACAAGAGTCAAGAGCTACAGAAACCAAATAATATTACATTATTCTATCACAGAACTGTGCAAATGACAGATGCACTTAACAAGATATATTTCATATTAAGTGGCAATTCCAAAGCACTTGCATGTGAGGTGCTGCACAATTAAAAATATTCAGGCACAATTTATTATGTGCAGTATACAAGGTAATAAAATTAATAGATGCACTTCAGATAATGATCTGTTTCCTCTGGGTACAGTATATTTATACAATGATTATACCAGAAGGTTTTAGAATGTGAAACATGAAATGATTATGAACCAACTGCTATTCATAAAATAACGTTTTGCCAGAAAATGGGGTTTATATTGTTTCTTTGCCTGTTTGTGCACTTTTGATATGTCTTGGTAAAGGTGCTTAAGTTAGTCCAGAAATCAGTAGTTATCACAGAAGAAAGTTTCAAAGAGGACAAGAAATAATGCACTTTATTAAGGAGTAATAAATTAAAATTCAGAAAGTTTTACTTCAACTAGAGGAAGCATTTCTCTTCTTTGGGGGTGGCAGAGCACTGGAACCCAGTGCTGCTGAGGGAAGTCATGAAGGCTCCCTCTCTGGAGACATTCCAAACCCCACCTGGACATGTTTCTGTGTCACCTACTCTGGGTGACCCTGCCTTGGCATGGGGGTTGGACTGGGTAATCTCCAAAAGTCCCTTCCAACCCTAATGATTCCATTGCATGTGAAATTCTTAATTTTCCCCAATGGGTCAGACTTGCCCAAATGATCTCAAGTTCAAGTAACAGCCATTTTATTCCATCCTGCTTGAAATGAATCACATGTTATGGAGATTTTATCTTCCTTACAGTAGGATATTCTGCCTAGTGAAGGTGCAGCTCTGCAATATTTTACCAAACATGACTCTGCATAAACCAGTTTTGTACTGTCCATTTCAGGAACATGAAGAGCAAATGCATTTCTTTCTCTATGTATTTATGGATTCACATTTAGACTCAAAGGTTAGATGTTAAAGAAAATAATTAAAGAAAAATCGAGTAATAGTGCTATTTTCACATATTTAAATTTGTCATGTGAAGAGGGACCTATGAGCAAAATAAGAAAGGAGGATCTAGTAAATCTAGATTTTCATCTGAAATACAGTCCTCTCTGAATCCTAGAAGAAAACAGTGCAGTGAAAAGTATTATATGTGGAGAATCCATGACTGCACTTCTGGTAATCATAATCTCACCTAAGGGTACTTGGGAGCTGAAAAGAAAGGAAAGGAGGAATAAATAAAGTGATCTTTTCATATCTTGTCTGCCAAACTCACAAGCAAGGTTCAGAGATAATAATGAACACAATGGCAAAGATAATCTGCTCTCTGTTATGAATTTACAGCATTTTTATACCCAGCTCACAGCAGAAACAATTGTTAAAATGCAGCATACTTAAAGTATTATTGTCTGTACATATATTTGTTCTTGCTGTTGTTAAGAGTCAGTATTTGTGTGCCTTGTTGTCTGTGATTGTTGTTATTCAAATGGGCTGTGCCATTCAGGTTTATTCTGCCTCTTCACATGCTCATTAGACATTAAACTTCCAGAAGATGTAGTTATGCTACCACATCCCCAGATGCACACACACACTCACAGAAGACAAGATCACTTCTGGATTTTATTAAGATGTGTCAGAATCCTTTTTTACCTCTTCATGCTTCAAAGTTCATTTTATATCCTTGATCAGTCCTTAAAATGTGCTTTTCAGTTTTTTTGAGTATAATGTGGATGTGGAGCTGCTCCAACCACCACTCATTATCTCCCAGAGGTACTGGGCTTTCTATTTTTCCAATAGTTTTGCTTTTTGAAATGCTGTACAATTTATTTGGCTAGGGCACCATCCCAGAGCCAAAGCATATCCAGAGATCTGCTATCAGGTTTCTGCACAGTCTGTTTCCAAGCAACTCTGAATGAAATAGCCCTGAGCTGGATCCAGAGCAGGATTTGCCAGAGCACTATGATGCTCCACAACAGACATGATCCCCGATTATCATTTAGTGTGATTTACCATATAGCATGCATAATAGCAATTCCTTATAATATTTTATTATAAAAAAAAAATCTTTTACTTTTTATTGCTTTTTACTACAGCATTTAGCTGTAATTAGAACTCTATTTCCTATGTACTGCCTTCCAAAACTTCCATGAACTTTACTATTGTTTAATCCTGATAAAGAAATTTTCCTGTAGATTTGGAATGCAGATTGCAAACCAGAAAACCCATATTCAGTAGGGTATCAAAGATTGCAGAAGTGGAGCACAGAAGGATTTTGTCTCATTTGCTTTTAAACTTGCTTTAAAGAAAAGTACTCTAACTTTTATTATTTAGTTAAAAACATAGCTTCTGTTTAACTGGTTGGCTATTGTATGACTATGTGATGATGTTATAAAAAGTATTCTTAAGCATATGGTATTGCTCAGTGATTTGAGAATTTTACTCATTTTGAAATCAATATTGGCCATATTGCAATGCCATGTCATTACAATTTAAAAAATGTTTGGGACTACATTAAAACTTCCATTGAAAAATAAATGGGATGCTTAAGTTAATATCATTTTGAAGTCATTCTGAGTTCAAATTACAGAGTGGTTATGAATTGTGGGAAGACATATTTTCTTATCTTTCATATGTATTGCTTTACTTTCTTCAAAGAAAATGAAGAAATTTTCTTTTACCTTTTAATTGTTCAAAATAACTACCTTGTCCCCAATAACTAAAGTCAGTTTTATTTTATGAACTTTATTATAAGCATGGTTATTGACCAACAGACAGGAATAGGCAAACTACATCAGAGAAACCCTTCACTTTGAAAATAACCATAGACAAGCATCACCTATGCTTTCTTGGCTGTCTTCTTATAATCTCCTTATGGTCATTTTTGGACACTCAGGACTGGCCTAGATGGAGATTTGATCTGGTACTTTGTTTATTCCTCAGTGTTTATGATATTTTCAAAATAATGTATAATGCAAAATATATGGGTTGGATTACCAGAAACCCTTAAATAACTGTGGAATATAGCTCCTATTAATTGTAATGAGTCTTTTTGTAGAAGAAAAGCCAGCAACAGTCTTGTACATTAAAATCTAATTTCAGTCCAGGCATAGTTTTCAAAATCCAGCTGTCAGGCACGTGGTTATTTCTTACAGCAGTTTTAATTAGCTTAATGTATTTTGTCTCTACTTTCTGCCTTATTCCCATTCTTGTACTTTAATGTAGTTTATAATTCATTCCCATAGCAACAAAAGTACCCAGGCAGCAACTTTAAATATTTTTGATATGCTTTCCCCACTAATGTGAAACATCTGTAGATTCAGAACTGTTATTTGGTGATAAATCATTAACTGGATTTATGAGCTTTCAAATAGAGAAACTCAATTGTTCAACTACCCTACTTTGTTTTTTTTTTCCTTTTCTTTGTAACTTGTTTATCTTTAAGCATCTTCTCTTGTTTTTCTAGAGGGTCTGAATCCTGACAACATTAGACAAGCCTCAGAGCAGCTGAAGAGCCGCTGGATTGAGTTCTGTCAGTTGCTGAGTGAAAGACTGGCATGGCTGGAGTACCAAAATAACATCATTGACTTCTACTCCCAGCTGCAGCAACTGGAGCAGACAGCAATTGCTGCAGAAAACTGGCTGAGAACACAACCCACACCAGCAACAGATCCTGCTACAGTAAAAGCTCAGTTAGAAAGATGCAAGGTTAGAAATTGTTCAAGTTTTTTGATGATATTGTGCTTTATAGGTGTTCCAACAGTGGACAGATTATGACCTGCAATGTTTCACTATAAAAACGGTAAAGGGACTCCTTGGATTTACAAAGTAATTATTGAAAATGTTTGTTCAAGGAAAGGAAAGACTAGTAAAGAAATAAAGAGGCAGGATATAAAGAAATAAAGAACCCAGGATATGGGTCTTTAAAAATCTGCCCCAAATATTTCATTATTAGGATACTTATGACACTTAGAGGGAACTGTGGGCCTCAAGTCTTTTTCATATAAAAATCTGTGTCTTTGGTTCCTCATTAAGAAAATGTTGCTCTTCACCTCTTTTAAGGATCTGTGCCTAAGCATTGTTTTCAAGTCCAAAATTCTGCCATTGCAGGCCACTTTTCTTCTTATATACCCTGTGTTTTGATTCAGTGTAGGTTGTGTAGTCAAATGGAGGAATATTCTTCTGTCAAAATATGAGAGAATCACAGGAGTTGTACAAAAAACTGTCACACCAATTCACTTCTAATTCTCCCTAATTGTTTTTATTTGTGTGATGTACCACCATAGAAATTTGCTTCTCTCTCTTACTGTAGACAGCTGTGTGGGGGGAGAGCTTACACGCAAATACTGATTAACAGCAATATATTGAAGTGTAGTATTGCATTATAAATTGCATTATATACTTGTAGAAGTTTGACTTTAGGAAATCTCTGACTCCAGAAGCTCTCAACCAGAAAATAGTGAAACCCAAATTGAGATTTATGCTATTACTTCAATTTTCAGGTATTTCCAAGATGGCATTGTGCCTACAGAGGTCTCTGTTCTTGTGCAGAAAACCTTTCTTTGAATATCTGGGCTATGAACTGTACATTTGGCTTCTTTGCTAATTTCTTTTATATTCTGTATTTGCACGTGTCACAGTGTATTCAAGGTAAAATAGCACAACCCCATGGCTCTCTACAGCTTCCTGAGAAGGGCAGTGAAGAGAGAGGTGCTGATCTCTTCTGCCTGGTATCCAGGCACAGGATGCATGGGAATGGTTCAAAGCTGTGCCAGGGGAGATTTAGACTGGAGTTGGGAGGGTGTTTGAAGAGTGTAACAAAAAGGCTTCCTGGAGAGGTGGTGGGTGGCCCCAGCTGTCAGTCTGTAGGAGCCAGTTGGAAAATGTCCTTATCAACGTGCTTTAATTTGTCAGCCCTGAAGTAGTCAGGCCATTGGAATAGATGTTCCCTGCAAGTCCCTTCCAGCTGCTATGTGCTATCCTAATCTTAACCTCAACCTCTAGTGTGTTACTGTGAGGCTGCTAGAAATCACTGGGTATCTTCATTTCTCCTTTTCTACTTCATTTTAGTCTATACATAATATAACAGACATGGGTCCAGGATTAGGGTACATGTGGTGTGTTTCTCTTCCCATCTTCACATGAAAAAAATGTTCTACAGGATTGAAAATTTAATGTACAATCATTCTTATTTTCTTTGAGCAAAATATCATGTGAAAGTGACTTTAGGGTGGCTTTAAGCAGTGATTTCAATCAACAATTTTATTTGGAGTAGAAGTATTGATTTGTGAGGAAAGGTTTAAAATGTTGAATTGATGTGCTTTGTAACAGATGTATTTGGAAGCAGAACCGTTGTGTAATGTGCACTGAAACAGTGGTCATTTCATGGCACTAGGGGTTTCATTTCTTGTGCAGCCGTACCTTGATTTTTTTTATTTTTTTTTTGTTCTCACTTGCAGGATGAAATCATTCGAATGTCAACCCTGCAGCCGCAGATTGAACGGCTAAAGGCTCAAAGTCAAGCACTCAAAGAGAAAGAACAAGCACCAGTGTTTCTGGATGCTGACCTTGCTGCTTTTACCAGCCATTTCAAACAAATATTTGCTGACATGCATGCCAGAGAAAAGCAGCTACAGACCAGTAAGTGTTCTTGACAAGAAGTCAATTTGCCTGACTAGCACGCATAGAATAGGTGTTTATACTTTGCTTTCCCAGTTTTGTATTTGCTTTTTGATACTAAACCAGGGTTGCAATTCAGGTGCTCTTTTTTGCAATTGAATTATTCTTTCAAAAATTATCAGTTGATTCCATATTTTTTATTAAGAAATCAAGGAATGGTACACTATTCAGAAGCAAAGCTTCCACTCAGGGTAGTTCTGCCATCAAACTTCCTCTTGTTAGTGTGTTTATGGACAGATTCAGCGATATTTTTTGGCACCATAAAACTGTCTTCATTTATTTGGATTATAAGACAAGGCAGTCCATCTCTGTCAGTCAGTAGAGAGGAAAGACAGCTTAATTACAGGAGTGAATCTGCTCTAGATTTTTAAAGAATAGAAATTTAACTCCATAAATCTTAGCAAAGAGAGCAGCCACATTAGCAAATCTAGTTTTTCATCATGTGGCCAACTCTTTCTTAATTGCAAGACAGAACACATGTCTGCCAGTTATAACATTATTTGTGATATTTTTAGTAAAATGAATTTTTCAAAAGGGACAAAATACTATACCAAAACAGAAAGTTAACTATTCCTAATTAATGATATGTAGCATATCAGTAATTACTGTACACTTTCTGTATTAGCTTATGAAATTAATAAAGTATCAGACAAAAAAGAATACAAATTTAACTTTTTCCAACAACAAAGATAATTTTTGCCCCTTAAACCACTGATATCTCTAAATTATTGTACTGATTTGAAATCTGACATAGTGCTAGCTCCTTCTAGTGGATTTTTCTAATATTCCTCCTAAATTCTTTCACAGATAGTCTTGAATATTGTTTTTTTCAATACTACATCACTGCACTACTGTAGTTATTTTACATGTGCCCACATATGCAAGCTGAAGAGTTGATGCATGGGAGAACAGAAGAAATAAAATGCAAGTGTCCCATAGCAAGTGATGAAAGAATGAATTGTAGAAATTTAACATTAAGGAGTGTAAAGTTTCTTCATTGCTCTAAATTCAGGATAAACAACAGGCAAGATGCAAATAATAACATTTTATATGCTGAAATCAGTAGTCCTTCTTCCAACAGAAATATAGCATAAATGCTGGCTTCTTTATGATTTCTTCTCTGTCTAAACTTCCATAGTTGTTTGGTTTGCCTTGTCAAATTTTACTGTGGTGGGAGGATACGAATTAACCAGTTGATTGGTCCAGTAATGTAAATACTGTTCAGTGCCTGACCTGTAATGCCATGGGCTTTAGTAAAGCTCTTCCTGGGTATTCCTTCCCCAGCCTGGGGAGTCAGCTCCTGCAGTGCCCTGGCCAGCTGCAGGAACAGCTGTCCTGAGGTGGAAGCCCTGATCAGGCTGGGGAGAGTCTCCTGTAGTGCAAGAGAACAGACGTTTCTTAATCAATATTGCATGGAGTCCTGGACAGTTGTTACTACTTTTCTTGTGTTGTACAGATGGGCCATATCCTGTGTCTTTATTCTGGCCTTACTTTAATAGAAAATATAGAAATTTTGTTATAGTACTTTAGATCTTTCCGTCTTTTATTTACATACATTATTTCTAATTAATTATTTCCTACAGATGGAAAAGTCTTCTGAGGACTGAATTATGTATTGCAGATCAGTTAAAATATTTGATCCTTTTTTTTTCTTTCCTGGGAATAAAACCTACATGTGTTTAAAAAGATTTTTCTTTTTTGACTCATGATAAAAGTTTATTTTTAAGTTAAAAAGTTATATATTTTTACCATCACAAAATTTTAGGGTTTTTGTGAGCGTTTTTTTGTTTGTTTGTTTGTTTTTTGTTAATCTTCCATTGCTTCATTATCTTTTCTGATAGATAAGGGTATTTAGCTGTTCTGTTGTTCAAGAGAAATTGTCCCTCATAAACTGTTTTCTCTAATTTTGGGAATTGTCTACCTCAAATATTTTTTGTTTGGTTAGGTTTTAATTGGGGTTTTTGAAAGTAATGGCAGCTTAGTTTTGGAGGTTTTTTTTAAACATTCAGGAGTGCTTAGTAGTTTCTCTCTGCTGCAGATTTGTCAATAAAACAATACCAAAGACCAACTCAGATTTTCTTACATGTTTTTCTCCAAGATTTGATTAGAATTTCCAATTATAAAACCTAATTTTATTTCTGAAACCTATTTGATTGGGGTTTTAAAATTATTTTGTAGTGCTGGTTAGGAGAGATACAATCTCATTAAATATTAACAAATACAACCCCATTTTTTGCACTTTACAGAATGTCTGTATATCCATATGTCCTTTTGAATGTGATGTATGCAGCAATCCAGCTCTCTCTTCTCCCCAAACACATTTAGAGTAATGTCTAGAATATTGCTATATAGAAAAATTAAAGGTCAGACCGAGCTTAAAACTGTTCAGTAATCTACACAAGGGAGGGAAATAGACAATGCTGGCAATGATTTGGGTATGAATAACCTGATTTCCCAAGGAGGTTCTTACATTTTGTAATGCCCTGGTGAAAAAGGAGGTTTTGTACTTTATCTTTGTCTTGAAATGAGCTGCTGTTACATCAGAGAGTTTTCCAGGGAGCAGCATGGTCAGCCTCCCATTCCCCCTGAGCCCAGGGAGAGCTGACAGTCAGTGTCAGGTAAGTGAATACTCCCTGGTTCAGACTTCCTCCTGGGTGGCAGCTGATTCATTCCAGCACTCCTCTAGATCTGGGACTTAACTGAATTCCATTAAGGTGCTTCTGCTTTTCAGTCTCGCTGCATTGAGCTGCTATCCAGTCGTGGCCTTGATGGAGATACATGTTCTCACTGAGATACATGTTCTTCTGAGGGGAATTGAAAAATTGTAGTATTTTTAGCAAGTAACTAAAAAAGGCTTTTGTCCCAGGTAAAATTAAAAGTATCAAGGTGGAGGTGGCAAAGAAAAAGTCATATATATTTCCATTTTTGTCTGCTTCATAAATTTATGCACTGTGCTTTTCTTTCAAGTTCTGATTCTACCTTTGCAGAATCTGTAATTCCCAAAGGTGAAGTCACCATTGTCATCATTGCTGTTGTTATTATTAATGATAAATTATTCATCTGCATTCAAAGGATGTTTCTCCTGTTTATTTCAGGAGGTACTTTAGAAAGCTTTTACCTTCTGCATCATGTCAAGATTTTTTAGACTTTTTATTTACCCATGCCATGCTTAACATTATTTTACATGAACATTATTATTCTCTCAAATCCAGAAGTACAGTATTGGATTGCATTGGAGTGTTGGATTGCATAGAGCTCATGCAATTCAAACTTGGTATAATTTTATAAGATAATATCTACAGTAACTGCAACAGTATGATGACCATTTAGAGTTTTAGTCTGTAATTATTCTGCTTTGGTTAAAACTTTGAACTGCTAACTTACTTTGATGCTTGAAGTGCATTGGAAATGGTTTATAAGTGGCAGTGAAATTGTAATGATACATAAAATAATCTTTCACAAATTGTTCTATACTTGAGGTAGGAAAAATTTAGGCAAGTATCTTGAAAACTTCATAGCTGAAAGTTTTCTTTAAGACCTGAACTATGATTTAGTAGCAAAAATATTCATTGCTATTTGATTTTGAGGGGTAAAGTTTGCTTAACCTTCTTTAAATGTGTTTTTCAAACTGAAGATACAGTTCAGATGTGTGTGAGAATTTATTGTTGTAATAAGTAGCATGCAAGCAATTTCTTTTCTTTTTTTCACACTATCCATTTCCTCTGGTAATTATTTTTTATTTAAATCAAGATCAAAAGGACAAAGCAGCCTGTGAAATGAATGCGTATGAGATAATGTCCTCTACTCTGTAGGTGATTTTGTCCTTTTCCTCAGTGGTAGAAAGAATATTTTTATGGATGAGAAACAAACCCACCTAAAAAATAATCGTGTTTTTAAAATATATTTACTGTTACAAAAGCTCCTGTAGAACTGGAGAAGGGCTTCCCTGGAAGTGTTCAAAGCCTGGTTGGATGGGGCTTGAGCAGCCTGATCTAGTGGGTGTCCCTGTCCATGGTGGGGGTGGGAACTGGATGATCTTAATGTTCCTTCCAACCCAAACCACACTGTGATTCTAATATTCCCTTCTGTTTCTTTCAAGAGCTTTATAACAAAGAAAATTGGAAGACTTAAATCACTCGCATAACATTGATCAAGTATTACACAAGATTCCTTATGAGATTTCTGGTTAAAAATGTAGGAGAAGGAAATCACAGCTTTTATTAATAAAGACCTATTAATGAATTGGTTCAAGTATTTGTATTGCAACATAATAAAACAAAGTTGTGAAAACATCAGCCTGGTTTTACTACTGAAGAGATTTTTATTGGAAATACATGAAGTTTAATCTTGGTAATTTATTTCAGGGAATAAGTCTTTACTGAAATGGTCCCATAGATTATATTTATTGTCTTTCATGATGGTGTGATGAACAGTGGGATTTGTAATGACTGCAGGAGAAACACATTCCAACCTATCCAGTGTGATTTGATTGTTGTTGAGAAAATAATATTCCCATTTAATTTCTGATTTGGGAAAATATTTTTGAGTGAAAATTCTGGTCACAAAAACCAAGGAAGCAGTGAGGAAAAACAAAGTATTTTACTTACTTGGAAAGCTATTTTTACATATTTAGATAGTTCTATTTATTAGAAATAAATCCTAACTATTTGAACATTCTGTTTCCACATGTATGGACTTTCTCTAAAAGAAATATATAAGTGCAAATGTATTTGCCTGTCAGTTCCCAGGGCTTACAATGTCAGTCACACCAAAATGCATTTCATACAAGTGGAATGGATGAATACAAAAACCTTTTTCCCCTCTGGGATGGGAACTGTATTCTGATGTTTCACAATAACACTTTTGTGATTTCCCTCTGTGATATTTTGTTACTGCTCTGCCATGGACCTAGTTTTGCTATATCTAAACTAGGCCCATGCTGAGGACATACTAGATCTTTCTCATTGCCAATTCTTTTTTTTTTTTTTTTT
>LTAT01000001.1:9604214-9630896 GCA_003286495.1 Chlorodrepanis virens
ATAAAGTGCCTTTTTTTTTTTTTAATACAGGAAATAATATGTAACTAGCCAGTAAAGTCAACTGTTTATTTACTTTGTTGAGCTTATGAGTGTTGCATTTTTTTCTTTTTTTAATCTGTATAATCTGTGCCAAAAAAATCTTTTTTCTGTATCTGTTACTCGTGTGATTTACAAACTTTTCTGATTGTACAAAAAGAACTTGCAGGTATTGTGAGTTATATCCATTCTTTTTTCAATAAACTTACAAGTTCCAGGATGCTATCCCAGCAGAGTTTTAAAGCATCATGAAGTATTGGTACTTCCATCACAGGGTTTACAAATTCTTCCTGTCCCAACAGAGTGTGTAAGTGCAGTGAATCTTGTAATCCATGATGGCCCCTGTCTGTATGCTCAGTGGAATTTACGAGTTCTGTACGTTTTCTGGCAGGATGTGTAAATACTAGGAAATAATACATACACAGTGATCTTACAGAACTGCAAGTTCTCTCAAACTTTCTCTTAGCCATTATTTAAATAGGAATTATCGTTATTTTTCACCATTATAATGGAATGTTCTTTCAGAAATGTGAATAAAAGATCAAGGCATTTCTCATGTCTTCAATCAACAGCAGGGAAGCATTTTAACAGATATATGTACACATCATATATTTATAGTGCAAACATAACATTTAAAAAACACATTATTTTATTAGGTACAAAACAGCTTGCCACATTACAGCTGCTCATTCCTTTTTAATTTCTTTTCATAGATAAGTCTGTTGATTGTGCTCATTTGAATGGAGATCTGGACCCCAGACAAGTCAGAATCTCATGCAGACACATTTTCATGTGGGGATACCATGTCTGAAACTTTGTGTGAATTCTGCTTGTCTAAACTTCTGCTCTTCCTTTAGGCTTTAGTAAATGATATCCAGACAATCCAGCCCAGTTTGAACAGTGTTAATGAGACTGGGAAGAAAATGAAGAGTGAAGCAGAGCCAGAATTTGCTTCCAGAATAGAGTCAGAGCTAAAGGATCTGAATGCTCAGTGGGACCACATTTGCCAACAGGTACCAAGTCTCCTGCTGTGATTGATTCTTTTTAAATTAATCACCAGGGTTTTCATTGGCAGATTTTGTCCTTCTATACATATGTAAATGAAACTGAATTTAGATATAATAATTCCATTAATGTTTTACAGAGTGTAATTTAGCCTGTAGCTGTATATGTAAAGTCTATTTATTTATAACAAAATATCCTTCTATTTTTTAAAAAAAAGATATATACTAATATATTAGGTCTAACAGCTGTATGATTTATGGCTTCTGCAAAACTAGATTTCTGAAGGTGTTGTTTAGGCATTTGCTAAAACAATCAAGTTCTGGACTTAGTTTTATGTTTTCTTGTACATTGTTCAACTTGCACGTCATAACTCCGGATAAAAATAGACATTAAAGCAGTGAAGAGTTCATAGTTGAATAACTTAGAATAAAGAGTCCGTGCACACATGCATGTGTATTAATTAGTCTCCAGTAGTCACACAGGTTTGAGACAATGGGACATAATAGGAAAGGACAGTTATTTTATTTTGGTTAAAGGCATTATTAATAAATAATTTTACAGAATAAGGAAGCTAAAAATTACTCTCATTTCACTGACGGCATTTAGATTCTTATTCTTTATGACAGTTCAAAAAAAATTTTTTTCATGTTGTATTACCTTGAAGTTTTTCCTACTTGCTCTTTTCTCTTGTGTGCCTTTTTAATGTCTATTTTCGTAAAAGTGTTACCTTTTAATGAGGTATAATATTTTCTAAAATTTTTATTATTCACTTCACATGTGAAAAATAGTCTTTCTATATTTTTTGATAAACATAAAAAAAGTTGATCTTTGAAATCTGTAAGACATTTTATTTATCCAGTTTTGTAGTTTTTCCCCTTTGACTACCATGGAGTATTTAATTCCTTTTTCTTTTTTGATATTAATAAGCTGGATTTCTTTGCACTTCTCTCACAGAAATTTCAATTGTTACCTTACAAGTATAGAAGTCTGTCGCAGTTCTTTTCTGACTTCCCTGAAATTCTGTCTGTAATAATTTCATTCAACACAAGGCAAAAATTATTCTGTCTCAGTGGGCAATTCTAACTCACCTTCTTCAGCAATAGCTATTAAAATTGCTGAATAGTAAATACAAAACTCAGTTTGGTTTGTGGAGGTTTCTTGAGAAGATTTGGAAAAGTCAGCTTGGGTTGATATACATGCAGTTAATATGACTGTGAGAGCTGATAACTGGCAGTTGTCATTCAGATACTCTTTTCAGGTGATAGGAGATTACCTTCTCTTCTGGTGCTGGGACTGAGGAATAGACAATTTTGCAGAGCCACATACAATTCTGCTTTTATACTTGCTGCTTGTTACTCTATTTTTTTCTACAAATGTAAAACAACATTTATGTAGAACAGTATTTATGTTTAACAGCCAGTCCTCAAGGATGAGTAACAAACCAATAAATGTCAGAAATTAAGACCAAATACTAAGAAAATTTCTCCTGATATTACTGTAAATAATGTTTACTGGAGCAGCACCACAGTGCAGAATATTGGAGCAATAAGCTCTGCAAGCCCAATTCTGAGAAATGGCACCAGTACAACTTACTGATTTTGATGCAAATTTCTTAATACTATTGAAAGATGGTAAATGCACAGTCAGGGACAATTTTGATAGGTTAATGCATGCACAATGAATAGAATCAGAGAATGGTTTGGGATGGAGGGGATCTAAACTTTTATCTAGTTCTAGTTCCGTACCTGAGCTGGATAATACAATTTTATGACCCCACTTAGAGATTGGTAGATGGTTTAAGAGTTGTTCTTTTCTCTTTAAGATAAATAGTTTCTTCCTCTATGAGGTTGGACTTTTTTCCTTACCTATTTTTAGGGTATTCACCTTTCTGAGACATTCTTAAATGAGTTAACCAACAGAAGACAGATATGCATATTGCTTTATTCTCTAGTGAGTTGCATTTAAACTAGTTAGAAGTTCATCTGACTTTATAGCTCTAAAGCCTTTGGTTTCATCCTTGCATGTGCTTTCAAAATCTCCTGTGGTTATTCTTTCTGCATTCACAGAAGCTAATTCTTGGGAGATGTTCTTTTCCACAGTTGTTTTCCGATCACCTCAGCATATGGTGTAGATTCTCGTTCTAGTGTCATTACAGCACTCGTTCTGCAGGGCCATGATTTGCTAAAAAAAGGGTATACAAATGTAGCACTTTTTTGATTGTTTGTTATTATTATCTACCTAATTACTAGTTAACATCTGCTGAATAACAACAACTTTATTATTATAGGATTTAATTTGATTCTTTTCAGGCTAAAACGCTTTCAAGTTTTTACAGTAGCTTTACTTCAAGCACTATGTAATCTTTTCTTTCTTAAAGGCCTATGCTAAGAAGGCTGCATTAAAAGGTGGTTTGGATAAGACTGTGAGTCTCAGAAAGGATTTATCAGAGATGCACGAGTGGATAACGCAAGCTGAGGAAGAATATCTGGAAAGAGATTTTGAGTATAAAACACCTGATGAGTTACAGAAAGCTGTTGAGGAACTGAAGGTAAAAGATAAACTAATTCCTTGAGCTGTGTTCAAACTTATTTTTGAAGCTCTCATTGTAAAGAAAGTTTAGTCTTTCTTTGAGAAAAATTCCTTTTCAGATGTAGGTGGTTTGAAGTAATTTCTATTTGGAATATACTAGAAGATATTTGATATTCTTCAACACTACATTACTTTCTTTTTTTTCCTATTTGCTTTATTGGATATTGATTTGGATGTAGCTTCAGCATTCTTTTAATTGAGGAATAATTCCTAAAATTTGGGTGTTAGCAGCAGCAGAGTGAAATCAGTTTTAGGTCTTCTCTTTACATTAGAATGAGCAGAAAAAAATAGGACATGAGAATGCATATTGGTGTGTGCTATGTATGAATATTATGTCTCTAATATAGGAATATAGAAACAGCATGTTTTGCTCTCAATTAATAATGTTTCTTTCATGTGGGATGAACATGGCCTTTGGACAAAACATCTAATTTGTGATACATGCTTAAATACACTCTTGCTAAGACACTGGACGTGGGCTTAATTCTTATTTCAAAGATGAATTGTTTGGCTTGTGCTGTTCAGGAAGCCAGATTATGACCTGACTGTCATCATATTGATGATATCAATGAATCAATAGATCAGCTTTGACAATCTATTGAGCACTTTGTTTTCAAACTGTTCATTTTCCATGTTTTTTTCCAGTGTTTGAGAGTTTCAGACCATGCAACTAATGATCTCTTTATTTACTGACACAAATAATTTGCTGCCAGTCAGAATACACGTAATATAAGGAAATTTATGGAACAACTCAATTGTAAATGAGATAAATATCAAAAGTAAATATTTTCTTTAAAGATACAGTTCTTTTTTAGTAACTACAAAGCAAAACTCAATTTTATACATTGCACTTCATATAAAACAGATAAAAGGCATAGTTTTATATACAATCACCATTATGGATTCCTAGTAGATATTCTGCACCCAGATGAAGTACAGGCGTGCTCAGACTGTGGCACCTTTTCCTAGGAAATAACCAGATCATTTGCCATCATGTCACAACAGAGAAAAACTGGATCAGAATTCGGTGCTCCTTCTGCAGCCCATTTCTTCCCACAGCTAGGGAAGAGGAAAGTCAAGAGCAACCTTGTAAACCTCCTCTAGCAATGGCAGCCTGATCACAGTTATTCTGGTTCATGGACTTAGAGACTCAGAGAGGGAAAAAAATATTGTCAGGAATATGGTTTTGATTTGATGTTTTCTGGGCAGGGAGTTATTGTAAATTCCTGTGAAGGTCTGTAGGCACTGATGACACTTTTTATAGCATCACTGTTTCCAGTTCTGGTATGATTCCAGTCACAGACTCCAGAAAGCACTCAGAGGAAATAGTACTAGGTATGAAAATATTTTTCATGAGACCACATAACAAGGGAAGGAGGAGCAAAGTGTAGGATATGCAATAGAGAAAAATATTTTCTGACTTCCTTAAGTTCACGGGTTCACGACAGTGATAGTGCCAAGAAGTCTTTTTTTTTTTTTTTTTTTGGCCATTCTTGTGATTTTACCATTAAATTGGGTTATGTGAATTTATAACACAACAGGTTTTTTTGGTCATTTGTCATTTGTAACTTATGATGCTAAAGGGGCTTGGAGCACTTCTGGGAGGAAAAAATGATGCTGAAACGTTAGTCTCCAGAACACTAGAAGGTTGTGAGATGTTAAATTGTATTGTGTATTAGCAATAAAATGAAGCTAAAGTTATTTGGATGCATTCAAGATTTTTTCAGAAAATCTGGGAATTAAATGTCTCGTGTTGTATTTTGTTTTGTTGTAGTTTTGCTTGTGGTTTTTTCTACATCTAGAAATCTGTCAGAGAATTCTGATAGTTACTTGAAATAACTTCCCTCCTTAAATCAGGACTACAACTTTTCTCATTTTCCTTTTCAGAGAGCAAAGGAGGAAGCCCTGCAGAAAGAAGTGAAAGTGAAGCTTATTACAGATTCCGTGAATAACTTTATAGCAAAGGCTCCACCTGCAGCTCATGAGGCTCTGAAAAAGGAGCTTGATGTTCTAATTACCAGCTACCAGCAACTCTGCAGCAGGCTGAATGGGAAGTGGAAGACTTTGGAGGTTTGATATCTTGTCAGTCTTGTATTTATAGCCCTTCTAACTGCAAGAAGTAAGGTGGAGAGCACAGCTGTATGATCATAGAATTGTGGGTAGCTCAAGGCTATCCTTGCTTTATGAGCCATATACCAAATACCCTGTGTTATGAGCTACACACAAAGCTATTTTGAGATCATATCTGCTGGAGAGCTGTACTGCAAGAGAAGACTGAGACACAGCTCTTAGGTCAGAGACAGCAATGGCTGCTCAAGCTTCTTATCCCTTCTGAGATCAAGCCAGGAATCTGGCTTTGTTACAGCCCTGTGATGTTCTCTTCATCAGCTCCTCTAGGTTTCTCTCGTCCACGGCTAAGGGTTTTGATTGAATGGCCCTGGAGCTGGTCAGGTGGTATCATCTCAGCATGGAAACAGCACTTGCTCTGCTGGCAAACTGAATATTTCCCATGGATTTTGAGCTGACCCTGCCATTTTGGCCAACTCCATTGCAGATTCTTGCTATGGGAGTATTTTTTTTTTATACACTAGTAATGATGAATTAGTTATATTTTTTTGTTGTTAATGTAGCAAGAGCTAAATTTTGTTTTGTTTGTAATTTGCAAGAGCTAACTTCATACAGGATGACAATGCACCAGAGGAAAATTTATCTTGTCTAAATTTCACTGTGGGAAATTACGTGTGTAGTCTAAACTGGTAATCTGCATTTACCCTGATCATTGGTGAGGTTTTGTTGCCTGTTAATATCCCTCTATAACCCTCATTTGATGTGAGCAAAGTTCAGTGAGATGAATGGCACTCTGGGAAGCTTGGTCTGCCAAGAGTGTAATGCATTTCAATAACATTATTTTAACTTGTACTAACAAAATAAAAAAAAAAAAATTATTTATGGAACATTTAAATGTTTTGTTTGTGTATAAAGTGCCATTTTAATCTGCTTATTTAAATAACTTCAGGCACTGTATAAATAAAATATTAGAGAATAATTTAATTTCGGGAGAATAAGAACATTTCACAACATTATGTTTAGTACTCTAGCACTTAAAAGGTCTATAAATTGCTCTCAATGAGGTTTAGAATTAATTTCCATAGAGATTTTAGTCTGAATTCTTAAGAGCTGGTGTTTTATGAACCTGTTATTTAAGCAATTAAAATATAGAATAGCTAAGGAATCTTAGTCCATTTTGATAATAGAGATATAAGTTTCTAACATGGGTATTTAACAATTCTGCTCACTTTTATATTTATATATGAAAACTTTACAGAAAACATATAAAGGGGATAATACATGAAAATGAAGATTCAAGTTGCGTTTGGCAGAAGAGTTCATTTTTCATGTTATTTTCTGTGGTTTATCTCAGGTTAAACAAAATGATGGTTTTCTTTTGTTTTATATTAATTTGAATCAGATGGGTGCTGGCAAATAAAATCATATGGCCCCATAAGCTTCAGATATCAACCATGTTGCTTTGGGGAAGAGGCATGAATGTTATCAGTATTTTAATGAGTGAAAATTTTCTGTGCAATTTTCAGTCTAAATAAGCCTTTTCTTCATCAGGAGGTATGGGCATGTTGGCGTGAATTATTGTCATATTTGGATGCAGAAAATAAATGGTTGAATGAGATTGAAATGAAACTCAAAGCAACTGAAAATGTCCAGGGAGGTGCAGAAGAGATTTCTGAGTCTTTAGATGTAAGTGTTGACTTAAATAATAACCCAGTCATATGTGTTGATAAACTGTAAATTTCATGTCATTCTAAACAAACTATGAACTCACATTACACGTGAACAAGGTGCAGAATATTTCAAAAGTCCTATTTTCTTACTAGAGTTAACAAATGAAGTTTTGAATTCAGATCCACCTAAATCAAACAATAATTAAATGTCTTGATTTGGGGTTCATATACAGTTTTGGTAATGCTAAAATGAACATTCTTGAAAAAATCAAAACCCTCACTTCAGCCAGTCAAAAAAATGTTGAAGGCTTCAGAGAGGACAAGTTTTCATCATAACTTTGTTTATTATTCTGTTAATTTTTATTCACAGAGCCTTTAAAATTAGTAGAAATTAAATTAATGCTTGTAGTGCATCAAAGTACAAAATACTGCATTAATAATCCCTTTTTGCTGTTGAATTTCATCCATTTAGATACTCAAGCAGGATTTTTATGTTAAGGTACAAGTACTCTCACTGAATTCTTTAGGCATAGTCCAGATCTTTAAAATTAAGCATTAAATTTATTGCTATATGAAAACTCCTTGAGCTTCATAATACGTAGTACAGAACATTAGTTGTCAAGACATGAAACATACGTATTTAATCTTTTTTTCTCTACTTTTGTTGTATAGGAAATGTGAAATTTCTTTCTCGTATTTTTAAGGCAAATTGGGATTGCTTTGTAGAACCTCATTTACGAAAAGGAAAAAAAAAATTACTTTTTTTGACTTTTTTCAGTCTTTGGAACGTTTAATGAGACATCCAGAAGACAATCGCAGCCAGATTCGGGAGCTGGCTCAGACTTTGACAGATGGTGGGATCATGGATGAACTGATCAATGAGAAACTTGAGAGGTTCAACAGTCGGTGGGAAGAACTTCAGCAGGAGGTATATTTAGTGATCATCCTGCTAAGTAGAGGACAGTCTAACAACATGTAAAAAATAAATGAGTTATTTTGTTGGTACAGTTCCTAAACAGCTCACAGTTCCTAAACAAACACAATTTTACATTAGAAGTGGTTTCATGGGTGTGGTGGGCTAACTCCAGAAGGCAGCACACCACCACAAGACTCCACATCTCCCAGTACTTTAGTGGAGATTATAGAAAAGGCAAAAATGAGAGAACTCATAGATTGAGATTAGGATGATTTTATAAGTGAAAGAAGAAAGGGGTAAAAGCAAGTGACACAGAAGAAATTACCTCCAGGAGACTAATGTTCAACCAGTCCTCATGCAATAACAATTTAGAAATGCTTTTCCTCACCTCATTTTGTTGTTGAGCATGGGCCTGTGTGGTGCTCAGGTCAGCTGTGTCCTTTCAAAGCCCAGCCTGCTCACTGGAAGGGGCAGACTGAGAAAGAAATTACCTGGGTGCTGTTGAAGCCCTGCTCAGCAATGGCTGAAACATCCCTGCATTATCAATGCTGTTTTGGCCACCAATACAAACCACTGAACCATACAGGCTGCTGTGAAGAAAATTTACTCACTCCAAGCCAAAACCAGTAAAATGGGTAACCCCAAAATTTCAAAATTGGAGTGATCTTTTAGTGCATTGAATCTTTAATTGCATATTTAAAATTTTTTCTCTGACAAAACTCTTAGCAAGATGCAAATTATTTTAAAAGTAATAATGAGTAATATGTTATAGATAAATTTTTACAAACATTAATAAGTGTATTTGTATAAATGAAAGTGTTAAAAAGACAGTTCAATATAGAAATGTGTAACACAAGGAGAGCCAAATCTAGCAATATGCTATAAATATGAGGAAAATATCAGCTCAGTAATTTGGTGAAGATCAGAAAGAATTATTAGGGAAAGACCTAGCAAAGGATGTAGAAAGCCCCTTTATGACTGTAACCAGAACATGGTCGAAGATAGGCTACAAATACTGTCAAAAATTACTCAGTTACAATGATAGAAATTATGCACAAGTGCAGATTTTTGGAAAGCAGCTGTATTAGAAGGATGACAATCTACCATGAAAATGAAAAAAAAAAAGTTTCTTTCGTGGTGCTAGAAATATATTTGTTTTTGAAAACAGTGAAAGTAAAACCACTGCAATAAAAATTATAAGAGTCTCCTCGGCTGTTCTGAGAATAAACTTGAAGGATGAGGAGGGAAAGAGCCTGGTGGTACTTCTGGTGCAGTGCTGGCACACACATAATTCTGTGTAGCTGGACAGTGTCTGAAAAGTAAATATAAATTTCTGTATATCTTCTCTTTTTGTAGCCCTTATTTTTTTTTATCATCTCACTTCTGTTTGAAAGCAGATACACTCTCTGGAATTCTGCTTCTTGGTATTTGTTTTTTTTTTTTTTTTACTGACTAGAAGACTAGGAATATACAGAAGGCTTCCAGGGTGTGAGAGCAACACTTTTAAATAGACTTTTTGAGTGATAGTTGAATACTATTCAATCATCATTCATAGATATTAAATCAAAATTCATAAGGATACAGAGATTTAGTTGTCAAAAGCACATAATGAAGATGTCGTGTGAAATTCTGGAAACAATTTGGATGAGTCTATAGGCAAAATATATTAGAAATGTATTCACTGCTCTCCAATTTCATTCAAAAGTAGAAATAATTGGGGTGAAAATCTTCTTTAAAAGCTTCTTTGAAAGCTTGATCAGATACTGAGTAGTTCAATACTAATGCTGAGATCTGAATCTGAAGTGGAAAAACACGCTTTTTTCTTCATAGGTTCCTGATACTGAATTTTCTGTGCTGTTTGTGTAGTTGCTTGAAATTCAAGCAGCATTCTCCTTGTATAAAAATATACTGCAGGCACATAACACAAATCAGTTCATGTTCAAGGTCACTTCTTCAGACAGGCTAATTGGCAGTCCTAAAGTGGTGATGTTACTTGTTTTTATTTGAATAATTTTGCAGGTAATTACCAAGACAATAAGCTCATGTGGGCAGAAACTGATATGTAAAATATTTATTCATTACTAATAGAGCAACCAAACCAACCCACTTCTATATGAATGATACTGCAAGACAATGCATCTTTGCTACTGAGATGGAGATTCATTTTTAAAGGCAAATAATGGCCTCATGTTTGTGTGCCTTATCTTCTTTAGTTAACAAAGAGTGAGTGTTTAGTTTGCTTTTGAACATTTGGGGCTGACTGATAGCAAGGTATACCCTGTCCTTACTTTTCAAGGACTGATTCACTCACAACTCTATATATGGGATTTAAGAAACACTGAAGAATTTGAAGCTAATATTGGAAGCAATTATCAATGTTTAAAGTGGTTTACATCCTGTCCAGCAAGCTTCAGAAATGTCAATCAGATATTCTTGAGACTGTTCTTGCAAAAAAACTGTCCAAAACATTATTGTTCACATGGGCTTTACACTTGACTCAATTATTATTATTATTGGGTCCTGTCTCTTAATTAATTTTAGGACTCCTCTGAAGATTGTCCTTGATTTCTTTCAAAGAGCAGGCATTCGTCTTTTGGCATAATTTTTCTCTTTTACTCTCCTCTCCAGAGGAGAAAAAATATTTCCTACCCCATGTCCACATAATTGCTTTGAAGGCTGCTAAGAAGGCTGCTTTTACAAGTTCTGAGGCATTATCTGCTGGCAGTGATAACCTAAAGAGATAGGAAGTCTTCTTTGGTATAGTTTGCTCTTTTGGAATTCAGTTGATCAAAGTTGAGTATCACGGAATGGCTGGGAGGTAAAATATTTGAAGACATTTACTCAATAAGCACACTGGATAATACTCCTAGAACTTGCAGAAAACTTAGTTCTAGGTTGGAAGGTATTAAAAATTCATGGGTCCTAAAAAAATGTTTTGAATTAAAAAAAAAAAAATGTTCCTAATTAAAATCTAAGCACAAATATTACTCCACTCTGAGACTAAGTGGAGATTAACGTGTTTGGAGTTTGATGCAAGGGGTACAGAGGTGTTATATATCCCAGTCACAACTATAATATCACCAAGTCCAGCTAAATTTTAAAGTAATTTAAACAAGTTACGAAGGAAATTTAAATATTCCTAACTTTTAAACTTTTCCTGTGGCAACATTTCTCAATAACACAAGAGTATAACTGAGACAAAAAACCTACCCAACAAGCTAAGATTTCTGCCTTTCTTAACAGACTCCTTTCCATGAGCTGTAACATATAAGATAATTAATAAATTTATTTCTGCATTTTAAATAAATGTATCCTGTAGTAAATGTGCTATAATTTTTGAAATATTTTCTTCTGTTATTCTTCAACAGCTCAGCTACTGAGTACTGCCTCAACAACATTATTTGTTTTTAACCTTAAAACTCCAACTGATGCCTTAGTAACTGCATGTGTGACTGATGTCCTTATATAGATCAAATGTGTTATTTAAGCAAAAAAATGGCAATATCTATTAATATAACATTATAAAATTCAAAATTAAAGAATTAACTATGGTCTTTTCCATTAATTCTGCATTTTATGTGGATAATATGCAGTGTTGCTATTTCCTGCACTTAGCCTTGACCTTTGTAAATTGTAAATCGGTTTATGCAGGACGTCATATCATAAAAAGTGTTGTGTTTATCATCAAAGCAGTAAAAATCTATAAAAGCCCAGTAGAGACTTAAATAAAAAATTTAATTCCTTTTTTTTTTCATATATCTTTTATTCTGATAATGCCTAACAACAGATTTTTTTTTTCTTTGAATTAGTTTTCCTTGACAGCTGTCAACATTTTGCTGGCTCAGAAATAATTAAACTGTTGTTTATTTTCCTGAGATTTTCTGTTTGGCAATTAACTGTCAGCCACTTCTCTTTAAAGCCCAAAGCCTTCAGCTTTATTGACTATTATCTGATAGCAAAGCTGGAACTTCTTGTTATGTTCTCAGATCCATTTAACACAGTGTTAAGCTATCTATTTTTTTTTTTTTCACAATGGAATAGAAAACCCATAATATTTGAGGGAACAAATAAACAAATTGAACCTGCCAGAACATCATAAATTAAAGTATTTTTATATTACAAATATTTAAAATTTCAGCTCTGAACTCTCACATGTCTTTAAACTATAGGCTCACAGACCCGATGTGAGCTGGAAGGACAAATTTAAAGCTCAGGTCCACAGATGTAAGTGTGTAGAAGGACTACTCCTTTTTGTAAAGCATTCTAATGCTTGTGCCCACCAACAACTCTTTTCTACTGAAAGAGAAGAAAGTGGCTTCTCAATATTGTGGCATTCTCCTTGACTGAATTTATTCAATATTCTGCAATGCCAGTGGGAGTACCAGGTACCTACTTAGTGAAAAAGATTAGATCTTTGAATCAGCTATTGTGTACTGGAGAAATATGTTACATTACAGGTGTATCATACCTTTTATAAGATTACTGTACAGATTTTCAATCTATTTGTTGTGGCAATTCAACGAGGTCAGCTATGAGCTTGACTTTAGATGAACATGCAAGGCAGGGTCCGTTTCCAGTGAGCAATATAGACAAAAAAATGTAAGTAGCACCCACGGAAAAAATCACCACAAGTCTGAAGGTTTTTATTTCCCAAAATTCATCTGTGTGTCTCTTTTCCCATTGCCAAAATAATTCCTCTCTTCTACTGCTGCATTCATGTCTTGGTCTGACATCATCCATTCATTCACCTAAACCATTCAGAGCTTTGGAAAAAGATGTACTTTCAGCCATTTAGAACAGGCAAAATGTCACACATGTTCTCAGGCTGTAATCAATTTCCCTCTGAGGACAATGAAGGGGAATTTTTTGTCTTTGTTTGTGTGTTGTGTGCACATAAACATATCACAGGCATGAATGTATATTTATCTGACTTTATATTGCTTGAAATGCGAATATAAAAATTCAGACTGAGGTGAGGATTGGTTTTAATTTTTTTTTCAGCTTTTCTGCTATTTAATAATATTTTGTCATATTTGATTTATTTGATAATATTTTATCAATAAGTTTGGGAATCATTTATTTTTTTCCAGTTGTACTCTAAAATAGGATTTAGATATACATAGTTTCTGATGATATCAGCACAAAGATGACAATTTTTCAGTCACCCCTTATTCTTTACAGGATTTTAAATCTTTGGTAATTTGCATGCCTTCTACTACTTCATTGCATGAATGCACTCTGCTTTTCAGGCTGGAAGCAAATGTATCTGTACTTTTAAAAATCTCTATTCCAAATAGTAGTTATCATGGACAGCATTTAACAGAGGTTCAAAGCTTCAGGTGTTGTTATAAAACTAGTTCATCAGATAGATATAACACCAAATTTGTGTCCAGTATTTTGAATTCTCCAGGAAGTGCAGACACTTATTTAGATGACTCATAAGAATGGAACTTTATAGGAGTTTTATTTTAAATTGTGAGCTTCCCTTAGTGCACCTAAGGACACTGCAGCCCTCAGGAGGAATGGATTCTGCAGTGTGTTAGTCCTAACAGTGAACCACAGAGATCAGTAAAAGCAGGGGAGTTCTTCCATGGTTCTTCCACGCTTCCAGGAGGATGACCATACCCATTAGGTGCTTAAAGCTACTTACCCTGTTTCTAATGTGTCTTTCAATCCACCCCATAGTGACACAGACGGATTGATAGAGAGTCTGTGTCCTTCCAGGCTTTCAAATCAATAGTAAGGGGTGCCAAGGTAAATGGAAGCACTGGTTTTTAAACTCACTGCTTTGAACAGGCTGAGAAGGTTTTTATGTTAAAATTTCAAATCAGATGAAGATAAAAGTCGTTTAAGTAGCAAGCAGTAGGGTACTAATACCTTGGTGGTTTAGTACTGCAGTAGGGTAATAATACCTTGGTGGTTTAGGTGCTCCCATTAACACTGACAGCATGAGTCTGATATGCAAAGCTGCTCAGTTCCAGAGAAGGTTCCTGGAACTTGCAGTGATACAAGATTATCTGATCAGTTGTTTTGAAATAGCACAAAGCAGCTTACAAAAGCAAATATAGAAAATACTGGTTGGATTCCTATCTTTAACTAAGTCAAACAGCTACCAAGACTGCTCACGAGAAATCATCCTCTTCATTTGTTATTTGTGGAGTTCTGTGAGAACCTGAGCTCTGTGAAGAAGGTGCACATATATCAAATATTCTCGCTGACTTGCTGAGAGATATTTTTGTTCAAGGCAAGAGTGTTGTAATGGGTATGAAATCAAATTAAAGTATAGCTGGCTTACCAGAGAGAAAAAGTGTGATTTGACTTGAAAAATGGCAGGACACCTAGAAATGTTATTTAAAGGGTGCTTGCTTTCACCTTTGATTCATGTCAAATTAAGTTAGTCACCTTATTCTGTGGCCAGCATTATGGCTGGGCTTGTACACAGAAAAACTGTGCTGTATTTGAAGTTGTTGATAATTATTGTGTGCTTTGTATAAAGCAGAAACTCTGCTAGACAGTAGCGGGGCTCCAAATAAAATATGAGTCTGTGGGTAGACACAATGACAGATGGAAGAATGTGCCAGGTTATTTGTTACCCGATAAATGCCTTACTAAAGTGTTGCAAATACTATTTAAAGTTGACTCATTTATGTGAAGTGTTTACTATATGTGTCTTCTAAGGACAACTTGGATGGAGAATTTATTGTCCTGATTTGTTAAACCATAAACTGAGCTCCTTTGAAAGGAAAACATCCTTCAAAAAAAGATTGTGTAAAAAACCACGGTGGCACTGCTGGTGGTGTAGAAGCAAGATTCAGCTTCTTAGTTTTTTTTCCCCACAGGATGAAGAAAGTAGGCATTGCCTCTTCCAAACAGCTATTTAAGCTTCATATAAGGGAAATCCAGCTCAAGAGAGTCTTTATCCCTCTCACTTACTGAGGTGGATTGCTTTGGATAGGATTGTGATGACAGTAACCCTATTCTCAGTAAACAAAGTCTATTGAATTATATAACAAGATCAGGAGGACCTCTGTGCCTCAGAAAGAAAGACAGCACTGTCAGGATGGTTTGCTTGTGCTGCTTTGCCGTCTTGTACTCTGAATAGAAATCTTCAGTTTACACTTTGGATTTTTTTTGGGATCCTTTGCTTTTTAGAACTTGTCTGTGCAATCTGAGTGTTGTTTGTTTCTTAAGGAGAAAACTGAATGGGTGGCAAAAAGATGCGCAATTTATCCTACAAAAAGGTGGATGGGCACACGTCAGAAATCCTGTGTCTGTTTCTTTGCCTGAACTTTTTGGGGAAAAAAAAATGTGCGGAAAAAATGTATTATATGCATTATTGCTGTGAAAGCTGATAACATTGTCATTGTTCCTAGGCTGTGAGAAGACAGAAAAGTCTTGAGCAGAGTATTCAATCTGCACAGGAGACTGACAAAGCCCTGCGCCTGATCCAAGAGTCTCTGGCTGCTATTGACAAACAGTTAACAGCCTACACTGCTGACAGAGTGGATGCAGCACAGGTCCCTCAGGAAGCACAGGTAAGTTAGACACAGGTTGAGCTTACATGTTTACTAGTTTTCTTAATTAACCAGAGTGTTTGGCTGTCCCTCAGCCTCTCATTAAAGAGGATTTGCAACATGATCAGCGTGAAAGTGCAAGCAAATTTTGTGTGGGATTACTCTGAGAAGTTTAAGCTACTCTCCTAGAAAAGTCATATTTTCCTTCTGATTTATACACCAGTCCAGAAGATGTAAAGGACCGTAAATGTCACGGAAGACCATGCAGTAATTTTAAAAAGGCAAGGGTAAACAACATGATTCTTTAAAATCCAGCTCCCTTCCTAGAAAAAGGAAACTCATCATCCTCACTACTCTTAGATAACTCTTTTGCAAAGATGATTTTGTGGTTTATTAATAAATTATTGAAACGTAGACAACATTGATAATTATTTCATAATGTGCACATCAATGTACTATATTTTTATTTTTACAGCTCATATGAGTTTGATAGAAAAAGCATTCCCCAATCTTTTCACATGGTTTATTTAGCCTTTGAAATAAAAATGTACATCTAATTATCATTTTTGCTCTTTCTTTCTTTCTTCTATAAGGTCTGCATTACTGCAGCATTAAGAGGGTAAGAATATGAATGAAATAAAACCAAACATCTCTGCAATAAAACTATCAACACTCTACAGTTTTATATGCCTCAATTTCTTTGTTAATTCCATCTAAATTTAGGCAGCCAGATTATGAAAGTAAACAGGGAAAAAAAACTACAGGGAAGTTGAAAAAGAGCACTTTTATAATGATTTTAAAAGAAATATTAAATAATGGGTTTCTTGGCATGCCTGTAGAGTTCTAAATAATTCTAAAAAATAATAATCTTATATAGAGTACCTTAGATAGCCTTAAATATATTCAGAGCTGAATATATGCAGCCATGAAAATAGTTTTTTAAATATTACTATGTTTTTTGAATTAACATGTAGATGGGTGTACCTTTCAGTTGCTTTTTGTGTGTGTGTGTGCTTGGAGGTAATGCAGATATTTTTATGTGTATGTTGGGTATATAAATGCTATATTTGGAAAAAAAAGATCATATATGAATTCAGTCTTATTTTGAAAAAAAAATTTATCCTACTTTATTTTCTTCTATTTTATATCAGTATAATATCAGATTTAGAAAAAAATTGCTTCAGTTGGAATCCTAAACAATGTTTGGTGTGTGTTAATCTCTTGAATTACTGTTCTTCTTCCTAGAAGTATGAGTGATATAAGCAATTTTCTTAATGATATAAAAATTACCATTTTTTTAAAGATGTATCACTTTAATTTCTCATCTTGTAATTATATGTATTGAATACATAAGAAAAAAAACTGTATGTAATTGTACTTCCTTTTCTGGTATGTTTGGACCCTTACATGTTTCATCTGTCTCATGGATCCATCTGATTTATGTGCATTGTCAGGTACCATCCTGGGAATTACTACAGACTGGGTAAAAGGAAGTAATTCAGAACTTCAAAAACTGAAGCAGCACAAAACCCAATCAACCTTAATTAGCATACTTTCATAAGAAGATTTCAGCTCAGTCCCTCTGTAGAACTTGTTATTTTTTTGGAGATTTTATTGTCTAATGTCAGGTTCACTCGATTGTATTATATCCACTGTGGGAAAACCAGCAGAGGGACTGCTGAATTTTTCCCTTTCATGTTTTCATTTTATGGTGCCAGTGAGACCTAATGAAAAAAAAACTCAATTAACAACTGAACAGGTCTAAAGCAAATATTGAAGTTCTCTGAAGTTCAGTTGCGAATCTCTTTAAAATCCTTAGAGGGAAAAGGAATAAACAATCATATTTATGTAGGTAGAAAGAGTGAGACATTCCTCCAGCAAAGAGCCACCCCAGCCAGCGGCAGAACAGGCACATCCTGAGCGGCCCCGTCTCCTGTGGAGCTCTGCTGGCACCATTCTTTTGTAGAGCTGAAAACAGTTCATTCCTGTAAGGTCTCGACAACAGTGTCTGCACAGCTGGAATGGGAATCTTCCAGTCAGTGATGCTGCTTTTTGGGCAGGGATCAGTTTATCCATGCTGAGGGATTTAGCAACCCATTCAGCAATATGTGCTTCATTTCTAAAATAACGCGTGGGGGAAATTTATAATACCAAAGCTGCTGAGCTTGGGAACTCTGAGTGTTTACTTCAAAAATTTCGAGTCCATTTAAAGCATTCATAGGAGGAATAATCTTTGTTTCAGCTGATTAGAAATTACCCTGAGAAAAAAAATTATATTTAGCTCCTCTTTTTTTAAGTGAAATGATCAGTTTAGTTTATTCAGAAACTTGACAGAAAGGGGAGTCCAATGTGTGCTGTTCTTAGGATCACTTTTTGAATGTAAATTCTGTGTGCTTCTTACTCCACCATGTGGCGCTGAGACTTTAATGCTAGAAAGCCAATGTTACCTGAATTATTTGGAGTACAACTAAAGATTATGTTTTCAGACAAAAAAAACCAAACAGCAACCACACAGATAAATCATTTCAGATTACTCAAGGCCCAATTATGACAAAATCTTGAGTGAGGTAAAATCTCAAGCAATATTGCAAAAGGAAAGATGATTTATTTGTATGCTTGATCTCATGATCCCAGTGGAAGAATTGTTCATATTTCTTAACTTATCAAAAAAAAAAAAATACAGAGAATGAAGTAAGCATCACAATAATTTGAAGTTGGTGGCTTTTTTAAAGTATTCCTTAACTGATAGGAGAAAAAGAAATCTGTACCAAAAATATTACATTTGTATGTCAAAATACTTTTCAAATAATTATTTGCAGCTTTATTATTCAATGACTTTTGATGGAAGAGAGAATTTCTACTTGTATTTCTGCTTATTCTGAGTGACTACATGAATATTTTTACATTATGGGAAAGAAAATCGACGTATTTAATTTCCCACCTGTGTATGACAAATCAATTTGTCTGTTCTCCCCAACATATAAGTTGTGGTGTGGAGAATAATTTAATACTGTGTTTTTGAAAAATACAAAAAAAATCTTCTTTTGCAATAAAATCCTAGGGTATTTTCAGTTCTGTAGAGTTAAGCACTACATGCCTGGCTGTTTTCTAAGTTAAGGTGCCTATTATACTGCTTTTATAATATCTTTGTGCTTTGTTCAAAACTAAAGTTAATGTGATGATGATACAGTGGCAGAATGGTTCAGTTGTTCAAGACGGCACTTGACAAGATGATGCTGTGCTTCATTGCCTTCAGAATAATATTTTGGGGCAATGAACTCAGAGTTGTCTACTTAGGAAAGTGTTTAAGTTATCTACACTTTCCTTTCCTCTGCTGGAGATTGTGAGGATTGTTTTGTTCAGCCAAGTGTGGATCAGTGGTCAGAGGGAAGAGCTGATAAGTTTTATTCAAAAGCTTACATTTTGTTATATATTAAGTTTGAATATCTGTGCAGATTTCTGTACTATGCAGGTTGTCACCCTCTACACATCTCCATAGTATCTGAACACTGTGTTTTAACTGCATTTGTCATGTCCAGCTTGCTCAATATTGCCATGTTAGTCGTAGTTCTACCTTATTCTACCTTTCTTTTCTCATTTGGACTCTCCATTTAACATTTCTTTGAAGTTAGTGTCCATAACAAAGCATACAGTTTGAGTTAAGAATTACCTATATGTCATTTGTGCTGTAACATTGTCTTCTATGTGTGTTATATAATTTCATATTTATATGAATACAAGTTTTGCAAATTTCCTGAAAGATTGCCAGTGATGGCAAATGAGAATCCCTAACCTGTAAGACACAATAATTTATGCACAGTAGTATTTCTTGGTTACACAGTACATTATATTCTGATGTACTAGAAATTAAAGGAAGGCAAATTTTGCTCTTTATTAAAAAAATAGAAAATAAATAGGCAGGAACCACTGAAAAAAGAAGAGATGGGCATAATACAAAGAAAAATAGTGGTTTTTTTATGGATGTTAAGAAATTCATGCAATGAATTTGTGAGTCAGAAAAGACACAAAAGTCAAAGTGGTCATTTAAAAATTGAATGATAGTAGACATCACAAGCAAGTGTTATAAATTCTTTTATATCTGTTCGTGACTGATTTAATTTTTCTGCCTGTGAGGAGCAGTAGCAAATAAAAATAAAAAAGAAAAAAAATACTTTCCTTGCTATAAGCATTACTAACTTTTCTTTTAATCTTTCCTCTAATGTGTTTGTTCTCTCCAATTCCACATTTTGATGTCAGAGAAGATGACACTTCATCTCTCTCCCGCAGATCAATTTAAAATAGTAAGATAGAGTAACCTCTATGCAATGTCCCATAATACCTAATTGCTTAAACACTACTCTTATCTGTGCTGTGTTGTTCTGACCTATTCAGATAAGAACTGTTCCATTATGAGCTTTCCAGAGTGACTCTGAGGTTGAACAAAGTAAATTGGCAAGTGCAACTGAAAACCAGTTTGTGGGCAAGCAAACTGTTGAAATGCTTGGTTTTATATAGTATGGGTTTATATCGTATGGTTTTTACCATTCAGACTTGCTTCTTCCTTTCATATACTGTTCTAAAATCCAAGACATGAAAAAATTACTTGGCTTCAGGTACTTACTAAATCACCACCTGTTTGGTTCACAAAAATGAAAGGTAATGGTGACACAAAGTGAAGTGTAATGTGACACAAAATGAAAGGTAATGTGACACAAAAATGAAAGGTAATCCTGTTACAATTCAAACACACTTCAAGGGGAAACTTTAAACTTAGATAAGGACAAAATAGATGCTCAACAATAAAACAAACCTTGTCTTCTTGATGGAATCATTCTTTTAATTGACCATTTTTGTTTTGTCAAAAATTAACTATCATATTTTTAAAAGTTATGTCATTTGTTTCAGATGTTTCTGGCCACTCATTAAATAGCCCTGTCAAGGAGAACTCAAAATATTAAAAATCAAAAATATATAGCTATGATAATTTTAGAAGAAAAAAAAATCATCAAAATTTGGGGCTTTCAGATAGTAATTTTGCTTTTAAGAATACTTTGCTTTAGAAAAATATTTTAATTCTCCAAATAGTACTGAATAATTTAGAGTCATATATATATTCTTGCAACTAAACTTAGTAAAGACTGAATAGTTTCATGTATCTTTCTTTTTCTCTTAAAATTTACTTTAATATGTATTCAATATAACTTGTGAAAACCTGCTTTCAGTTAAGTGTTGAAATGCGTAAGTGACTGTAATGGTACACAAGTCATTACAGCCATGTAATAGCCATATAAAGTAGGCAGCTTATGGTGTGCACAGCTTTGTACTTAATAACCTATGAAAATAAGATTAAAAATACATGTATATTAATTTTTACTATTAAAGTTACTGTAGTGTAAGATGAATTTATGAACATATATTTCAAATTATAGTTGGTCTTCAGGGCATCTGAAAAATGCTATATGCCATTAAAATAAATATTAAAAATCACTTTTTAATGCTGGAGTAATGGTCTCAAATGCATCTCATGATTGGAACATAGCTTTGTGTCCTTATTTCATAGGGTAATTCTTTTCAGTGGCACCGTCTAGAAATTCTGCTAATAACTATTTCTTACTTTCTAACAATTTAAACATAATTATATTTGAATTTTTCTGAAGTATCAGGAAGATATTTTCTGGGAATTCTTTTCCATTACATTGCACTAGCCAGCACTGCTAAAGCTAATTTTGTCTTGTAAGGTTGATTAATGGTGAACCAAAAGAAGCTGATGTTTTTGTTTGGATCACACTCTGATACTGCAGACAGACATCATAAGCAATATGTGTTAGGATAATAATGAACTGTGTGTCATTTTTCATTAGCTGCAGAAGACTGATATTGAACATAGATTCTAGTCAGCAGTATGCCAAAAATTGTGTACTGTTGTAGGTATAGCACGGCTCTGTAAGATGATGTTATACTTCAGGATACTTTGATCAGTTTTCTCTCAGCTTGCCTGGTGATACTGTGAAAATTAGAAGAATTAAGAATAGTGAAGCAAATAACTTTTCTATATTTTTTTCTGTGATTAATTTTTAATATTCTTACCAACGAAAACTGCTGTTTTCCTACAGAAAAAAAATAAATCCACATTCAGTCCCTTAACCATCCCTTGTCACCATCTGCTGGAGCTGTTCCAGGAGCTCCATGTTTCTCTTGCCCTGAGAAGGCCAGAGCTGGACACAGGACTGAGCAGAGGGGCAGGGGCACCTTGCTCGTGCTGCTGGCAGGGCTCTACAGTCTGGAACTGCTGTTCAACGTGGTTCAAAGTCGACTGGTCCAAATAATTCCAATAGCATACAATTTTCCATCAAACCTTGCTGACTGCTGTCTTTGCTTTCCAACAGAAAATACAATCTGAGTTAACAAGCCACGAGATAAGCTTGGAAGAGATGAAGAAACGAAACCGGGGGAAGGATGCTGCCAAAAGAGTGCTTTCCCAAATTGATGTGGCACAGGTGGGCAAATTGTATTTCTGCCATTTCTCCTTCTCTCGTTCAAATTAGTATGAGTGGTGCTATTACACTGCCTTGAAGTGTTCTTAAGGTATCTCTTCTGCTTTAGCTGGTCCTTTCTAGCCAGAAAATCAGAGTGGATAAAGCTTCCCATCCATATCTTCTTCCTGCTCATTTTTTATTCCAGCCTTCCTGTGTCACTGGCAGCAGTTGTAATGTGTGCAGGACTAATGCAACCAACTGGTAGGGACACCATGTGATAGGGGGTGCTTTGAATGTGCTGAAGTTTCACTACAGTGGGGCTTTTCTAATGTAAGTTTTGAGGTATTGGAAAATATTTAATGTCAAAAACAGGTTACAATACTTGCAAATCTTTAGTAGAGCTGCATTCGAAATACAATTTATGCTGAGCTGTGCAATTCAGACATTGGTTTAAATTGTTAGATAATGAATTATTTCATCTAGCTTAATAGACACAGACCTTCTTGAAAATTAAGACTGAATAAACAACAGTAAGAAATACGTATTTTTACCTATTAATGATAGGTTCTTGACTATTTTGCTGGTTTGTTTTTAGTTGTTGTTTTGTTGGCTTTTGTTTTTAGGTGGCAAAAGAAATTTTCATAATTTTCATAATTCATTAGAAAGGCAAATAATTTAATCATTGCCATTTTTTGATCCATCTCTGTCAAGTATTTCTAGGCACCTCAGTTTGGGTTTTAATTTTTATTATGGATATCATTAATTGCTTTTTAGCAGTTAATTATTTGAAATTAACAAGTTGACTTTTTTTTAATGTTTCATCTTATCTACAGAACTAGATTTTTTTTGTTGAGAATATTTATGTTTCCTCATTTTTCAGCCTTTCTTCATACTAAGTCACCTTCTGATGGTCTCCATGGCAGCTGTGAAGTTGCCCTTATTTCATCAGTGAAATGCAGGCATCAGATGACTGTGTAAATAAATGTTTGTGATTTCAGCAACATGCAAGACAGCACAACCCTTTCTGGGTGCCTTTTTTATTAGTCCACCTCTCTGCAGACATTTTTTTTTTTTGTAAGTTTTCTCTAGTTGATTCTATGCACCAGTTTGACTTTTGAAAAATTGGTGGAGGTCATCTTGAGACACTGCTTTGGTAACATTAGATAAAATATAAACAAAAAAGTGTAATTTACATGCATAATAGAAATATCAAAACCGGAAGCAGGTAGAAGATGAGCCCTTTGTTACATATATTTATGACTATATTTGATTTTAGGCTACTGAACTCTCTTGAATCCCTTCCCATCATTATTCTCCCTTTAGTGATAAAACACATTTCATTAAATCAGTCTTCACTTACTATTTTCTGAATAGCATTCTCACTTATAAATAATTTCCTCATTTTTTTTGCACTAGGTAATATTTCTAATTGACGTATTTATTCTATTATTCAATTACTCGAGCATAAAGTAAACTATGAAAATAAATAAATGCATTGAGAGTCTTCAGCAACTGGTAACTGCAGCCAAATATATCCTGGCTTTTTAGATTATTGTAGGCTGAGAGCTGAGTTCTGATTTTTAAATTTAAAGGGGAAAGTATGGTTGGGAAAATAAAAATCTATTTCTGCCACAGTGATATAGTGCCTAGTTAGTCCTAACAGGCTGAGAATTGCTACTTGAATGTAAAATATTTTCTAATGAATGGTTGTTTTTGAAATTCAGTACTGAATGCTCTTCTGGTCAGCTTTTTGAATACGTCCTCAATTGTTTCTTTTCTGGACTGACAAATATGTTACAGCATACTGAGACTTTAAGTTAAAGGCCTTTCATTTTCCTGTAATTCTTTATAAATTTTCTATTTTAAAAATGACTTTTTGAATCAAAGTGAGCAGAAATGAACACGTTATTCAGGTACAAAACATCTTTTTACATCATATTTATGCTGTGCCAGGTACGAAACATTTTTGTTTTCTTTATGTTACAATTTTTTTCAAATACCCACTTTCCTTGTTTTGCTGCTTTTAAGCATTGGGATAATATTATTTTAAAACTTGTGATGATAAATATAAGTATATAATATAGCTGTTATGGGTATCTGAGGGAACTTAAGCTAGAGTGCTAAAAGACAATTTAGATGCCATTTGTATATCAAGCTTCTTTTTCCCCCCACAGATCCTCAGTACTTTTCAATTCTTCAGTGACTCTTCACAGATGGCTTTAGTTTTCTCTGCTATTAATATTGTCATTCTCTCTGTTTCTAAGTAACTTTTAATGTATTGACCAACACAAGTGGGAACTGATACAGACGTGGCAATGCAAGATTCTTGGAGGATTTGGCATTCCTCAAACTGGAGAGAGTTAAAAACAAATTACATACAAATTTAGTGTATGAAAACACACTGAAGAAAAATAAGGCCACTTATTCCTACCCTTGTTCCCTCCTTTTATACAATTGTCCACTTATTCATAGACAGAAGGATTTTCTTTCTTATCTCATTGGATCTGAATTTCATGAGAAGTGTTTAAAGAGGAAAGTTGTTGGAAGGAGTTGCTGGATATTTACACACTTTTCTGTGGTTGTCTGCTGCTCATGATTGTTGCCTCCTTTTCAGAAATCTGATAGATGTGGGAAGGGTTTTGACCAATGTGTAGACCAATTCTGTGCCTTGATACAGTTCTTCCTCAAATCTGTATGGCACAGGTCACACTGTAGTGGAATAAAGTGTCCAGGATTTGAAGATAAAAAAATTGGAAGTGTGTTTGCAAATGCTGAGTTCCTATTTAATAACTTAGCTACTTCTTAGTGACATTTGTTCTTTTTTTTTTTTTTTGTTCCCGAGACAGTTGAAAAACTTATTCAATAATACTTTGCTCTTTACTTCTATAGAGAAATTTTTTCTTTTTCAAGTAGATAATTAAAATTCCTTTTCTTTATTTTTAATTATTTCTCCTTCCCCTGAGCTAGGGATCATGTGAGCAAGCAGTCTAATTAGTGCACAAAGATAGAAAATTGTGCAAATGGTGAAATTAGAGACCAGGCTTGTCACAGATTTTTTTCTGCCTTCAAATTGCTTTCTTTTTACTCTAGGTTCAGCTTTTTTTTAAATTGAAATATAAATCAATTTTATACTCTAAATTTTGGGGGTTGTGCCAGACCTACTTACTGCCAAGCCACATTATTTAGTTTTTTTGGAAGGACTAAAAGTTACCTTCCTCATACCAAGGAGCAGCAACCGATAGAGCTGAAGAGCATTCACTCTGCAATGTGGATGGCTTATCCTCAAGTCATTAAATTTTTTTTTTCCTCACACCCCCCAACATTTTGCATATTGAAAAATAAAAATTTTCTCCCTTTCTTCATGTGTGTATTCAGGCTCCTTTGCCACAGGTTCTGCTGCATTCAGTGCCCTGGATGATGGAAGAATTTTTATCCTCCAGTGCAGACCCAAGATTCTCTGCCACTTGCATTTTCCCAAATGTCTTATATTCTTTTAATAATAAATTGCTGATTGACCATGTATTTCAAATATTCTGTAACAGAACTAAGACTTGTCTTCAGCAGTGATTTCATTTCACACTTTCTACTTGCCCACGTTCCCTTTTCAGAAAAAGCTGCAGGACGTGTCCATGAAGTTTCGCTTGTTTCAGAAGCCAGCCAACTTTGAACAGCGCCTCCAAGAATGTAAAAGAATTCTAGATGAAGTGAAATTGCAGGTGCCCAAGCTGGAGATGAAGAGTGTTGAGCAGGAAGTAGTACAATCACAGCTGGATCATTGCATGGTGAGTATTTTGGGTGCTGTCTTTCTGTTGGCTTTATGTAGAGAAAGCTAAAAATTAGAGATTACTGTTCTTAATGCAAATGAAAAACTAAGTATCTGTTACACAAAAAAATCCAAAACCCAAACAAACAAAAACCCCAGAAAAACAACAAAACCCCCCATCAGAACTTTAGACATGCACTTTCACTACATGAGAATTCCAGTTAGGATCCCTTTCTAATTACCAGTTCCCGTCCTGCAATTGAATTTATCTCCCCATATTGGCTATATTGTCTGCAACCTTCTACAGTCACGGAACTCTGTGCCATACCCAAAAGAGGCGTTACAGAGCACAAGTCTATTCTAGCCAGGAAACACACAGCATAATGAAAACCCATGAATTAAAACTTCCATGAGATGGCATGCTATGGCTTTCCTTCAGTTCAAGAGCAAAAGATGACCTGAATATTTCCTAAAGATTATGAGGAAAATCTGTACATATCTCTTTAATATCACTATAATCCTGCTCCACTTAAATAAATAAACACCTTGTTTTTGATGATCATGAAAAGAAGATTGCAACAGCAAAAGTAGCTGGTTTATCTTTTTCTTTTTTTATTCTTTTTTTTACTTTACCTTTTTTTTTTTA
>LTAT01000001.1:9645413-9686296 GCA_003286495.1 Chlorodrepanis virens
TTTTGGTTTGGGTTTTTTTTTTTTTTCCTAATAAATCAAATGCAGTTTAAAGGATGGAGATTACTTCAGTAGTCAAGTAAAAAAAGTAGTCAAGTAAGCTGAGAAAGTCTTAGTATTGATACCAACAACATCAGCTACTTTTGGCTGCACTGGCATTTCTGTTTGGAATAGTACAATTGGGAAATAAGTTTCCACTTTCAAGTTGGTTTGGCCCACAAGGCAGCTCTGGTGTGTGTGAGTTTTGAATCCTTTTAGAGGCAACTAAATCGTAAGCCCTTCTCAGAGTGCACACATGATGTGCTGAAGGACTATGATTTGATCTTTCAGACCTTCATTATCCTCCTTTGCATAGTTTTATAAGGCATGTTTAGGTGGGGATAATTTCTTAAGGGGACTGGATTAAGTGCAGTAGACAGTAAAACCCCTAATACGCATTTCATACAGAGTCAGAAACCTCATCCCCAGCTGCCTCAAACTACAGATAGTCACATAACTTTATTCATTCTGTCCTGAAGAGGTGACAGCTTGAACCCTTAACTACAGAAGGGTCTTAACAACTGGGCTGTCAGAATTCTTTGGGAAATCTTACATGCTGTTTCTGTTCCTGAGAGCATGGGAATGCAGTTTTACCCTGGAGAAACAGAAGTGATTTTTAAGGATGTGTTGGCCTTAGTCATGGCTTTTCAGGGCTTGATGTGTTGGAGCTCCTCTAGAGTCTGTGTGGCTGCTTTACAAATACTTTGGCAATAAATATATAGCATCACTACAGGGCATCCTCAGCTAAGTATCTGGAAAACTTAAGCATTTCATTCAGAATCATGCAGGTGCACAGATTTAATGTGAAACTGCATAAAATGGAGTTTACAGGTTGATACAGTTATGTGTTCCTGTACATCCTCTCTTTCCCTTCTTTGGATTCTGTGGTTAACATTTGTAAAACACATGATAAAAAGGTCTAAGAGAGGTAACTAGGGGGTTTTACCAATTTTAGAACAGTGTAAAATAAAGGTAGGTACATTTGGGTGCCAAAAGAATTAGTAATATCTTTTGATTTTGGGTGTGTGATCTACATATGTATTGTGTGAGATATGCATAGGCCCCATTCTAGGGAGCTCACCCAAAAAGACAAAGTTTTAAATGAAGCAGAGAAATTAAGATTTATCAGAATATCAACTAGAATAGCTTTTAAAGGGCAAAGTCTCAAAGCAGAGAAGTTAGATGAAATGTCCATAGGAGGTTAAGATACAAAGCTCCCAGTCTTGATTGTGATTTTGCAAGTGCATCCTTGTGGCCATTTGAGTTTCAGTCAATTGACTGGCTTTCCAAAATGAATTCTGGACCTTGTTCTTGGGAAACACTCCTTTGCAGTTCCTGTAGGTCTGGCTAACAGCTTCCTGTTCCTCTCAGCACCTCACTGAACTGCCAACACCTACGTCTTACTGTGATTTTGTCATCCTGCTGCCTGTCACTTTGGAAGCTTCTCTCTCTCTCCTAGAATGTCTTTTTCAAAAAACCTAACAGGCAAAGTGAAGGAAACAAACAGGAGATTCCATCCTTCACAAAAAAGAAGTTACTATGTAAAATAAACAAGTTTTCATAATGTCATAATGTGTGCATGTTTGCCACACTTGGCATAACTACAGCTGTTCTTTCAGTTCTGATTACATTTTTTGTATGCAGTATTTACCTTTTCCACATACAGGAATATCAAAAGCACATGGAGGCTTTTGATCAGAATGTAGCTAATGTCACTACTTGGATGTATCGTGCTGAAATACTGTTGGATGAATCTGACAAACAAAAACCCCAGCAAAAAGAGGAAATTCTTAAGGTAAAAAAAAAAAAAGTGATTTACTGGAAAGCATTAATTTTATTCTAAAAAGGACTGTGTCAAAACTAGCATATTTCAAAAGGTATCACAAATGGATTAAAAATCTTTTTTCTGTGCTAAAGCTACCCTCTAGCAACTTGTAGATTACTTAATAAATTTGCTCTGTAATACCAAAATTAAATCCCTGCAGAAATAAAACCAGATTGTTATTATAATTCTTGGGAATTTCCTGGTGAGTAAAACAGCAGCTTATTAAACCCATGTCTGCTGGAGAATACTCCTTTAACTCAAGGTTTTGTTTTGTTTGAACAAAATATTTTCCTTTTCTGTCCCCTTTATTTTTAATTGTATTTCTGGTTTTCTGTGATACTTTTCCAATATGTATGATATTTCTGTCATATGATTGTTTTAATTCTACAAATATTGCTTACACTGAGGCTAGATCAGCAACACAGACAAGAATATAATATGTTGAATTAGCTGTAGCATTAGGGGTTAGTGTGTTGAGCTTGGGGTTTTAGTTGGCCAATTGCATCATTTGACCAAATGATGAAAAATTAACTTGTAATATGGATGTGTATGTTAAAATATCTCATTGAAAATACTTTCCTTAAGGAAAATATCAAATTATTATCTAAAGGGACTTTTTTTTTTCTTCTGAAGTCAATGTGAAATTTTACTTTGTAATGAACTCCATGGTCATGACATAATTTCTGAGTAGAGTTTGCAAATCAAAATCAGAATTGTATTGCTGACACTGATGTAATGTTGCCATTTACTGCAGCAAAGTTTTACAAATTCTAGGGCATAAATCAATGCCCCATTGATCTTGGCAGGATTACAAGACTGGCTTTTGTAGATGAATGAACAATTTTGCCACCATCAGATACAAAGTAAAATTATCAATACCTATCTTTATGCTTGCATTGCACAAAGGTAGTTCATGCAGACAGTAAAATGTAATTCTTAATGCCCAACTGTATTTCTGATTCCCAAATGCTTTGCTATCTATTTTTGGCCTCTGCCTCTACTGGGATCTACTGTTAAGATTAATATTGCAGAAGATAAAGGCTTTTGCCCTCTTTTTTTTTCTTTTTTTCTTTTTTTTTTTTTTAATTTGTGACTGATTTATAGAAAAAAAATAAGGACTTTTTTTTTTAATCTGGTTATTTTCACTTGCCTGAACTATGGCCCTGAGCAGTATTGAAAACAACAATTACACATCCAGTTCTATAATACATGAATTAGCAGCTCTTCCTAGCTTTAGGAACATAGAATAATTTAGTGCATCCTGAAATACGCTGCAATATTATTGCAGATAAGAATCTGCCTAGAAATAATGATCCCCATTAATTTCAGCCAGGAGATACTAAAACAGACTTTTAGATACATTCCTGCTATAAACTTGAGGAGTACAAGTGGGAATGTTATCCAAGGTATTTCTACTGGATTTACACACTCATGCATAATTATCAATTTGCTTTGTGGTTTTGCTCCCTATTCCTTTGCACACTTTCTCTCTCTCTCTCTCTCTCTTTCTCTCTCTCTGCATTTATTACTAACTTCAAGCCCTGTCTCTTGCTCACGGACTGTAGCGCTTAAAGGCTGAGCTGAATGACATTCACCCCAAGGTGGACTCTGTGCGTGACCAGGCCAGAGACTTGATGGCAAACCGTGGGGACCACTGCAGGAAAGTGGTAGAGCCCAAACTCTCAGAGCTCAACCAACGATTTGCAGCTGTATCACAGAGAATTAAGAGTGTAAAGGTAGGAGGACTTGCTTCCATAAGGAGATTAATTTAAAAAATGGTGTTTGTGTAAGGTGCACAATTGCAACTACGTAGTGGAGTACAGTTCCTCGAAAAATTGAGCTTTAAAAGGAAAACAATGTAGAATCTAAGGATTTCATTTTTTTCTTTTAAGTGTGACTATTTGGGGGTTGTGGCATTAAGATCTTTTTGCACTGTTTCACAATTAGAAGTGTTCACTGAATTTATATGATTGTAACAATGATTAAGTCATTAACTTACAAAAAATGAACATCTGAGAATTAGTAAGTCTCTAACTTTGCAAAGTATGAGTAGCCTTTTTCATATAGATTTGGTTTTGAGAGCTAATTTTTCTTCAAGTGCATTTGGCCTTTTCCTATGAGTCTGAGATTCACCAATGCTGGAGATAGAAATAGATAAGTAGAGATTTTATCAATTGTACATCAGTTACTCATCTGTAGAACCAGCATGACTGCTAAATCTGAATTCAGTGTAGATTAGGCAATTTTCAGCCAAGTTGTGCCTTCTGATTTGGAATGAAGAAGGACATAAGCCGCCTACTTTCTCCATTGTATTTTGCTGCCTTTATTCTGAAGAGCTATTCAGCAGATTAAATGAGGCAGCCATGAAGGTTGGTACAGAGGATAATGGGAATGCACAGATCCTGATCTAAACTATCATTGCTGGTTGCTGTACTAACACTGGGAGTAAATGCACAGAGATCCATGGCAAAGCAGGAAATAAGTTTGGCAAGAAGTGTAAGCAAAGAGACGTGGCTTCCATGAGTTGTTGGGATCTGTGCAGAGCTCGGTATCCTGCCTAACCAGCATATCTCTGTGGATATTTGGGTTTATTTAGGTTTCTTTTCTGAAGCAAAATAATGTCTTATGAATAAAGGTAACAATTTTTTCCCTAATAGCCATCAGTAGTATTTCAGCCATTCCAGCTTTTTACCTACTTCTTACACATGTACAAGCTGTAGACTGAGGACATCTTTGCAAAAATTGTGTTGTCTGATGTTTTTGCTCTGAACATCTGCTATCTGCAGTCTGGAGTTCCACCTCAGTTTTACTTTGCATTTCCATGTTATTGTAAACTTGCAGAGTTGATGCAGCCTTTGATGGGATCTTGTGAAATTATTGCTTGTCCTAGGGAAAAATAGGACTGCCTGTAGATGGCTTACTGGGGGTTCAGTGTTTGCGCTGCATGTTGTGGGCTCACTCAAAGAAGGGACAAAAGATTCTTATCAAGATAAAATGTCTTCAGAACACAACCTGCAAATGTCTTCCACCTGCAGCCTTCTCTCTCAGGTTTTCTTCCATTTCTGAAGGCAAGGTGTGCTGGAATTGGCAGAACCACACTAAGATTTAGAGAAGAAGTATCCAGCAAGATGAGAGGAATTAGTACAGCACACAAATTATAATGGTAAATTAGAATTTAGGGGACCTTTTCCAAGACCTTGGGAAATGCACAAGTAGAATATGATTCACAAAGGATACTTGCTATTATAAGTAGTGAATCAGATAGAGAGGTAAAAAATAGACTTAATTATTGACTACTCTACTTACTTGCTATATGAATTTGTATAAAGGACCAAATGACTGTGTACTTTATTTTGTCTACCTGTATAATGTAGGCAATTGTACATTCCTTATGTTTTGGCTTAATGAGCTGGAAAATTATTATTATTATGGGTTGATATGCTTCCTAAATGTTTTTGCTTTTTCCCCCTATATTTATGTAAAATTATTCACTCTGTGAAAGATTCAAACATAAATTCAAGAGGATTGAAAGCTCTCATATAACCTATTTTCAATAATTACTCATCTGTCTTCAAATTAGGGGTCTTTTTTTCAAATATTACACAATAATCAGTACAACAGTGAAGTAAATAAGAAATGATCCATGAAGTCAGTGAATGATAGTATATAATTGTCATGTCGAGAATCAACAAAATGTTCATAGTATACTGAAATGAGACTTAACATTTTCAAGTAGTCTTTGAACATCATTCAATTACTGGAAGTCATTTGCTTATTTTTCTTTCCAATTTCTTCTTTGTTATTGTTCTTAGCCTTTTTCAGAGACTGTAGTTTTTATATTCCAATTTTATTAGTTGGTTTGTCTTTTAATGACATTTAAGTACTTTAGAAAATATTATTCAGAGCATTTGAGAAGAAATTACTATGTAGTTTTCTATTATTTCTAACTCAGCTGAAGTGCATGATGAGTGTAATTCTGAGCCTTTTAATGAAAATTTGTGAGCACAGTATTATTCTCTAGAAATATTTTACATTATTATATTTCCATTAATGTTTGTAAATGTGCAAAATATTTGTTGTTAAAATAATCAACCAGATACAATTAAGGCTTTTTTACTCTGAGTCTTCAAGGTCATCTGAGAAGATATTTCATTTGGCATCCTGTCTCTCATGTTTTAACTGATTAATTTTTATTGTTGCTGTCTTCATTACATAATATATAATGTAATACCTAATACAATAATAAGTCATTGTATCAGAGAAAAGAGTAAAAGAGAGCTAGTTAGGATATAATGTGCTTATGTCTTTAGCAAGAAAGACAGGTGCACATCCAAGAGTTCCTAGACCATCAAAAAGCATTAATTACCTTTAAGTCTAAATTTTATGCAAGAACCACTGAGATTTTTTTCTTCTTCTGGGTTTTAAGCTTTGAAGGAAGAAACAATTTCTGTTGATAATTTGCAATGCAATTAATAAATAGACTATATATTGTCCACAATATATGTACATATACATTCACAGGCACTGTGTCAGATGGACAAAAGGCAGTGCATTGTTTTTAAGCAGTAGCACTTGTTGGACAGTTCAAAACTGAATACTAAACTAAAGCACAATAATTATACTGTGATTTATTTTGGAGGAATTGAGTCTGTTTTCTTTGGTTGACTTTGGTTTTTTGTCCTGAATTTTTGTTGAGACTTTTTGAAACAAAAGCTTAACTTTTGTTGATTGTTTTCCCAAAATGTTACAAAATACTATTAGGGGAATATTTTACACAAAGTTTTTCTGTCCTTTGTTTTGTAGCATTTACCTGGCACTTCTCCTATTCTATGTGAGAGAACAATTATTTCAAAACTGAACCAGATTAACATTAAAATTTTCTCAATTCTTAATAGTAGGGTTTTTTTCCTCTAAATGAACTTCTTGTTGCTGTATGAATAATTTCTGACAAACTAGATTTAAACAAGTAGTGTAAACTCTTTTTTTTTTTTTTTTGGAAAAATACTATTTATTTGGACTTGTTCTTACACACAGATGTGAGAGTGTATTTTATCTTTTTCTTTTTAATTTTCATTGACCTTAAAATTCTTTGGTTTACTTACATGGAATTCTACATAAATTTGTATCTTTATTTGTATCTTTAGGTACTTTGATTATGGTGTAGATATTTTTCAACGTGATGGAAAGTCTACCATTGTTTTAGAAATACGGGGTAGAACAGATATCTCTTTTAATTTCTGTTTCTGATAAAACTGAAACGTGTGCTTTAAAGAAATAATCCTCGTATTTCTCCATTTTAGCCCTTCATCCCTTTGAAGGAATTGGAGCAATTTGACTTCGATATACAAAAAATGCTTGAGCCACTGGAGGTTGAAATTCAGCAGGGAGTGAATCTGAAAGAGGAGGACTTCAATAAAGATATGGTAATTTGGTTGAAATGGAAGTCTGAGCAAAATAAGAAGGGAGATGAAAAAAATCTGAGTGAAAATCAGAAACCCATATTTGCATCAGGATCTTTGGATATAACTTAGGCAAAATTTTTCTATGCTAACTTATTATAAAATCAAAGTCCAAAATTAGCACTGACTAATTTTTTGTGCTAACTTAATTTTTAACTTATCAGAAAAGCATTTCTTGTCCCTTATGAAAACAGTGAGCAGACAAGGAATGTTATCCATGGGTTCTGTGGTACTACCAGCAGTAATACAGAACATTGAATGAATATTAAAATATATCTAGTGGTATAATAGACCAGGAAAAGTCAGAATGATGTAACAAAATGGGCACTATAGCAAATGAATACATTCACTAAAAATAAATGCTCATGAAAAGAAATGCCACTTGCCAATTGGTTCTTCGCCAATCTGCTTGTAGCATTTAATGTAAATAGGTTTTGTGGCTGTGGTAAGCTTTATTGCTTAAGTTTTATTGTTGTAAGTCATAAAACCATTTATTCATATTTGCTGGTGGGGGGGGAAGAGAAAGAGGAGTAAAATACTGCAGTGTTTTGCTACTATTGTAATTGCGCTGTGTGTTCTCTAGATTGATTTTCAGAGTGACATTTTTAGGCTGGGCAAAAAGGAAAATTCTTCTTTGGACCCTCTCTTTTTGAGTCCTCAGCAAGATCAAATATATATTTGTTTACAACCAATATGAAGATCAATATTATTATAATTTTAAGGAATTCTTCAAAGATGTCTGTTTCATATTAGTGCTGGAAGGAATCTTTACAAAATGTTTATTCTTCTATTCAGGAAAAATAAAATTTTAGGCTCTATGTGCTGCATGCAGAATTTAGCATATGTATATGGTGTTAAATTCAAAGTGAATCGAGTTTGACGGGACACTTTCCACTACCTGAGCATATCTGGTTCCCTTTCTTTGCATCAAATGCTTAGAGTGGTTCAAGACTGCCAGAAGCTGTGACATAAATTCAGCTTTGAAGATTCATAGATTTGTAGGTGGCTTCTATGTAAAAAATGCTTAGTGATAGCATTTCCCTATCAGAATAGCTGAATGTGATGATGCACAGAATGGTCAATAATTGCATGGTCTGCCAGCACACTGGCAATTTCAATCTCTACTGAGAGTGGTTTAGAATATTTTACATATATCTATTCTTTTTGTTTGAAAGTAAAATAGATTTCAAGTTTTTGCCTGTGTTTTTATGCTGTTATCCTGGATGCTGCATAAGAGCTAATACCAAAAATCTGTAGATTTGCAGGTGCTCTTACTTTTATCTCTCTATGTATATTGCAGAAAGCAAGTAAAAGTTACTTGATCATCAGTATACAGGTGCAAGTATCTGTTACATGATTACTTTAGCATGGTTTGTATCTACAAGTACTTAAGTAATGCACATTATAATGGTTATTTTGTCGGTTATAATGTGATTAAAATGCACATTATATTGGTTATTTTTTTAAATCAGAGTGAAGAGGATGAGAGCACAGTAAAAGAATTGCTGCAAAGGGGAGACAGACTTCAAAAGGGAGTCACAGATGAGAAGAAACGTGAGGAAATAAAGACAAAACAACAGCTGTTGCGGACTAAACATAATGCCCTCAAGGTATAGGAGCTACAGTTATAAGCACATGCTATTAAACCCTTTTTTTTTTCATTTCAGGGCATCTTTTTGCTAAATGAATTGTCATCAGTATTTAGAGATGAGTAATTTGAAACTATTTGGCTATAGATGTATTTTTAATACAGTTCTCTTGATGCCTTGCAAAAGGCATTTTACAATCTCCAGCTTGAGGAGTATTGTCTTATCCTCAGCATTACAACTGTGTGACTGCCAACTGGACAGAACTGATTTCTTTGATAATTCCTTTTTTAACATATTATGTGTGTTTTATATTTCTTCAACAGCAGTCAAGACCTTAGTTAGAATCCGATCCTGCAAACTTACACTCTCAGTTAAATAACACAGTTCTGGCCATGAATAAGTTGTTTCTCCTTCAGTAAAATACTTACACTCCTGTTAGAAGAGTGGCTCCAGCCTATCTAGAATAGGATGGGTGGTAATACCAACAGACAAAGGAGCTGAGAGGCTGAAACCCAAAGTTGCGTATGGAAATTCTGAGTTGAAACAATCCAGGAGGTAAAACGGTGATATTGTTCCTAGAAATGCACATGGTGTGTTTCCAGCTAACAGATATAACTGGAAGTGTCATCCTTCTATGACAAATAAAAGTGATGAAAGATAGAATCTTACAATTAGAGAGTCACCTTGGTCACCTACCTGGAGCTGTAGGCACTGGCTACTGCAGGAGAATTTTTATGTTGTCAGCAAGCAGAATCTTTCTTTCTTTGGATAATTTTGATTAAGTTATTCTTGGTTTGGGGAACATGGCACGTTTACCTTTTCTTGTTACTTATTTTTATGCATGCACTTTCCTTTCCCATGGATTTAATTCTAATTCTTAAAAATTTGCAAGTCTGTGTGAATTCAGGAGAAGGATAGCTAGGATATACTGTGGTTTCGTCCACATTTAAAAGAAGCTTGAAATCTATTAGGTGTATCTTTGACTGTTCCAGCTAAATGGAAGCAATTCATAATTTTTATGTTGGAGAAACAAGAACAGTGTTTATTGCACTGTCCTTTTGAGCAGATCCTCCTTGGCTGTTTTTTATGGTATAGTGATAGATTTTCTTTTGGATGACTCAGTCAAGGCATTCGCCCTGGTGAAAAAAATTCAAGAATGTTTCAGGAAAATTAATCTGAGTATTTTTATATCAAATATACCAGTAATTTTTAAATTTACTTCCTAATAAGAAATTGTACTAATTAAAATATTTTGTGAATTCTGCATGAGTGAATTTAAGCACTTAATGCAAATGTATATTTAATAACATTTCTAAGGGAAAAAAACAAACATTTTATACCTTCCTGCCAAAGTTTCGATCCTTTTTAAAGCAGAGTTATAAACACAAGACATTTGTTATGTATGTGGTATTTAATTTAGATAAAGAAAACCTGTGTTTGCAAATTTTTCTGCATTGCAGTGATTTTCATTTGAACAGCTACAGAGTTTTCATGCAGGCTAGAAATTCACAGGAGTCCACAAAATACAGAAGTCCCACTTTTGGCTAGATACTAAGTGGGCTGTGTTTCCATCTGTCCAGTAAGTATTCTGAGCAGAAGTGTTTTATATAAAATATTGACATTTATGTAAGAGTCTTCTCTGAATATTGGTGACTGTCTCAGTGGTTTATTCAACATGTGAACAACACTGAAATAGGTAACCTCCTTTTAAACAAACAAACAAAAAATTGTTAAACTGATGCAAATATGTTCAGTTACTCATATACTTGCTTTGAATATCAACATTTAATTAAAAAATTAGCAGCCTTGTATACTTTTTTCCCCTTCAGTGTGCGCACATGCCAGTTCATATTTTACAAGCCTTTAATTCATATTCTAATAATGTCTGCACTGTGAACAGGACTTGAGAGCTCAAAGAAGAAAAAAGGCTTTAGAGATTTCTCATCAATGGTATCAGTACAAGAGGCAGGCTGATGACCTAATGACATGGCTGGATGATATTGAGAAAAAGTTAGCCGGTCTGCCAGACCACAGAGATGAGCAGAAGCTAAAGGTAATGTTGTTTTGGGTTGGCAATGATAGATCTTTTGGAGTGATAGTTAATCTGTAGAACAGACAGCAAATGCAAGAAACAATCCTACATTATAGCTGCAGAAAATTATATGTTCAATTCTTTATTTCTGTTTATAGTAAAGCAAACCCTAATTATCTGTTCAAAGTGACATTTCTTTGTTGTACTATATTTTCTATTTGTTTCCTATACAGAATGATATAAAAGTAATTTGAAACACACTAAATAATATGTTTTGTCAATAATACAGAAAGTGTGCAATGTATTAAGAAGCATCAAATGTTTTCTAGTAAAAATTGTAATTGATTTTATGTATCTTTGTTCCAGATGAACAAATGACTTACCAGTATATGGATGACCTCTATCTCATGTTAGCACATTCATTTTCATCAGAACATGTTCATATGTCACTGTCAAACTCTATAGATTTATTTACATACTGTCAAAGGTTTTCCTGGTTTATTTTACATCGTCTTTCTTTGCTTCATTCTCTGTTGAGTTTCCCACGGAGTAAAATAGAAGTTAGCTAGTACATTAAAGACCCTAATAGTATATTTGTAAGCTGTTCAAACACTATTTGTCCTGAATATGCTGACCCTTACTGAGAAAGTAATTTCTGCAATTGCCCATCCCAGTGTACTAGCAAGAATCTGAACATGGAAACTGTTGGCCTCTGCTAGCAGTTTCAGAGTGTAGTAGCTCTTAGGATCTCTACAGCCCATCCCAAGAAGGTTCTTCAATTTCAGTTATTTTTATTTTGCTTAAATGTAAAATAAGACATGAATAATATGAAAATAAGCTGTAAATTTTACTTGTGACAATAAAATGGAAATGGATTTTCTGACGGAAGTATTTTGCTAATTTGAAGTTGATTGATCTAGTTAGCTAACTGTCCTGGGCCCTGTATTGGTTTTGCTCACTAGGAGATTGGTGGAGAATTGGAGAAGAAGAAGGAAGATCTGAATGCGGTGCACAGGCAGGCTGAACGCCTGTCTAAGGATGGGGCTGCAAAAGCAGTGGAGCCAACCCTGATACAGCTCAGCAAGCGCTGGCAAGATTTTGAGAGCAAATTTGCTCAGTTTCGAAGACTCAACTATGCACAAATTGTGAGTTGTTACTGGCAAACCCATATGTTTGCAACTGCTACTACTAACAGCATCCTACTAACAATGAGAGCATCAGGGTCAGTGTCAACTCTTCAGATAATAATAAGAAAAGCCCTATTGTGTGCAACTGGGGGAAGCTTCATATACTCTGATACAATAGTGATCTGCATTGGTCTTAAAATTGCCCTTAACTTAAATCAGTCATCTACAAAAAACTCAGCAATGAAAAATTTGTGTTTATTTCTGTTGCCTCATTATTTTTCCATAACATTTATCAGTTTAAAAATGTTAGTTTGCCATTCATCTATTTTTTTCACTGAACATGAAAAACACAAAAGTTGTCTTTTCCAAACTACCCATCCCATGCCAATTTTAATTGGTTTTTTTATTTGTCCATAACATGTTATACTCACTTTAGGAAGTGATTGGAAAAATTTTTATGACTCTATATATAGATACCCTTTCTTCAAAGTTCTGCTTAAACTCTCAAACAAGTTTTTGTTAGAAAATGTAACTTCACATTTGACAGGATGAAAACATTTTACAAGCCATCTTCATGTCTTCTGAATTTGAGTTGTTTAGTTGTATATAAAATACAATTATTCTTACTGGTTTATACATGCTGCAATAACTGGGTGCATAAAAGGGAAATAAACTGTCAGTATTCCAGCTTTAAAACAAGATATGTATTGAGTGTTACCCATTTCGAAGTTTACCAGAGGTTGCTTTTGCACTTAAATGAGTTTTTTCTTACCATTCCTACTACTCTGCACATTGTATTCTGGGGTTTTGATTTTATATGAAGAAAGATAAGATTTGCTTTTAAGGAAGTTGTTGCTTTATATGCTCTCTGTAATCTCAGTGCTAGTGGTAAAGAAGTGTTTCATCAAAATACAATTTTATTTATTTATTTTTAAATGCACCTAGACTGCAGAGAGAACATACAGATAGGATTATGACAATTTAAATATGTGAAGTGTTCTTTTTTAATTGATATATGGTAAACTATGTTTTAAAAACAAAAAAAAATTCAAAAACCAGCAATATGTATAAACTTTTGATAAATATAACCCTCTATATAATGTACTATATTGTGTATTTTTAACTTTTCTAATACTAAGTTACATAATGTATATGTAAAACTAATACTTTGGATAGTTATGCAGTTAATGGAAGCAATCAGAGAAACATTAACTTTGGTTTGTATGTTATTAAATCTTGTTCCATCTGATTACACTATTCAGATTACGATGGTTTATATTAAACTTGATGGATGTAATCAGTTGCAAATTGTTTATATTGACATGGAGCTAGAGCGAGAGTCACTTTGTCTTGTAAATGAGTTGGCTTCTTTTAATGAATATATTTGTTCCTTTGATAATCAAGTAAGAAATCAGATTGTTCATGCAATTTATATAAAACATTCTGCTGTCGCTGTGCTTTTTATGTCACCTACCACTTACCATGACAGGGGATGAATATATCCATGATAAAATTTTATTAGCAGATCAATAAACTTTATTTTAGCATATTTTTCTTTCAAGTATCTAAGGTAGATGTGAATCAGCATGTTTTTGAATTGCTCAGATGAATACATTCACCGACTTTTTTAATTCATGTAACCATTACATATGTTTTTATTCTTAAAATACATAATTATATATTGTATTTATAACCTTGAAAGGTAACATTTTTAAATATTAAATATTTTATGCAAGAAGTCTACTTCTTACTATTTCTCTAGGGAATGAGATCATTCAATGAAATTTACATGTACACAGGACAATTACTGTATCCTTCTCATTTCACATGAAAAAGATCTCACTCTGTTGACAATGACTAAGGTGATATTCATATGAAATATTTTAGAATTTATACAGAAGCTACTGAGACATGAGAGAGGCAGTAAATCTTCATGAACCAAATCAGAGTGAGAAGTGCAACGGCCTTGTTATTGTTAATGTTTTGACTTTGCTGAATTAGTGAAACAGAGGGAATTTCTCAAGGTTTTTTTTCTTTTTCTTAAACAGCTTTACTACCTACCTCACAGGGATGTTGTGAGGATGCATTAATTGTTTGTGCAAGACTTTAAAATACAAAAGAAAAATGAAAATTCAAACTATTCACTTGAACACATGCATATACCATCAAAAATAACTTCCACCGAGATTTTCTATGTTAACCAACAACTGAATAAAGCCATACAATAAAAATACAAAATTGATTTTTTCTTTAAAGCAAAAGAAATAGAAAAATGCTGCATTTATTTATAATTTATGATGTATTCCATAACAGTTATGTAGCAACTGAAAGTTGTTATAAATCAGTGAGGGTTTAGTTTTACTGTGTATCTTGCAATTCATTACACTTCACTGAATAAACATAGCAGGACTGCACTGAAGAAAATCTTTAATTATGTTGCTTAATGACAGATTTGCATTTCTTACATTTTGCTGGAGCTAATATATTTTTGATATCAAAGTGTGAAATTAGAATTATCATGCTCCCCTGGATTTTACTTTTCCCCAGTATTTGTTGGGCAGACCTGTCAGAAGGATATAGGAACCATGATCTTAGAAGGATTTATTCTTTCTAGAATGCTGGATCCTCGTTAAATCCTGTGTCTCACAAATACATAGCAGCCAATATCCAAAAGCTAATTGACACATATATATTGGTGTACATTTACAAAAAGGAATTTCCTGTCACCACTTTTGAGAGTAGAGTATATTATATTTATATCACCTCAAACACGCATATTCTGTTTAATAACATTTTTGAGATATTAATCAGTTTGGTATCGTCTGATCCTCTATGAAATTTTTCAGCGAGTAACATATGACATTCTTTAAGGAAAAAGTTGGGTTTAATGCATTTACAGATTAAGCATGATACATGATACATAAATGCAACTGCACGCAACTGAAAATCACATTGAATGGAAAAAAAATTGCAGAGTTCTTGTTGCCTTAAAAGTTTTTCTCTCACACATTGTTGTCTTTATTAATATGTGGCAGAATAAACAGTGGGCAGAAAATCAGTTGGTAGTAACACCAGTGGTGAGATCTGAATAACTTATAAAAATTAGTGAAATATCTCATTATAATGTTTTAAAAATATGATTAACTACTAAATCCCATTGAAATCCATGATAGTTTAAGGTACTCTTTGAAAAAACAAGCCTTTACAGTTTAATCCTAAAACAGTATGTAATTTTAGAGTATTAAAATTGCATGCATTTTTAAAAAAATCAGTAAAAAAGAACATTAGAGAGGTTAAGGGACAATTATTTCTAAAGCACCTCTGCAGAATCCGATATCATTAACCCTTGGCACTCACACAGTATCTTCAGAAAAGTTGTCATATTCCCCTGCTGCAGACTAAACAGGAATCTTCATTTATACTGTTTTTTTCTGAATCATTTTAACCACTCTTCCAGGGTGGTGAAAATAGTTATCCATTGTAGAGAAGAGGGTAGATTTGGATTGTTTCATTCAAGTAAGGATCAAAATCAGTTATCAACATGTTGATTAAGTTTAATTAAACTATCCTAATATCTGTTTTCTAGAATTTTTTCCGAATGTGATCATTTCAATAGTCTATGAGCATATTTGTGTCATGGCTCAGCTTAGACTTTCCTGAGCTGACTGAAATTACTCTGGGGGTAGAGTGCTGAAAGCCTTTATCATTAGAGAGCATTTTCTAGATGAACACAGGTGCAGAGCCTACACTGTAAATTCTTATTTCCTAAATGTCCTTTTACCATATTTTATCAAGCTGCTCAGCATTCTCTCTGCTCTTATACATGGTTGTCTTTCAACTTTCCTCTCTTGGCTGAGCTATGCATGCTGGAAATCGTAAGACAGAGTATTTTTAGGACAAGAGAATCTCTTGCAATCTATCAAAATTATGTGTCTACTATTGTATACACAAGTAAAAAAATAGGCTTACCAATTTCAGCAATTTTATTGGTGACACACACAAACATTCTATTGAAATTTATGATCATTTTACTCTTGAAATATTTGGGCCTGGATTTTGGCCATACAGAATTGATCAAATGATAAACAACAGGAGAAACTGCCTTTTTCATACCAATTAGACTATGTTACGGTCAAGAATGAATAAGGAATATAGTTATACGAAACTCATATTTCTTTTTATAAGGTAAGTGGTTTAGTCTGAGAAGTTTGATAGTTACCTGCACCAAGGACAAAATACCAGCACCTTTAGTACTTCATTTTTCCAAATAAAAGTCAGTATTCGCTTTAAGATTGTTTAAAGCATTCAGAAATTCAAAATGCCTGTGTCCTAACTGGATAATCATTTCAGGTGAGAGAATATGTGATCAACTCCTGGAACCAGATTAAATTTACATTTGAAATTCAAGACTTTGTTTTCTTTCAGTCTTTAAGAGCATATTGAAATTTTCAGTTAATATTTCCCTGTGCAGCTCTATTTAGTTAATTTAATAAAATTTAAGCATTTCTTTTTGCCATTAAAATATTTTTGTATATCAAGATATTTTCTAAATTGTAAATCAAACATTAATTTAAATAAATATATCACGGTTAGATAAACACAGGACTCAGTGTCCTGATTATCTGTCTGCATCAAAATAACATGGACAGTTCAATGGTGATGTGCTACCATTGTTTTCAGTTTTTGTTTTCCACTGTTTTCACAAACACTGATGCTGGAATGAAGTGGTTTTCTTCTCTTATCCTTTCTCAAACATGTCTTGGGTTAAATAAACAAGTAATTGATTACAAGAAGAAGGGGCAAACTAATGCTTCATTATTTCTAGAATGAGTGGAGAGAGAGAAATAAAAAAGAGAAAAGACATTAGAAAAACAGGAAAACACCTGCTGGACAGAAGAACTGTACAGTGATGGATTAGTATCCAATTCACCTGTGCACTTTGGGTCTCTTAAGAATGGGACAGAGGTGATGCTGTGACATCATTTAACTTTCTGACATTGGCAGTGGCACCTTTTTTAAACAAATAACTTTACACAGCATAGCTAAAGACTGGACTTTTTTGACTGTGGTCAGCAAAAAGGATGAGGATGAATGAGGAACTTTGGGAAGAGAATCACAGGTGAAGGTTTACACCTATTTTCCAGCATCTATCAACCTTGAAATTCTTATTAGAAAAGTATTCCAAATAGTTTAGGTGTATTCAAAATCCTTTAATTTTCTGTCTGATTTAAGATAAGGTATTGGAAAAATGGGACAATATCAACTGAAGATGGATATTGTCTGTGATATAGTTCAAGAAGAGCTGACTTTATAGATGCATTTTACAATGCACTTTACCTTTCTGTCTAAATTGAATGCATGCAGTGTTGCAGTGATTTAAATGAAGACATTCCATAGCCTTTTTTGTATAAGTGGACAAGTTTACTGTGCTATTTTGAGTTTTTCTAAAGAATATTTTTCTTCCCTCATAACTTCTTTGTTAGTTCTGCACAGTATTCACTCTCATAGATGAAAAGCTATAGTATTTTAGCTGTACAATTAAGCTCAAAGATCCCATACTGTGAGTGACAGAACTTCACAGAAAAGATTTTTCTTGGCCATTTTTCATTATATGTTATAAACTTAAGTAATCTATTGCATTCTCAAGTTTAAAAGTGAAACTTGATATCTTTACCTTGTCACATAGGAGTGAAAACTCTTGTTGCAACATAGAGTAAAGCTGGGTTAGAAAATTGTTTTTAAATTATATAGTTATACAAATGTGGTCTTAGCCATGCCACAGGCTTTTATCACTGCTCACAAAATGGCTGAGATGGAAACAAGGTCAAGCCTTTGGTTAAAAAATCATATATAACATAGAACCCAGTGGTCCTTGCTTTCAGACTAAACTGAGCATTATGCAACTATAATATTTTCTTCTTTATAATTACCCAGTTATTTGGAAAACAAGGCAGCTAATTACCATCTCATTTTCTCTGTTTTAGTTTATTATGATTTATTAGTGTAATAAATTACATGCTGTGGATTTTGGTGTCAAAAATTACTTGGCACTATTATTGCATTAAATAATAGGGGAAAATACCTTCTGCAGAGTGATCTGGCCCTAAGTGACAGTATTTTTTGAAGAGATGATGTTCATCTCCTGTCTACAATTCAGAATATCAACATCACTCATGGCTGGAGAGTTGTTTTGGTTTGCTTAGGGTTTTTGTTTTGTTGAGGTTTTTTTGTTGTTGTTTGCATGGCTTTGGGGTTTTTTTGTTTGTTCTTTTTTGTTGTTTTCTATGGATGCATCTGAGTATACATACAAAGCTAGGGAAGGAAGCAAATTTGTAGATGTACAGTGTGAGTGCTAAATTTTCTATTTGAGCATGTTCAGTTAGCTTTTTGAACTGCTGGATGGACAACAATTTTTTTTTCACATCATTTAAAGAAAAAAATTTTTCTCCTGAAGTAAAAAAATCAGTCTAAGTGACATAATTGTTTTTATGTATCTCTGTGGTATATCTCTATAAGTGTAGATTAAAGATGGAAAATAATTAGGTAACACTTTTTAACATTTCTGGAACGTGTGAAGGTTTAGGGTTTAGGACTTTGCTCTTTAAAGCTGTTTGCATTCATTACGGATGTGGTACTTCAATATTATTTTTACTTTATTTCCTAAATTATGTTTACATTGTCTAACAGATGTAGCTGGCATAAATATCTGGAAAGTTAGCATCACAAATCAGCAGTCAATTCCAAAATGGTCTAATCAATTCAGATATCAGCAGTTTGTATTCTAACACATCTGAACTTTATCATTAATTGGATCTTGGGGATCACTCAGTGGTTGCACATGCATACTCAAGACAGCCCTAAAGCTTCATGCCCTTAGGCAGCATAAATGCTAAGATTGGTACTTCTGTAGTCTTACTAAATCAGCCAATTGTGCGAAACTAGTTCTGCCACTGTTATCACTGTGTCACCTCTATAGCTTATCACTGTCCAAGAAACGTGATTGTGAAATTTTATTTTGAGGAAAAATAATTTGAAATTCATTTTATTCTTTTGGAATTATATTTTCTTCTGTGTAACTGAGTTTATGATATTGGTTTAACAAAGTCAATAGAGTGTGTCACAAATGGGCATTATAGCTACCTAGATATAGGACTGTGCACAAGAGTTTAAATTTCTGACCTGTGAAGTAGACATTTACTGAAGTATGACATGTATAATGTCTGTGTGTCTTTTTGGTGTGAAAAATTACAAGATCAATCCAAGAAATGGCTAACTTCTCTGAATTTATGTGTTCTATAGTAAGCATATAAAAACTTTCAAATATGTTTTGTCTACTGGAAGGTAACACATCTAAATCAATTACAAAAGTATTTTCCAGTTAAACACTTAAAAAATACTAAGCAGCATTTTAAATTACTTGTTGAAAATCAGTCTAGGATATAGATTTTGCAGTGTTCTGATTTTTCTCTTTACAAAATGTAATGTAAGCATTTCCTTATTTTGTGATTTCTAATACTGATAATGGCTATCTGTCTTGGCTCATCGGTGCTCTCTCCCCCCACAATCCTACTGAGTGTGCATGGTCTGAGCAGTGTTTGGTAAATACTTATGATACACACTCTTTAATGGATTTAATAATTCCTTTTATAATGTTGCAAATTTCTGTTTAAAGTTACACGACAGACACCGATGTCTTTGTCAGTTTTGCTCTGCTGCATTTATTAATATTGAGATATGCCATCATTATCAGAATCAATTAGGATTTATGGATAATTTATTTAGAACAAGAGACATTGCTATATCCCAGTAGTTCCAATTAGTCAATAATGCCATATTGTTACTCGATTTTGTTTTTCTTCAGGACACGGTAACATTGCAGATGTGGTTTAAGACACAGATTTTTCTAAGATTTTCCTTTTTTTTTTTTTTTAAAGAGAAGATTTTTCTTCTTTTGTGTTTTGAAAATTAATTATTTATATCACATATAATGATTTATACGAGAGTCTTCTGCCCCAGTCTCATCATAGTTTAAATTAATTTATTTTTCTCTTTGATTAGCAAGTAGGTACCAGTGGAAGTTATCAGGTTAAAAATTAACAGCAAAACTTCTGGAATTTCTGAACCATCTTTGTCCCTTATTTCTGTGCAAGTTAGCAGGTCTTTAGTAAGGAGAACTGGGTAAGTTTTCAAATAAGCTGCTTTTAGGTTCAGTGTGTAGCGTACCTCAGTTTGAGGAGAGTTCCATCTAGAATCAATTTCCTAAGCCGGAATAAAACAAAAGCATTGCTCAGCAAGTGGGAAAGGGGCATTCATTTTACTACTTGACCAAAAATATCTGGCATCTTGGAGGGTTCCAAATGCATGAGGGTGTGAGGAGCACAAAGTACTGGCGGCAGTATCAAAATGCTTTGTCATAGATTTTAAACTATACATTAAAAAAACCAAAAACCAAAAAAAACAACAACAAAAAAAGAAACAACAAAAGAAACACAACAAAAACACTCCCACAACAAAGTCCCAACTATGAATATTCTTGATTTACTGTTTTAAATTAATTACTACAGCTTTTGTCTGTATTTTTCTTCTTCTCTTCACCTGTCCTCTGCCACATCTAAATAGGAAAAAACTGCACTCATCAGAGTGTAGCAGAACTGTCTGAGGTATTGGGAGATATCCCACAATTTAGGCCTATACATACAGGAAAGATACATTTTCTTACAGAGAAACCTCTCGCATTTCAATCAAATTATGAAGGGAACTTAAACAGAATTAACTTCAGGCTGGTTGATGCCTGTTGACAGATAGTTTTCAAAATCAAAGCTTGCAACTTTCTATTGTTACTTCTAGAATCTAAAATTTACTGAAATGTTGTCTATTTAATGCCATTGTTAGGAATAGCTTCATTTTCTCTAGCTTTCTTTAATTTAATGTATAGATTAGGCAGAGTTATTTGATCGCAGAAGAAAAACTGTTAAAGCAGCATTTCTCGGGTAAGGCAAGCCTTAGCAGAGAAGAGTTGTGAAGGCATAGAGCACTCTCTGTCCAAGAGCAGTGCTGAAAATAGCAATGTATATTTTTAAAGTCTCTTTTTTTATATGTGACCAATGAAATCAGAGACAAGCATTAAACTATATGGTTTAAGTGTTGCAATATGCAGGATTTTGTGGACTGCAACCACTCTGAAACATGAGTAGAAAAAAAAATCATATACATGAGACAATATTTATGTTCTTACATAAAAATATTACTTATTATTTTTCCTCAATATTTTAAAGATATTTTATTGTTTCCAGGTGTCCTTTAAGGTCTTGTATTCAAACAATAACAGAAGGAATTTATAAATTTTTAGTCCTGCATCGAGGACTTAGGTGTCTCTGTACTTGAAAGAGATGCTTCTTTTTGTACTAGTAACTTGTTTGTGATTGACCACAGCCATCACACCTCATAGTGAAAATTCCATATAATCAGTATAATTTTGATCTTTCTACTTATCTGCACATTAACAGGTAAGATATGCTAGCAACACTGAAGGCAGAATAAATTTCTCTGAATGTTTGCTGACCTCACCACTCACAGTTGGCATAGGAATGGGTGAATAAAAACTTTTTTATAAATATGTACTTTAAAGTGGATATTGACCTCTGATAGCATTTTATCATACTTTTGTGTGTCTAATTCTTTATTTGATATATTTATGATAGACATAGGCTAGCTCACAAGTTTTTTGGACTCTCTCAGGTATCACTGCCTTTGTCCAGAAGGTTTGTGTTGTCTGCTCCATTTTTTTCCGTGTGTGTAGCACACCACATTTATTCTGCAGATGTCACTGGCTTTTTTACACTCATATACATCTGCTTGCAAGGAATACTTTCTCAAGTGTTATTTCACTTTGGGAGTAGGCACATTTGTTTGTTTTCCTTGAACCTCTCATCAGGGGGCTGCCAGGAGCAGTGTTGAGGTATAACAATGCAGATGGGAATGTTTTGCAGCTTTATTCCTCCCATGTTTGCGTGAAGTCATTAAATCAAAAGCACAGACACTAAGGTTTGGGGCCCCACCATGAGTAGGGACCAAAAAATGAAACGGTTGTTAAGATGTGACACAAGAAAGCTGGAGGCTTTCTGAGCTCTTGAACAGCAGAAGTGATGTTGGGATTATTCCCTCTGCAAAAAGAGGAAAGGAAATGGATACACTGAGAGTGGTGAAAGGTGCTCCAACAACACATTTTCCACTGGTAAATGGAAATCAGCAGCATTCTCCAAGAGTAGTTAGCTCTGATGCCACCACCATGTTAGGTGTAGGCAGTAACGATCACAAGTATTTCTGTGGGGAAGGTATGTGAACTTCTCAGCAAAATCTGCATTATTCCAGTACTTTTTTTGTTGAGTTTTTGTTGTCATTTTGTTTGGTTGGTTTGTATTGGTCTTGCTTATTTGCCTTCTCTTTAAGGGTTAGATTTTGAGTTTGTTTCTTGCAGTTTTATTGCACCTGGTGGGGCATGGTAACTATCAATAAAATGAGTTTAAGTGGAGTCATGTGTATGGAAGGATTGTGCCCCTTAACTGAAATTATGTAATGATAGGGAAGAAAATTCAGTTTATTATTTGACACATGATAATGCTTGATAACAAGCATTGCATGAAATTTTGAATCTTACACAAAAGAAGCTGTTCTGTCAGAGACAAAAAATAATTTGCACATCATTAAATCACTGACAATCACGGAAAAAAATATCACTAAAATTGTATTCTACAACAATAGTAATACATGAAATGGCCAGTTACCCCAGCATTTCCCAATCACTTAGCAGTTTATTTGTATTTCATATATATGCTGTACTATATATTTTTTTAATTTAAGTATTTTTAAGTAACTGTAATACATTCTACCATTTTAGCAGATTCAACTTATCCAAACCCATTCTTAAGAGGTTATCTATATCTTTAATTTCCACTTTTCTATTAATTTTAATCCTTATAAAATCTTAACCTAGCATGGTTCTGATGAGCCATTTTGGCATTATCAATTACATATATCTGTATTGAATTAATACTATTTTAGTAGTAGTTGCTCCCAGGTGCTGTGATCTCCTTTTTTAAGGTTTTTTTCTCACTACAGTGATAGGAAATGATTCAGTTTCATCTTTGCATTTCTAGTGAAATGCTTATACACAATATAAGAAAGGACTCATCCTGTTTTATTGTCTAATATAAGGCAATTCCAGGGAACCTTGGGGCAAGCTAAAAATGCTTCTCTTTGCTAAAGTTGTCAGTTCTGCACCTGCCTACCCTCCATTCCTTGGTGCAAGATGGAAGCTTCTGCTGTGGATTCCATCATGATACTTTCAATGCAGGAAAATGGAAGGAAAGAGATTCCTGTGACCTGTTGAAAAACCCAATAAAGATAAAGATACCTAATCCTTGATTTCTAAAGTAGTATCACATTTTCAATTCTTTTAAAAAATAGCATTAGGAATTGAATTTATATTGACTGTGACTTTTTTTTTTTTAATAATGTACCAAAATATGAGGGCAGCTTTTGGTAGGTGTTTACTTTTCTATATCTATCCTTTTGTTTATTTAATTATTTATTTCTCTGATTGTAGTGCTTTATTGTAGTGCTTTAGAGTTTAACTAACAATATAAGCAGTAGAACTACACAAGTAATCATCCAGCTATGAGAAATATTTAAAGTTTCCTGGGAGGGCAGTGTGAATACATGGTTGCAAACATCTCATTTTTCTTCATAGCAATGATTGAAAAATATCTGATTTTGCCACTATAAATAATTGTGATAACCATGAAGTGCTTACACATACCATTTCTGCTTGACTTTTTTGTAGTTTCAGGAATAGTTTAGAGTAAAAAGACACAGATTCTATTTTATCTAAATACATGCATGTGCATATGTGTTTGCATATATTTATTGGCCTAAATTTGGGTTGAAAAGAATAGGCTAATCTCATACAACTAAAGAAACTAATTGTATTTTGTATGCTGCTTCACACATTCATGTGACCTCTTTTTGAGTGGAAACCTTTGCACACTTAGCATGCTCTTTTCATTACTGTGAGTAGAAATATTCTGTCCTCTGAGTCAAAAAGAAAAATACAAATGTAGTTAAAATATTCCTTATGTGGGTCTGAAATTCATTGCTGCATGTTGAAGTATCTCAGTGTAGTCTTGAAGAATTAAAATATATATTGCTGCATGCAGGTCTCAGTAGCCTGTTGAGATTCTCCCATTTTCTAATCAAATGGGACAGCTCTTTCTTTGAGTTTACTAGAGTAAACTGTTATTTTTGCAGGGCCTGTGATTCATGAAACATATGGGGGGCAAGCACAATTTTTTCAAAGCAACTTATTTTAAATAATAAAAATTACAGCAGTGATACAGTAATTAGAGTGGTTTCAGTGTTAGCAGATGTACTGAGAAAGTCATTTAGTGAGAAAAGTGTAAGCAAAGCAATTAAATTTGCATAAGAAATGCGGCAGAATAACACAAGTCTACAGATAACTTTATGGGCTTTATATGTGATATGCATACATCTTCTAGAGTGTGTATATGCATATTTTAAGACTCTAAAGAAAATTGAAGAACCAGATGATTCAGCTCGGTAACTGAAGAGAGAAATATGTCCTGAATTAAAATGAGACACCTTGCTGAGGTAGTGTGTGCTTATATTTGTTTTCTTTTGCATAATGGGTAGCTAAATAATGATATTGTTTTCTTCAGGACCATTGATCAATTGTCTTTTACATAAATGGCTCCAAATCTAAATAACAGAATTTTTGAACCTTTACCAACAAATACTTGTACACTTCTTTGAGGTCTAAAATAATTTAAGTTTATATTTTTGAGAAGACAGACATCAAAAACAAAGGATCTTGGTCCCACAATAGGAATCCATGAAAAAATTTACACTTTTGAAACCACAAATAATTGATGTCTTAAACTACACCTTTTTTAATGGGCATGCAGGTGATTTAGTATTTGAAGTTTAGTGAAAAGGAGCAATCAGAGGTCTCTCTGCTCCAAAGAAATTTTTAGTATTACATTTTTATCTATGATTCTTTTACAAATCAAATGGGAAATACAGAGAATCTATATAGACAGCCACTTTTTTGTCACCATATATGGCAGTATGCTTTCACATGCCATCAACCAATTAACTGTTTTCTTGGAACCAAAACATTCTGGGATTTCTTTACACTTGGTGTATGCATGTGCTTCCAGAATAGGGTGTCTATTTCTTATTTTTCCATATTAAAAAAGAAAAAAAAGCCAAAAAAGAAAATCTAACTTCATGGAGAGGTGTGTTGCTGAGTTTTCTTTTAGAATTAAGAATGCATTAAAAACCATTCAAATCAGAAACTTCCAAATTTTAGTTGATAGATTAAAGAGCAAATTTTTAGTATAGTTGGAAATATAGAGTTGGCATATTTGCTATATGCTGCATTTTATTTAAGGAATTCTGTCTATTATACAATTCATTATTTTACTTGATAACTTGAAATTATTTATTGTTTTAGACTTGGCATGCATGAAATTTCTTAATGAAGGACAGATTTTTAAGAGGTGTGGTGATTCAAAATGAAAGGGCAAGCACTAAAATCTCAGTAACACCATAATCTCAGCATACTCTTGCATTTCCTCTCTGCATTTCTCTGGAGAGTAGAAGAAAAGCTTGCACACTCTTGCATGGATTAATTTCGGTACCCAGCATTTCAAACACACCAGGAACACGAGTGATCTGTGTCAGAAACCTCAGATATTTCCTACATTTGTCCATGGAAGTTACTTTTGGCGTTTCTGTTTCTGGGTTGTGAAGTGCAAATGCTTTGTTTTAATTTTGTCTGGTGTTAAGAAACTAAAGGAAGCATTCTGTTGTATATCTGTACTAGCAAACAGTTCGTGAAGATACAACTTTTGTGATGACTGAAACTAGGACTGTGGAAACCACTCATGTGCCTTCTACATACCTGGCAGAGATCCTTCACCTTCTGCAAGCCTTGGCTGAAGTGGAAGAGCGCCTTAATTCTCCTGTTCTGCAGGCTAAGGACTATGAGGACCTCTTCAAACAAGAAGAGTGCCTCAAGGTAAGATGGAAAGATTTTCTTAGCAATGATTAGATTGCATCATTTTGGGTCTTCTTTATGTTGGCAGCCTGGGCTCACTTTGAGGCATCTGTTTTACAAGTGCTAAGCCCACCTCTGTGATGTCTGCATATATGGATGTTTGTATTTGGGGGCACACTGGGATAAAATATGAAAAACTCTGAAGTGTTCATTTATTTTTGCCTGTTTAACCTGTACTTGGAGGACAATAGAGTTACAGTATCTGCATATTAAGTCCTTGAATGGGAGAGGAAGGATGGAGAGGCACCGTATATTTAAAGACAGAATTTGTGGTTAAAGGTTTGTTTGCATGTGGCTAATGGAAAAAAAAATTCTTCACTGAAATGTTTTTTAGCACTGGAGCAGGCCTCCCAGGGAAGTGGCTGCAGGTATTAACATCCCTGCAGGTATTTAGGAGATATACCTAGATGTGTATGTGTAGATGCAGCACTTGGGGATGTGGTTCACTGATGGACTTGAAAGTGCTGGGTTAATGGCTGGACTCGATTTAGAGCTTTTCTAATCTAAATCTCAGAATGTTCTGAGTTGAAAGGGAGCCATAAGGGTCATAAATCCAACTCTTAAGCCCATGCAGGGACTGAAGCCACAATCTTGGTGTTATTAGCACCATGCTCTGACCAACTGAGCTCATCTCCTAGTGGTGAAGTGATTTTGTGATCCTGTGATTGGTAAGTGTAAGTAATTGCTAAGTAACCCTGTCAACACCCAATCCTTGCTATTTTATTTTAGTGTATGATTTCTAAAATTATTCCTATTTGCACAGGAGCAAAACCAAGTAAAATTTAGCTGTTGCATACCACGTTAGACCAAAAAACCTTGAGGTCTTATTGGGTCTGTAGTCCATGTAGTTATTTCCGTTCGGTAAGCAAAACAGGGAATATTATCCAATAAGTAGATATGTAGTTATGAAAAAGCAAATTCAGTATGGTTAGTACGACTTTAAATATTACTCTGTAGTTCGTTCAATGCTTGAAATATTACTGCCTGGTTTGTTCAATGCTTGCAACACTGAAATCTTTTGAAACTGGTGGAATTTTTTCAACATAGAATTGACATAAGAAGAGAATGAGATTAAAGTTGTAAGCCTAAGTAGATGAATGAGTTATCAGCTTTTACAGAATAATGTTTGTGTGAGGAAAGCCTTGTAAAAAATTGTGCTCAAGTGCTGTATATAATTACAGCAATTCCAAATTGTCATCCAGCATGAAGAGAAGACTACATTTCCTTTTTTCTGTGATTATTCAGGAAGAGGAATTTTTTTTTTTTTTAAATATGTAAATATTAGCCTAAAGAGGCTGGAATTTGCCTGCAGTCAGCTATAAGAAAGAAGCTTAGAAGGAGAATGAGGGCAGTGGCTCTGGCTATATGCACTGAATTTTCCTCTGCAGGAGCTCATATATCTCTTTCTACGTGTCAGAAGATACGTAACAAAACCACATCCATGCGCTGCTGCTAGCTTCTGTAAAACCACATCTGTTTATAATTCTTATGCATTCATAGATATGTATTTTAGGCATTTGTGTGCACACACACAAATATTCTTATCAGCTTGTGAAAATTAGGATGTTTACTAGCAAGGCAGTAGAGTTGGGTAGTGAAGCATGACAGCAGAGTGTTGGATCAAAGGAAGCACAGAACTGGTAATAGGATGTCAATCAATAGATGTCAAATACCAGCAGGCTGTTTCTTTTACCACTTCTGATTTAGTACCAGTAAAGTAAAGGCAGTCTGAGTATTGAAGCACAAGACATGCCAATCTAATTGTCATTCTTCATTTTAAACAATCTTTTCTGCACAAAACCAACAAAAATAACCAACAAAAACCAAGTCATACAGTATGTAAATCATGGGTAATGAGCATCTACTTGATCCTTATTGATGAACTTCTGTTCACTAATAGACTGGATGGAGAAACAGAGGATGGAGAAACCTCAGGAAGTTTACTGGGAAATTATTTCCTTTTAGATCTTTCTCAATGCTTTACATTTGGGCTAGCTTCATCTGATTTATATCCTTAAGTAATCTGTTGTTCACCCACATACATTTGGTATTATTGGAGTTGACACCAACTTTAATAATATTGATTACTGAGGTTACAAGTAAGTACTACCATAGGTTTAATTTAACTGAACTATTAAATTGTTATGAGATGCATTCGTGGGCACAGTTCCATCTTCCTCCAAAATAAATCTCTTAGAAGAGGCAAATGAGTCTTGCACATTTGTGGGCTTTTGGAGGGGTATAGGTTTGATCTGAGCCTGCTTAATGAATATTTATTTCCAAGGAAAAGCATCCATCATTGTCATTATCCTGCAGTAAAAATAGAAAAGTAGTGCATAAATTGTTCAGCAGCTGGTTGGGAAAGGTTTGAAATTAAATTGTCGTTGATTTTTTTTCTCTGACAGATTTGCATGAATCAAATTACAGAATTGTCATGAACAGCTCTGTGTTTTAAAACTGAGCTTTCAATATTTTTTTTTTCACTTCCATTCAAAAAGAATCCATTTTAATTAATCCATGAAAGGAAAAATAAGTTTATTTACATGAATCAGTGGTAACAGCTTTGAACATTTTCTCCAGAGTAAGTATGTTTAGTAAGACTTAAACATGATTGCTCATTATCAAATAGGACAAATATTGAATACAAACAAAAAATTGCTAATATCAATTGTCATAGCACTGACTTTTTATATCGAAGTCATGTGAAATAGTAAAATATGAGGTTTTGCAGCAAAAATCTGGTAGCTTTTAACATTTACTAAACTGTAATACTTTAATGAGCACATTTAGTGTATCTGCTGAAACCAGGTCATAGGAATGTTTTTCTCTTCATTTTAAGCTTTAGCGAGTGGAAAAGTCAGATAGAGAAACTAAGTTTTGTCACTTTATCTCATAAAGTGAGCATTGCAATGTTTTCATCATGCCATTACAAGCTCTTTCAAGTATTATTACATACAGTACCTCACCTTTTCTTTATCACTGTGCAGACAGTACTTTACAAACAATTTAAATATTACAGTTCTGTCAAAGATGAAACTTGAGTTGATTGTACAGAAAATTGTGGTTCACAGATTGATGGGTTAGTAAAGTTGGCCTGATATACTCTCAAAACAGGACAACTGTTGTTATAAGCACAGACATTATTTCTGTCTGCTACTGATGATGTTCGTATTGACGGAGTTCACAATCTTTGAGCTACCTGTGTAGAATTGATTATGATTACAATGGATTCAATTGCATGAAAAAATGTAGGGCTCAAATGCTCTCAGATTTTAGCAAATTATCCTTCCTTGCAACTGATTTCCTAAAAGTTAAACCACTGTCAAAATTTTCATATATTCTACTTAATATGGTCATGTTGTTCATACTAAGACAAAATTTTCCTGTGTAACGATTATCTCACGCAAGCTACTTGACTTGTTCAAGCTCCAGATTATTTAGTGGGAAATGTATACACTGTAATAAATATACTGATTAACCAGAGAATAAAACTAACCCATATTTATCTTTGCTAACACATAGGAGAAGTGTATCAAAATGAAAGAGTATACCTGGAATTTAAGACTAATTTATAACTGTATGTAAAAATGTTGTTAGTAGAATTTTTAAAGATCACTGTCATAGACATGGCATAGTTATGCCTATTCATTTCTTAATTCTATTAACTTTAAAATCAAAACTTATTTCCTGAGGTTACTTGCATTATATAGTTTTACGGGAGATCTGCAGTAGGGCCTGTAGATTTTAGTGTCTCTTTTCATTTTTTTTGTTTAATAATCTTAATTTTGGCAGGAACATCTTATTGTGGAATATGATTATACACTTAGCTATCATATTTTTTAATGATGTCATAGTTTTAATATGGAAAGCCATCTGGCTCTGAGGAAGAGATTTCTTATATATGTAAGATAAATATATATCATGCATAATCTCCCTAACAATTCTGCTTCTCTTTCATCTTCTTCTGTATTTCCCACATGGATTTTATTTAGTTCATTGAAAATTGGGTTGGTTTCCCTGTTGTTTTTTAAATGTAGATATTTTAATGCTCTGATTCTTTTTTTCTCTTCTTTTTTCCTTTGGTAATCCTTCATCTACTGACAGATAAAGCAGGTTTTTTGCGCTGTTTTCTACTGCGTCGTATTTCAGAATATAGGAATTCATTGGACACATCACACATCCAGGATTCTGGCAGCAAGAATCCCTTTTAGAATGGTTTATGAAACCAGTCATGCCCATACTAGATATTGTAACTCATAATTCTATACAGATTTTTAAATTGTAATTAATTTGTGGAATTTTTCCAGCCATCCATGATTACTAAAAACTGTGCTGTTACCGAGTTTCATGTTAGTACAAAAAGCATGAAATATTGTAATGAATCTGCTATACATATAATTATAAATCATCATTCTGCAAACTTTTGGTATATCAAAAAATGTATTTTAATTTTACACATTGGAATATATATTTGATATATACTAAGTGATTCTTATCAAGAATCATCAGTAATGTGAAATTCAGAGTGATTTTCTGCTGCAGCTCAATAGAAACCAATTAACCATAACTTAGAGCTGAGTGTGCTCACATGCACTCCCCAAATAGATCTGTCAGTAACACTGTGCTTGGTGACAGATTTGTACACAAATAGCCAAGGAACTGAATTTTTACAGGAAGTTGTCTTTCTCTGGCAGATAAAAACAAATTCCAGGTAGTGAAAATGAACTGGGCTTGAATATCTAGCACTTAGATTTCTCTTTTAAGAGCAGTGAGATGGAGTAGTCCCTAAAGGCTACTGTCAGTTCAGCCACTAATGATTTTCTGTTATCCTTTTTTTCTAAAAAATTAGCTTTGTTTGCTTCTGTTAACTATGTTACAAAATCTCCCAAGGCATTGTTGATAACTGCTTGCAAATCATTCTCTTCAACATGAAAGACAGACGGGGAATTTGTTTGAGATACATGAGTATATTTGTACATAGGTATATATATATGGCTTCTCTTTTTTTTTTGCTCATGGACATTCTTATACTCCTTTACAGCACATCAGCTGTATCATCTTCTTCTTTCTGTAGCAGCTGTACTTTAAGAGAAAGCAAACTTCTGACTTAGAAATTTGATACCTTTTTCATAGACCGCTAATTTTAAACATAAGACATATATCACTTACCAGTTCTGAAGTGCTTAGATACATTTCATCTATTTTTAATATTTAAAAAATTGATCTACTTGGTTGAAAAAATCTAAAATGTAAATATACATAAGCACATATATTAATCTTCATTTGGTCACTCAAACATCGTGAACACAGGAAGTGCCTTCTTGTGTGGCTCAGATGAGCTCATATTCCTACCTACTGAAAAGAAGGCCACTTCACTTGGGTGCTTAAGTGTGTCCTGGCATTTCAATTACATTTCAATTACATTTTCTCCTGCTCTTTAAATGTGCAATTTTTTACTCAGGGTGAGGTTTTGTGAAGATGCCGCCTCTTTTATATTAATGGGATATATCTTGGAATATTTACAGGCATTTTATGTTTTTATCATCTGCTATTTCTTACATTCAGATTAGTAACATTGAGTATCTGAATTATCCATGCCCTGATTGTGTAAAACAAAGATTTAAGTAGACCTGAGTAAGGAACACAGAGTGTGAAACATTTTTCTGGCAAAGTCAAATGAGGTTTGTTGAGTAATGACACAAACCCAGCCAGCTTTCCCTCCACATGATAGATTGCTGACAAAGAGGAAACATGTTTCTTATTGTGACTCATTCCAGAGACATCTACCATTCCCTTTTGATTTATAAATATTCATTTAGTCTGCTAAATGTAAGTCACGTTTCTCAAGAACTTCAAATTATTATTCATATGGGGGATGTTATGGAATATACTTTCCCTCCCCCCCCCAACAAATAGCATATTATAGTGCTAGAGCTCTAGGAACTCAGGGAACCCAGAGTATTTTTTTTTTTGTTTTTGCAGGGTGGTTTTGTATGCAATTATTTCAATGCATTGTCTTCACGTTTACATAAGGACTTCAAGTCTTGTATTTTACAAAATAGTAAATACAGTGTAAAACTTTAATTAGTGAAAAAATTACAACTGATTTTGTCAGGTCAGGAAATGTAAATACTGACATGCAGAACTTTTAAGCAAATAGCACTTTGTTTCCCCTCCAACCATCGACTTCCTCAGATCTATTTCATTCAGTCCTCAAAGAAAGGATATACATTCAATTATTATACCAGGTCATTGTAAAATTAGTCCTATTATCGATGTTATGATTTAATTAGCATTTTGTACCAATTTCTCTTTTTTATGAACAATTACATTTTTTTATTAAAAACAATGTTTTGTTTATATTTTTTAAAATCTTGATATTACAGAGCATTAAGGATAGCCTGGGGAGACTGCAAGGTCATGTAGAAATTATTAACAACAAGAAGACACCGGCTTTGAAAAACGTTACACCAAAGGAAGCAGCAAATATACAAGAAAAGCTGACTCAACTTAATTTTGAATGGGAGAAAGTTAACAAGATGTACAGGGACCGACAGGCGTAAGTAGCTTTAAAAATTTGCTCTCTTTGATGGCTTTCTTTGATATTTGACCTATTGCTGATGATTGGTTTTTTGCTTCTTTTTGTCACAAACAATACTTTCTTCCAACTAAGCATACAACATCTGTATAGAATTGTAATTTAATTTGTGAGCATTTTTGTAAAACTGAAAATATGAAAATATTTTGACCAGCTATCATTTGCATTGAACCTTTAACTGGTAAAGATACATAAAATGCTATGATTTATGGGATATACCTTTTTTCCAGCATGAGTACTTAAGAGTCAACAAATAACTGTGCCTTAGATTAAAAAATCATAGTTTCAAGAATTTATTGAATTACCACAAAAAAGTCCTTGACAATTCTTCTGAGAATGAATGTCATTCATCTGATAATGAAAATCATTATATATATATATCACTAGTTCCATTCATTGACACTTTCCATTCATAGGAATTCTACAAAATTGGCTCTTCAGCTCTTCAGTCAATGCTGAAAACTTGACATTAAAAGTTTTGTTTGCTATGCCACCTCAAAAGACAATAGATTGATATTTGATAGAATATCACTTTTTGCACTATGCATTTGTTTTGAAATTTCATCTAAGAAAATGTTGTTAAAGACTTTTTCAATACAAAAAATTAGCTTTATGTGCAAATTATTACATTAATGATAGAATGAGACATGATTCTACATGTGTAAACAGTTACTGGAAGAAAAAAAGTACTTCATGTGGGTTTAGGCTGTACCAACTTTCCTCTACACTCCAATCCTTGGTAACTTGTATGTTTTCTTTGTTTAGAAATGCTGTTAAACAGCTGTCACTTTGCAGATTCCTAGAGACATTATTTCCACTGTCAAGCAGTCACTAGCTTTGATTTTAGACTGCTGGAGAGAGAAGAGAGAAAAGCTTGAAAAAAATAATCAGAGAGATAAACAGTAAAAAAACCCTAAGTCAGTAATCTTTGTGTCATCTCTGCTTTGTCTCAACATTTAAAGTGTAAGAAACTGAGACAGATTTATAGTCTGGTAAAGTTTACAAATTCTTCTTCTTTGCCTGTTTTGTTGGTTTTGGTTTTTTCAAATAGCAAGTCCTGTTCTGGTGTGGTTAGAAAATTCCTTCTAAGTCATGATGCCATGTACAGACATGAAGGATAAGTTAGAAAAAAGGTTAAAGAAAATCTCCTCACATAGATAATAAGACCAGGAGATATTTGCTGTTGAACTTTTCCTAGAGACTAGCTTTGCCCAAAGTCTCACTGGTTTAGAACACCAAACTCTGAGAAACCTACGGAATATCCTTTCCCTAGAGCCTGGCTTTTCCCAGGCTGTTACTGTTTTAGTAGACCAATCTTTGAGAAACCTTTGGAATCTTCTCATATGCATTTTCTGCCACTTGTGCATAGCAAGGACAAGAATTTAGTTAGTTGAAAGCTTGGACTATGATCACTGACACTCAATTATTCATTATTTAGGCTGTAGTGGTATTTAGCCAGCAGCAGAAGTCTTGTGAGGTGAAATGAATTAGTGTTTGTCAAGTATTTTGACATCATCAGATTAAGGAAGTGGAGAACTGTAAAGTATGATCACTGTCTAGCTGTTGTTTGCCTGGGGCACTTACCCTGGTTCAGTATGATGGACAGCAGCTCGAGGTGATGATAAGCTTGACTGCTCTCTGATTCACACACCTTTATTTTTCTTTTTAATATTTTGGGTTTGGTATCAGCCTTAAAGAGGTTTTGTTTGAACTCTAGATGGTTCCTATAGCGTCTGCTGTTTTTTGAGGGGCATTTGGACTGCACATAAATCCAAGGGATGAGGTGAAGGAAGACAATATGGCCTTTAGCATTTTACTTCTAGCAGTTTGTGTCTGTAAGGGGTTAAAGTATCAGTGTAACTCTGCCCTGGAGACATGGATGAAGCTGTGTTTAGGAGATATGCTATTGATGATGATGCTAAAGGACAGGTTTGGAATTATTATTGGAGCTGTCTTGCTTTCAAGGGAGCATGTCTAAATAAATGTGAGTATTCCATGTTTGAAAGGTACCAGGAACAAATATACTGGATCTATGTTCATTTCTGAATATTGGTTTTATGAAATCAAAGGCTTGTAATAACATGGAAATTATTATTTTAATAAATCAAAAGTCAACTATCACCATGGCAGATGAAAGAACAAAGAGACTTTCCTTACCACTGTAGTTACTAACAGAGAGCTTACTCTAAATCTTATAGAAGCCACTAGAAACCTTCAGGTTGCATTTTTTTGTGTGAAATTGATTTCCTTGAAGTCCTGATTCATATCTAGATACTTTGTAATTAACTCGAGTGAGTTTCTTTTAATTAGAAATCAAAATAGATTTTCAGTTTATTTTATAGCAGAGCCTGCACCAGTTTGACAGAAATACACTATAAATACTGAGCATTCAAATAGCTTAACAAGTGCAGTTCTTCTACAGTTTTTGAAAACCTTATTTCACACTTTTACTGTTTTATATTTCCTGTATTTAAGTACGAGTCCATATTATACTTAGTATAATATAACAGACAATATTTCACCGGGAAAAAAAAGAGCAAAAATGCTGTGGTCATCCTAGAGTACCCTTCCAGTGGCTTTAGAAACCTAGGAAAAATGCAATTTTTTTATTTTTTCACAAACACAGTGAACCACTAATCTCCACTTACTAATTTTTTAAGTCAAGCCTGTATCTAAGCATGGTTCTTTGACAGGAGTGACTTTCTTCTATATTCCAATTAATATCAGAACATGGTAACTCATTGAGTTCCCAACAGATAAATGGGAGTGACATCATCTTACACCAAGTGGAATTTGTTTCCTTGGTTTCAGTTTTATGAGTGCAAAACAAACTCCAGGAAACAGCGGTGGCCTAAAGAGAAACTGATGATTTAATTTATAACTTCAACCTTTGCTTGATACTAAATTTCCATGTTATTTTTCCAAAACTTGTATTAAGATAATAGAATCTGAATTTTGAAAGGTTAGGTTTAAATGCCAGTAAGAATAAACACTCAGATGTTGTAGTTTTTCCTCTCCTTGAACCAGAATTTCACAATAGTCTTTCTTTTTCCAGCAGTCTCAAATACTGGGGTCTTTTTGGTATTAATCATGATTATTTAGGAAGTGACAGTAACACCAAGTCCCTATATACCAATTAAATGAAAACATATAATTTTTTATTTACATGTTCTCCATATAATTTTTGGGAAAAAACCACAATAGAAGATAGACTTTTAAATTACTATCTTATATAACTTTTTATCCTATCAGCATGCCACTTGTAAAAGGTCTTGTCTTTTCAGGATATCGTCTTCCCATGATATTTATGCCTAAGTCTTTCTTCTATAAACAAGTGCTCCCTAAAATTAAGAGAGCATTGAAATTGTCAGAAATCACTGAATCAACGAAGTGCAACAAAGTTTTGCAGAATATATGTTAATTTAAAATATTTCTTTAGGAATTGCAGATGAGAATTTGTCCTGGTTTTGGGCAAATTTGGGAGAGAATCCCCAAAAAGGGGCTTCTCCAGAAAACAAACCCACACAGCCCCTCCCCCCAGCCGGTTCGGGAAGGATTCCTCGGAGAGAATTGGAAAGAACCTGTTTATTTGACAAGCACAGCACCCCCCAACACACAAAATGAGCAATACCGGATGACACCGCTCTTTCACTGCTCTGAAAAAAGATGACAAATTCAGAAAGTCTCTCCTGGGGGTGGTCACTGTTATCCGTCCCTCCAGCACTGGGGCAGCTGCTGCAGCCACAAGATGCAAACTCTCTCTTGGTGTTTCCAGGTCCCAGTCCGAAGGTCAGTAGGTCCAAACAGAAAGGGGAAACAGTCCAGGAAGGAATTTGGACTGTTTAGATAAATGAACTAATGAGAAGAGGGAAAAAAGCAAAAGCAAGTGCAAGCAAAAGCAAAGCAGAAGCAAAGCAGAAGCAAGAGCAAAAGCAAACAGCAGGGCAAAAAAGCAAAAAAGCAGCACTACGTACTGTACTATCTGTATGTCTTGCCAAGTGGCTGATAAGAGGCCCAAAACAAAACTTTCACTCTGCAGAGCCAGTCTTAAAGGCACAGAACATAATATCCAGAACACAGACGAATAGGGATACCAGTCACCCTAGGATAGAATGTTAAAAAAAAAAAAAAAGGAAAAAAAGAAGGCAGAAAAAGTTAGAAAAATACTCAAACGAATGTAATTCAAAAGCAAAACACTGTATTGCCAGGCAACTAATTTTTGCCTTTTTCATGTCTTATTTAAGAATTATCTTCCAGGGCCTACATTACTGACTATATTAATGCACATCTAATTAATCTCAAATCCACTAAAATTACATGTTGTGAGAGAACGTGGAGAAGTTGATATCAGATATCTTTAGAAAGTGCTTCTAGATAATTCTAAAAAGTAGAAAAAAGTGATATGCCAATCTTTTATAAGAAAATATAGGAAATCCGTAATAATGATAATAAAAATACCTTGAGGCTGTATGAAATTCACAGACAACTAGCATTTTTTAAAGTAATAAGAGTACACCATAAAAAATAGTTAATAGTTTTATACTAAGGATTAGTTTCATTTTTGGATAAGAGTACAACTGTCAACTTTTTCTGAATAATCTTAAATTAGCTGTTGATTAGCTTGGTAAGGGTGAAGGAAAACATTTATTATACATAAAGAATTGATTCATTTTCAGAGAAATAATATTTTGTGGTAATACTTTTACGACCACATAGTAGCAGATGTTATAATCCCTTACTGATATATTCTGTTGAGAACTAATCTGATCCATGGATCAAGATATTAGAAAAAAGCAATTAAATACATTAATTTTTCAAACGTAAGTTACCTGCCCATGTTCTGAATTACTGCAGAACCAGCAAGCCTTGAGGACATTCTTGTCTATGGTATCTGAATCAGATCCAGCTTCTGTGCTCTTCTTGCTTAGTAGAAATTATAGAGATGCAGTATTAAGAGATGTGCATTCAGCCCAAGTGATGTATTAAGAGTAAAGCTATCTTTTCATAGTATGAGATATTTTCTTGGAGGAGTAAGCATAAGCAACTGACAAGTGCAAACCCAGATGTTAGAATACTTAGGAAATTATTTTATTGAGTATAGATTTCCAGAAACAATTAGGCACCTCAACCCTTCTTTCATGGCCTCCACTCCTCACTTGAGAGTGGTCCAACTCTCTCATTCATCCCATGCCAATCTTGTATAGATTTCTCATTAACATTTCACTATAAACCCATGCTTAGGTCTGAATCCCTTTGTGACTGTTCATTATACAACTATTTAGCCTTTCAAAGAATCCAAACTGAAACCAAAAGATAAAAGGAGCACATTTAGAACTTTTAAGAAAATGGGTTTTTAGCCTTGAGTGCCATCTCTATCTTAAGGAACATGAAAATAGAATTATTGTTGGTGATTCTTTAATTTTAATTAGACATACTAGGGAGCCATTTGGGCTATTTATGTTTTCCTTCCCAGAGCTTCTCAGTTGTGGCTTTCCAGTTTCCATCTGAGGCACTAACAGTGGCCTGTAAATGTGAAGCCATTGAAGATATGAGTCATGTGACCTACCTTTAGCTATCCAAGCTTTAGTTACCTATTTTACAGTACTTGCTTGTGTTCTTTCTCAACTCAATCCTGGCAGGCAATCACAGGTAACTGCTGCACTATATATTGTGAGTCTCTGACTTTTCAGGGAGACCAGACAAGATAAGACTAGAGACATTACTTTTGGATAGATAAAATTAGGCGAGATTAATCTTAAACTAGAAACCATAACAAAACAATGCAGTTTAATTTATATCTAATGTGTTGTTATATATCTCTTTCACTAAGCCCAATAAGCATTTCTTTGTACTTGCTTTAACTCTGACAAAGTGAATGACAAAAATGAATGTTAGCTGGCCTTGTTTCAGTGCTGGGAGAAAAGCAACTAGTGGAAGGCATAGGTATTTTAAGACAAAGTGAGAAATAGTGGCTGTTCTCTTCTGAAAAAATATCTGCTCACATATTTCTGTTGAGGTTGTAAGTCTTGTTATTAGAATTACCCTTGCCTCAAGATTCAAGGTGAAAGTGAAAACCAGAACAGATTAGTTCATCCCCAATGAGAGAAGAAAATTATTTCCTTTCTAATGTTAATCTCAAAATAGTTACCATGCCTTAGTTACATGCAGGGTAGGGTTTTTTTTTCCTTTCCTTTCTTTCACAGAGACTCAAATTGTTCATTTAGAATTTGAAAAGGGCAGCTTATAATGCTTGACTCTTACAGCCAACATTGTTAATTTATTTCCACACCCTGCTTACTGTACAAAAATGCATTCCACAGCAGTTGCTATATAATCAAATTCTTGCAACAAATTTGCCACTTGATTTACCCCCATAATATTGCACCATCAAGTTAATGTATTGGTAAGTTTCACTGGTTACTTAATTGCTAGCAAAGTATAAAATAATGTATAACAAGCAGGTGTAATATAAAATATAAATGTTTTTTTATGGACAGTCTAGATAGGGCTTTCTGTCAATGTTTATAATGAAAAGAAACCCAAAATATATATATAAATATTTGTGTGGCCTACTTTTTAATTAAACAGGTTAAATTTGTAGCAAAGCTGGGAAATATTTTTTCCTCATATATGGCCATTAAAATGTCTCTTTTCACAGGGCACTATATATAAGATCATCTTCTAAATGGAACTGCTGTAAGTGAAATCTAAAATTATTTGTTAAACTTTAATAGCAAATTTGAGGCAGAATAAGAAATAACACTGCAGCTTTTGGGAAAAGAGCTATGTTTCTTAAATCACTGTCATAGTGTAATTAAAGAGTTTAAAACAGGAAAATGTTATGGGAACTGATGGTGCCTGTAATGTAAAATGAGATGAAAATAACTAATTCAGAATTTCTTTTAATAAGTAGAGGAGATCTTGCATGTGTTTGTGCTGTGAAAGTGTTTCAGCTGAAAAAGAATCTTGTATGTTTTAAAATCACCAACCCTCAAGGCTGACAATTAGCATAACTTTGCATAACTTTACTGTAAAATGCTCAGTGACATAACTGCACGACATTAATACAGGAGTTATTGCAGAGCCTTTTTCTGCTGTACAAACAAAGATTTTCACTGAAATGTCTGGGAAATGTTATGGCTTAGTCATGAATATGTGGGCTGTAGAACTATGGGAATGCAAATATGTATGAAGAGAATTACAGGCAGAAGCAAATAGACTCAACCATCTGGATATGAACTGTCTTGGGCCTTCATGTCAGATACACAAAAAAATATGGCATCGTGGGCAGTGTCATAAGCTATGAGACACAGCTGGAATGAAAGGTATACTTGCTTTAGGGACAATGCTGTGTTAGTGCCATCTCTGTAACTTCCCAGATAGTCCTGTTTTAAAGCCAACCATATCTAAGCACAGGCAGAGCTCATTCATGCTTAGCTGCATCCATACATGTAGATACAGCCTAACTGCAGAATATCCTCAGGTCCAAAACTTTATGTGCAGCAACTTCTATTACCTTTTTTAAGTGTTGACAAATAAGCTATACTTTCACTGCTGGTGTTGAATCACTGCATTGTGCTGTGCCAGAATTTTTAGCTGGATGAATATTGTAGCCTCTCTCCCGCGGCCGCGGGGCTGTGCGGGTGCCCGGCTGGGTGCCCCCGGCCCGGCCGAAGATGGCCACACCAAGTGCCACTCCCGGATTCCCTCTGGAACCCTGGCAGTGGTTACCGTCTGCGGCCTCGGTGGCGCAGGTGGATCTCGGCTACGAGGTACCAAAGCAAAGGAAGGAGGAGGGACGCCCGTATAAATACCAAGGACGTTTAACCTTCGCCCCCAGGGGGTTCAGGGACAGGCGCCAAACAAAGTGCGGAGAAGGGGCGCTGATAAAGGGAGTGGGTGTGATAGGAGGAGACACAAAGCTTACCAATCACGAGGACCCAGGGAGGAGCGTGGGTTACAGCTAAGCCACTGAGGATCACACAGGGGAGGGGAAAAACCCAGGGGCAAATCATACATCAAATTAAGGAATGACTGACACAGAGAATTCTCGAGATAAGGGGGGGTGGTTACAATGACA
>LTAT01000001.1:9686306-9697364 GCA_003286495.1 Chlorodrepanis virens
TGAATATTGTAGCCTCTCTCCCGCGGCCGCGGGGCTGTGCGGGTGCCCGGCTGGGTGCCCCCGGCCCGGCCGAAGATGGCCACACCAAGTGCCACTCCCGGATTCCCTCTGGAACCCTGGCAGTGGTTACCGTCTGCGGCCTCGGTGGCGCAGGTGGATCTCGGCTACGAGGTACCAAAGCAAAGGAAGGAGGAGGGACGCCCGTATAAATACCAAGGACGTTTAACCTTCGCCCCCAGGGGGTTCAGGGACAGGCGCCAAACAAAGTGCGGAGAAGGGGCGCTGATAAAGGGAGTGGGTGTGATAGGAGGAGACACAAAGCTTACCAATCACGAGGACCCAGGGAGGAGCGTGGGTTACAGCTAAGCCACTGAGGATCACACAGGGGAGGGGAAAAACCCAGGGGCAAATCATACATCAAATTAAGGAATGACTGACACAGAGAATTCTCGAGATAAGGGGGGGTGGTTACAATGACAGGCAGGGGAGGGGGGCGGGGGGCGAGGCTTTAATGGAGAGAAACCAATGTGAGGGAAGTACATGGGGGGAACCGAGGACCGAACCATTATTGAGTTACAAAAGGAATAACTGATTCTAAAAGCACACAATGCCCCAGAATATTTAGCCTGGTCAGCTGTGCAATGGATGAAGGATGAGGTTGCAGGAACTGCCATTAGGTCCAATGCATGTTGGATGTACTAAGCTGAGCTCCTTTGCAGAATTCCCTTTAAGCCTTGTAAGGAATTGCTGCTCTCTAGTTGCCATGGTGCAGTGTACACCTCCCTGCAAGTTCCTCCCGGGAAAGCATTTTGGCAATAGAGGGAGCCTAGTCTTTTAACATCTGTAGTAAAAGTCAGAAGTTACAGTTTTCTGTTTTATACAGTTTTCATCACCCTTGTTTCTCAGCTCTCAGTATATGTTGTTGCTATCATCTAATAAATAAAATTTTCTTTTTCTTCCTCCAAGGCAGTTTGAAAGGAACTTTTTTCTTTATTATATGTATTACATAAACCTCTATGTGCCAAAGAGACAAAGACAGACATTAAGTCTGGGGTAGAAAGCAGCAAGTTTTGTGTTAGTCATAGACCTTGGTACTAATAGTTTTGAGATTACAAGGTTCAGTCTAGTGACCTTCAGTTGTTCAGCAGGGGTGATCAACTTTGAAATTTTCTTTTCTTTATGGGCAAATCAGTGTTTGAGGTGATTTTAGTGAAAGCTAGTTAATATTTCTGGTGTGATCCAAACTATTATGGCAATGGAACTGACAAAAACCGTTTTATAGCACTAGGTACGCTGCACATTAATAGAGTAGTTTCTGCTCCCCAAAATTTGACCCTTGAGATTAATTTAGCCTTCTATTTATTTATTTTTATTTGTCTGTGGAACTATGAATATTGTTTATCATAGGACAAAAGTTTCCTTCTTAACTGTAAGTGGAGTATTGCAGGTATGTTTTGTAAAAGTAGGCAAAGCACCAGTTTCCTATTTACTGTTATTTTGGGGGGGACTGTGGATCCAATCCTTAACAGGAAAGGACTACCCTAAATTTATAAATGCCATTTTCAAAAAGGAACAACAAAAGTCAGATGGGCCATAAACACTTACAAAGTTTTATTACTAAATTATACACATGATGGAAATTGGTATAATTGCTACAGTATGAGTAAACTGTGGTGGATTTTGACTTAGAGGTCAGGTGACAGAGAAAAGAGAGAGAAATTTAAGAGAGGCAGAGAGAGAAAAAAAGAGAAAGAAAGAGAGAAAGAGCCACAGGAATCAAGCTGATGGGCGAGCACCACCCGGGCTTTGTGGAGGCACCCTTTAAAACAAAGTTTTCCCCACCCTGGAGCTAAGTTTCTTTTTTTCTATGCAAATTAGTTATCATCTTCAAGATGATCTCTCTGAAAATAGGTCAGAGAGTTTGTGGGGAATTTTAGGAGTCTTGATCGAGGAATAAAAACTGCTGGGCTGGCCTTTGGCCAACAGTCCATGGTCTCTCCTCGACCTTATTCCTGTACTTGCCTTGTGCTGTGTTCTTCTTAGCTCCAGGAGCCAGAACAAGGACAATGTCCCATGAAAGCACTGCCCTACCTTCCCTTGGCCCCTTCTTCAGCCACATGCTGTTCTTTCTCACAATGTGCTCTCGCCAGCAGCCCTTGGTTGGGTCTGGCCTTCTGGCTGTCAGTGTTTGAGACATGCTTAACCACCTATCTTCTGGGCTTCTGCAGGGGACTGTGCCATAAATGCATTGCAAGTACTTTTTTCTAATGTTATATTATTTGTTTCTTCCTGGAATATATAGCTTCCTTCTAGGTTAGACTTCCATTTTTTCATCTGATTGGTAATTTTAAGTGTCTAGTTGTTTTTCTAGTAAAAGAGAGATTAATCCTTAGCGTAAGGTTGAAATTTTTTTTTCCAGCAGTTACACTAAAATAAAATGAGTAACAATTATTTTGCTGTGCTCCTATATCATTAAGGCTGATATCACTCAGGAAAATTTGGTTTGGTAATAACTCTATTAAGACCTTGAGGCAATTCTCTATCTGTTAAGGCTACGTAAGAATAACACTGTAAGATTGTATAGCCTCAATTCTAGTCAGATTATCTGATTTACTGTTTCTGTCCACAAGTCTTGTATGACAGCAAGAAAATTAAAAAGAGGTGGGTGCCAAGATTGAAAAACAATAAAGCAAAATATTCAGATAAAATTCCCATAGAATACAGAGCATACTTAAATTTTGCATCTGTGCATGCATTAACTGGATGGCTGTAATACAGTTGCCAATCAAAATGGAACTCAGGGACCCTTTACTTGTATTTTTGGAGTGTTGAAACAAGTAAAATGTTATTTCTTTTCTCCAGCAACCAATTTTTCAAAATCCTATAACAGCACAATTGCCTCTGAGACTTCCTTCTCAGATTTGGCTGAAATTGGCTAAAAGGTTAGAAAATTTATTATTGGAAATGAATGATGGACAACATAATCACTGAAGTTTCATTTCCTTAGGTTTTATTTGCTTAGTCTGTTAGTCATAAAAAATTCACTAGAATCCCTTTTAGCAACTTATCTTTGTGTGATTACACCTTGGTGCCATATTTTCCCTTTTTCCTGAGCTGTGTGAGATCTAGCTATGGTGACTTAGAGACTTTTCATTTCCTTAATTAGTGTCATAGAATCACAGAATAATTCCAGTTGGAAGGACTGTCAGGGACTCTCCCTGTCTAACATTCTGCACAAAACATGGTCAACACTAGTAGACCAGGTTACTTTAGCCAGACAGGTCTTAAAGACCTTCAACAACAGAGACTGACCAGCTTCTTGACAGCCTGTTCCACAGCTTGACTGTCCTCATGGTGCAATTTTTCCTTATATCTGATCTAAACTTCTCATTTGCTTTTATGCCTGTTTTCTTTCATCCTCACACTATGCACCCCTCCGCAGAGCCTGACTGAAGCTCTTCATTAACCTCCTCACAGAGCAAAGGCTCCAGCCCCATGACTTTGTGGTGTTGTCCTGCTGAATTCACTGCAGTTCATTAAGGTTCTGTTTTGACCAGTGCAAAACTGGACACTGTGTTCTCGATGTGGCCCAATGTGATCTGAGTGAGGAAGGGTAGTCTTTTCTCTCCGTCTGCTGGCTGTGCTGCTGCCAACGCAGCCCAGGATATATTTGGTTGTTTTGGCTAACAAGGCACACTGCTGGCTCATGTCCCACTTGCTGCCCACAGTACCCCAGATCCTTTTTCTCAAAGCCACTTTCCAGCCAATCAATTTCCAAACTATATTCTTGCGAGGGGTTCTTCCTTCACAGGTGCTGGACTTTGCATTTCATGATTAATTCAGTGGGCCTTCTGTTGGCTCAGCCCTATCTAGCTCCCTCTGAATGGCAGCTCTGGGACTAAGCATGTTGACTTTTCCAGCTCTGATTTAATCCTCATGAGTGATGCAGGACTTCAGAACAACCTTCTTGGGGTTGTTAGCAGATGGAAAATTAGACATGAGCAGACTACATGAACTACCAGCCCAGAAAGCCAATGGCATCTTGGGCTGTAAAGCCTTTGCTGTCTCTGTGTCCTGGGGCTCAGCCTGGCTGGGAGAAAAGACTTGTAAGTTTTGAGTTCTGTGACATAATTCTTCACTTGCCCTTATCTACTTCTAGGACTTCACCTTCTTCAATCTTGTCTATAAGCATGAATGGCAGGGGGATCCTGCTGGTCCTTCTCCTTTTTTATAGATTCATTATATTTTTCAGATTTTATGCAATTGTATTCTTTTAGAACTCTGATGTCATACTCATAAAGAAAATGCATAATGCTTGTTTGAATGGTAGGGGGTACTTCATCTGGTGGGAAATCCTGCCAAGAAATCAGGACCTTCTGATATAAGTATTCTCTTTTTAGGATATCTAAAGTCTCATGCATTCATCAGTAAGATTTCCTGCAGTCTCCCTCTAGAATCTGCTTGACATAGTCCTCTGGAATATGTTAATAATCAGAGGTTATTGTTCTGTGGTCTTGCAGTGTCTGTCCATCTTATCTAGGAAAGGACTTGGATTTCTTGAACTTTTAAAGATTTTAAAAGTTTCAGAAAAGCAAGCATCTGCTTCTCAACAAACCAGAAACTGTGAATGTAATTTCTAACTATGCAGATTTTCAGAAATGTCTTCTAAGTCATACTTTGTCATTTTACTCAGTGTTTCTTTCAAACATTCAAACTCTTTGTTGTCAGTTCTAGTTAATAAAACTCTAAAAGTGAGAGTGTTTGATTTTCCTTTACCACCACTAAACAAAGAGCTTCCTTTCACCATTTTTGTTAGCTACTATTGTAAAGTGCTATGTCTGTCTGCAAAATTGTTTTTCTTGGACATAAATTTGCCTTCTTAAGTATAAAGTGTTGCTATAAGTTGAATCCTCTGTACATTTGTTTTCGTGTGTGTATTTGCATGCATGTATGAAAAGTGCTTTTAGCTGCTCCATTCTAATTTTGCTCTCAGGTTGAGAGATGTTGCAGTTCTATTTGTAACCATTTTGAGAAAGGGTAAAGAAATTTAATATTTATAAGGCTTTATGGTCCAGAAATTATTGACTGATGCAGCGCATTACTTGGCAGAACTGGAAGTAAAGTGGTTTTAGGTGAAAACACCTATATGCACAGCTCTTGCTGCCGTAAAGCTTAGCTTTCTAAGTGGTTTTGCCAAGTTATTCTCGAGACATAGGGCTTTAGAGCACTCCTCTTCCTGGGCAAAAGGAGGCCTTTAACTGGTGTATCAGGTACATTATTCCTTTAGTTCAGATCAGAACTTTTGACACTGATGTTTAATACCAACCTAAGAAGTTGTCTTGTGCTACCTCATTGCCATGAGGGGAAGAATTTTCTTTTTCCCTGTTCCCTTTTATCTTCTGCAGTGATCATAACTACTTGAGCTGAATTTTTGCCATGTTTTCTTATAATATTATTATGGGTGGAATTCTCACACATGCACAGAAATTCACTCATGAGAGGTGTCAGATCCTATGAGTTTGTCAGTATGTATCTCATGATGGTCTTATATCTTTTCAGAAGAAATCATATGGACTAAGAAGTGATATGGTAATGTGAAGTTGAATTCTCTACAAACAAAATGAGAGAATACACTGAAGGAAAACAATAGTCTATCAATACTCGTATGTTTTCTTAGCATAGTTAAAGAAAAGCAAAATATAAGGAAAATGTAGCTGAGAATATTCTCAATATTCTTTAAATAGACATAAAATCAATAATTTGTAGCATATATTCCACATAGTAGAAATCAATGTCCCTGTTTCCATTCTCAGAGAAAATAAGAAAAACCTAACAGTATAAGCTCAGTTGCAACAGCTGTTAAGAAGCCAGCACATTTTAAATAATTCTGATTTCTAAAATTCAGATATTTAGTACTTATTTACTAGCTTTCTCAGATTTCATCCATCATCTCAGAATTTTATGCCAAAATCTGAGTTCTTTTAATGTTTTCAACATGATAAAATTGTCACCTTGATTTTTAAAAGGGATCTTTGAAAATACGATGCTGGCAAAAGTAGTAAATCTCAACTCCCAGAATCATCATTGTGTTCTAAACCAGTAAAAGGTCAGAACTCATTAAGTCAGAAAAATTAATAGTTTAGGAATGTAGTCTGAAAAAATGTTTAACTATTAATCTTTTGTTTAAAAATGTTTTGTTTAAATTTTTAATTTTTAATCTTTTGCAGAAATATCTATTAACATGATTCAGTCTTTAAAACAGACTGCCTATATTAATATAGCATATAAAATGCAGTAATTGTGATTGCTTTCCATGTAGAACTAAAAAATAATCAGTCAAATTAATTTGCAAGTTTCACTTCATAACAGAATTTTCTAAAAATCATCAAGACATTTGTTGAATGTTTTGGTTTTTTAAAGCCAGACTCTGCCCTTTTATAATGTTGTGCATATAATGTTTTCTTTATTGATAGACGTTCTGCAATTAAAGCTTGAATTTGTGTTATTGTAGGGCCACTCAAGGCACATTTCTTTCCCCTGATCCATGAGATTCTCTCATGACTACTCTATGGCAAAACCTTCAGAAGTGTTTTCTGGCTGTGCACAAGACACTTCTACTCAGATGTCACTGGTTAATGAAAAGAAATCATAAGCAGTAATAGAAGCTGTCTTATGTATTAAATAGTTCATAATTCCACATCTAGCCCTATTCACCTCTTATTGAATTTCCTTAACAAATCTGGCTAAATCAACTCAAAACATCCTAAAAATTTATATTATTGTCAGTTTATAAATAAGACAGAAAGAGCTGTGATATTCAGGTGCTTTTTAAAGGTTAGAAACAAATTTTCCTATTTGCCAAGAAGTGAACCTTAAATTCCATCCTAACGCTCTACCCACATGAACACTTCCCTCAAGTGCCACATTTATGGACATAAGGAAGGACTGAAGTGAGAAGCTGTGTCAGATGTTAGAAATAACAAAGTGTTCAAAAAATATTTGCCCTTTTTTGTGTGATTCTTTTTTTTCTTATTTTTTCCCCTTTTATTCCCTGCCTGCTCTCCCCTGAGCCCTGCGCCTATGGGGCTGGGGCAGCCAGGTGGCTTTGCCATGCTCCCAGTGCTGTGCAGGGTTGGCTAACAGGAAAAGTGCTTTTTCCATCTTTCCAGCATATTTTTTCCTGCTTGTCAGGACATAAAATGCCCTCTGACTAGCTGGAAACCAAGATGAAACATAAATCTGGGGAATCTCTGAGTTGTTCTTTTCCACTCAGGTTCACAGGCCCTCATGTAACACAAAAAATGTGCTACAGATACCTACTGTTCCATGAATCTTTTCCTCCAGACTTTTTAAGGCTCTTCCATAATTAGTGACTTATTTCTGTTATCCCCTCTGATTTCAGGGTAGAAATGGTGTGATTAAGATTTCACCATTAAGGCTTTTATATAATGGAAAAAGTATTTCTGGCTTTCCTAAACAGATGAAAGACTGGCTATCATCTTACAATGAATATTAATTTTAAAAGCAACTATGCTAATTAAATAAAATCAAATCAATAATATAATCAAGCAGGAAGTTAATAACCATTAAGGTCCAAAACAACCCAGGTTCAAATATTTTAATTAGGATTGCTTTAAGCATTTTTTTTTTTTTTTGCCTTTTACACTACACACAACTGTGAATCTTGTCTGTGTGTATAGCATTTGACAATGTGGTAGATCAGTGAAAAATCAGAAGGCATAGAACTACTAAACAGAATAATGCTGCATTTTCGTATTGTCAGGGTGATTAATGATAACCACTGTAGTTTGTAAAGGAAAAAAAGAAAATGTTGCTGCCTTTCTGAACTGATACTCTTTAGTAGACACTGTGGGAGACTGCAGGCCCAGAAATAAATTCCTCTAATAACCATGAGTGTCTTTGTCCCTGCAAGGCACTAAACAGACCAACAATTCTCATCACGATCTTTAAATCCTCTGGCACAACAGCAGTGCCAGTTCAACTGCATTTCTTTTCTCCCATTTGGATGCACAATCCTTTGGTCAGTTCTCCAAGTCTTTCTGCATTTCCCACACACTGTAGCAGGATAGAGCTTATTTCCAAGGTGTCTGCATGGGAAGCATCCATGAAATATGGTGATCCTAGCAAGCACCGCGCTGTTCACGATTGTGGTTTTGGCATCATTTCTCCATTCAGTTCTGAAAAGACAGTTTTTAAACAATTGTAAACAATTTTAAACAATACCTGTGTATAGTTTACCAATTGTAAACAATACCTTTGTTCCACTGTAAAAATGAGAGGGCAATTATCCACATGAGACAAAGAGAAGGGGATCTGTAGTTTGATGGCAAGTAAAAGGCTTCTGTAACAACCTGTCTTCTGCCGCCTAATGCTTACTCTCTTTTGGCACTGTATGTCAGTCAGCTCCACTTCTTTCAGTGGATTTGCACTGCTATAGTAAAGAAAAAAGTAGGAAAAGACCACTAGAACTCATGAGTCTTGAAAGAAATAATTTTACAACAAGGTTTTGTTTCAGCTTATGGTCCATGGAGCAATAGTGCACAAATATACAATATATGAAAGCATTTATAGAAAGAGACTTAGCAGTCTGCTTTGAGTTTCCAAGTCAGTTCCCACCTGGATTTGCTGTTTTTATTAAACCTCTTTTTCAGACTTGTCATCTAATGCTATAGTCAATAGTAGCAGAAGTTACAGGTGCTTAGTTTTTGAAATCAAGTCCAAGACATTCAGTGCAGGAAAGATGTAGCATCTCGCCTGGTGAAAGAAAATAGGACCTAATCACAGCTGCTATACCCTTTTTCTTCACCAACTCAAGTTAGTTCAGTAAGTGTGGCTGTTAATAGTCTAGTCATGGTCCTCCAAAGTATTCTCTAAAGTATTAATATTCCTCTAAAGCAGAGAAGTCAGTGACATCTTAAAATAGTGTGAAAGACCAGACAGCTACAGAAGCTGAGCTGGGTAGCACTACAGACCTCCTGGCCCTGGTACAGTGGAAGCCATGGGAGAGATAAACTCAAGGCAAAAAGAAGAAGTGAAGACACCACTCTGGCCACACTGACCACTCTGATGAGAGAGGATGCAACAAGGACATCACTGGTGGAAGGGAATGTAATGGACTTGATAAATGAAAAGATTGTGTTGCTAAGGGAACAGGGTCAAAGGGGTCTGAGTGGAACATCTTGCATGGAAGTTAGAGAACTATAAATATTGGTGAATAGTGTAATTAACTGGCCTTGCTTGCATAGTATGGTCCTGCAAATAGAAAGGTAGAATACATAGTATTGAGAGCAGCTGCTAGAAATGTTGAAACAGTAATGTAGAACATGCTTGCTATGATCTGAACTTTGCAGAACATGTTAAGACAGAGCAGAAATGATAAATCAGCATTTACAGTCATTTAGGGATACCTCAGTGAATTGCCTTTGAGCTCTCTGTGTACTTAGAAGGAAAATAGGCAAGACTGAAGCTAAAAATGGAGTTTTTGATTCAGCTTGCTTTTTGTGCTGGCATAAATGAGAGCTCTGACAGTGTTCAGTCTGTAGCCTCTACACTCTCCAAGATTCTGATAGAGACAGAGGAAGAGCACGCTTTTTATGAAGACTACCACACAGTTTAATTCTATGCTGTGTAAATTTCTACAGTGTTGAATATGATATGTCCATAAATAGAGTAGGAGAAGGTCATACTGAAAAGAAAATAAAAAGGTCTGTGAACAACTTGCAGTTTTCTAGGACATACCATTATCTAAGATTTTTATATTTTATGAACTTCCATCTTTGATTAAAGTGCATAGAGTGGTTATTCTCTACCTTAAATCTGAATTGTCTGGTCACTAAATAGTGAATTACAGAGCAAAGGTTTTAAAAAACACAGTTTTAACTTTCTAAAATTTTACCTCTCTCTTTTCTTTTAACTTCAAAACAACAATAGTGTCTTTCACAAGACAGCCAGACAGCTAAGCTCATTCTGTTCTTCCATTTTAATTTTTTTTTTTTTTTAATATTTTCATTTTTATCACCTGTGCAAATCTTGGGATGCAAGCAGGATTCCTCACCAATTGGGTTAAATGACAGCAGGTTGCTTGCTTAGCACTTTCAAAGGGTGCCAAGCTAAGATGCTCAAGATTCCTTACCTGTTTACAGAGAAGGAATAGCAATAGGTAATGGGGATAACTTTGTTATGCACTGCCTTGGTCCTAGGTAAAGAAAATAGTAAATAATGCACCACCATCATGAATGCAAAGTTATTTTACATATTTGATATTTCTAAGACTGCCTGGCAGTATTCTTTCTGCTGCTGTCAGCAGTATTTGTAAAGGAGACTTTCTGTGCAAATTCGGCAAATCATCTAGTGAGCTAAACCTCACCTCCAGGTTAATGACTGCTCAGCCTAGCCCTATGTTAGCTAAAGGAGAGAGGGACAAAGTGCAACTTCACATTCTCCTAACAAGTAGATGAGAATGAGGACCTAGTGACTGCTTTCAGACTCTTGAAATCAGCATCCATGTTATGGAGCAGAACTCAGCTTACACTTGGCACTCAGGAGCTCTTCATCCCCTATAAGAGAAATCTATTGATCTCTTGTTTCTTATTTGTGGAGTTGTTAGTGCCATGATTTGGTAGTGACATCCTTTTGGGTTTATGGACTTACAGCAGTGAGGTTGAGTAACACAGTATATTCCTGTGGGCTACATTCTCAGTAGAGTTTATAATGACAGTAGTAGAATCATAGAATATTGAATCCAGCTCCTGACCCCATGCTAGACACACCAAGAGCATTTGGACAAGAGCATTGTCCAAATGCTTCTTGAAGTCAGTCTGTCTTGGTACTGGGACCACTTTCCCTGGGGAGCCTGCTCCAGTGGTCAGCCACCCTCTGAGTAAAAAAACCTTTTCCAACCTAAACAACTTTCCCATATCTTCATCTGCTACCCACTTACAAACCTCTGGTCCAGCTGACTTCCTGGTGAATGGTGGAAGCTATGGCCACCAGCTACTGCAGATGGCTTTTTTTTTTTTTTTTTTTTTTTTTTTTTTT
>LTAT01000001.1:9697374-9717844 GCA_003286495.1 Chlorodrepanis virens
TTTTTTTTTTTTTTTTTTTTTTTTTTTTTTGTCAGAAAAGGTGTAAAGCTGTGCAGTGCATGTTCACCCTGGAAGGAACCCAGCACCCAGCCAGGTCAGCCTTGACAGTGCTAAACAGGTTTAATCTTGCACTCCATCTGCACAAATCTTTTACAGTTAGGCTTGGCGTAGTACTGCTTGAGTAAAGAAAGACAGATTACTACCCCAGAGTGTTGCACAGATTCTGAGTAGGAGCTCTGAATTTTCGTCCTGAGCTTTTACTGCATCCCTGTTTTTTCCACTTTTTAGTAGAAAGCACAAGAAATCTTTGCTACAGTGATGTGATAATCCTTGAATTTGAACTTTTCCCCTAGTCAGCATTTTTGTATTTGAAGTATCCTTTGAAATGTAAATTATGCACTGAAGTCATCAGTGTGCACCAGGCAGACTGAAAAATTTAAATAAAGCCTTTATATACATATATATACAGACAAGTATAGATTTATATACATTGCACATACACAGTAAAGCTTCTCTATAGATGTGGCTGTTAAATTGATTGCTATTAAAAAAAAGTATGTGAAGTTACATAGAAGATGAAAATAAGATTTTTACTTCTGACAATGAAGAATCTAACAATTAAGATAAAATATAATTTTAAGGGATTTTCATTTTAATGCCCTTGATATTATAAGTAATACAAATGGTGTGTTGTGTGTGATTTCCACTAATGTGCAGCTCCTTCTGTCATCCAGTTTTCTACTGAGACATATTTATAGTAAGTAGAATAAATTAATTACAGAACCTTGTAATACAAGGATGTAATTCCATCTAGTAAAAACCCCTGAAGTGGAACCTTAAGATGTTTGCTGTGTAAGGGAAGCAAAGCATAGGTAAGTAGACTTTGTAGATGTGTCAAAGCTTTTCCCTAGGGATAATATCCAAAAATAAGAAGGATTGTTTTATTCTTAAACAGCTTGTTTTACTGAGCTTTTTTTGGCTAGCACAGAAAAGAGTAGGATTCCTTCTACCTTTCATCTCCTTCTTTTTCTTTTGTGTGCATGTCTCCAAATGAGCAGCATGTTTTCTTCCATGCTAATTTCAAGCAATTTAAACACCTGCTTATCTATTGTTTTTTAAGTATGTAGAGCCCTAAGTTTGAATTTTAAACACATTTTTAAAAAATCTCAATCTACTTGTTTGACCTTGTAATGTTAAAGGAACAACAAAAGTACGATTTCTCTAAAAAATACAAGGAAGATCTTGGTGCGAGCACAGTATTTTTATCTGTGTTTACAGACCACAATGTGTATATTCTGCTATTTTTTTCTTCTACAGTTAAGCACCACTTTCATAATAGTTTCAGTCCAGTCTGTATTGGAGAAGCCCTGTTAGGATCAGAACGGTTCTTATCCAGTGCTGGAATGTTCCTGTGACAGTCACCAGATTCACCTGGGACTGAACAAGACATAATCAGGGCCCAGAGAACTAAAAAAAAATACCTCACCACAGCCTGATGGAAAACAACTGCTCTTCTCTAGTTAAACAACTTAGCATGTCTTTTCCCACAGCAATTTGGGAGAAATTAGTTGAATGAGAATGCTGTATTGATCCCCAGGAGCTGGCAGAGGACTGAGAGCCTTTTTTTAAACTACTCTAGGTGTTTTCTTTTTGGAGAAATCAAGCTGGCTGACGTCTTGTAAATGGGATTGTACAGCCCTTCCGCTTTCAGAAAGGGGAAGTTGCTTAAGCTTAAAGAGCTTCTTTGCTGTCATTACTTTGTCCTCCAGAGACTATTGCTTTGGATTTCCTAGTTACAGGAGGAAGAGGATAAAGAGTCTGTGGAGAACCAATTGCAGAAGCATCCATTGCAGTTAGCTTGTTACTCTGCAAGCAATGAGGGATTTTCAAGACTTGCTTTAGTCCTGGAGACAAAGCACTGGTAATCTAAAAATCTTTTTGTGGAAATCTGAGTCAGTGCTTTTTTCTACTGATGAAAAGTTTTTACCCTGGAACTGCAGTTCTGCAAATTTGAAGCAAAATGTAATGACAATTTGAAATTATTGTTTATTTGTCCAAGCATTGTTAGAAACAGTAATGATTGTTTTACAGCCATGATATGTCATGGGCCACAACTGGGATTGGAGTGTCAGGTTTGTCTTCCAGGGCGACACTGCCATTTCTTTTTGGCTCCTGTCTAAACTGCCATTTCTCTCCAACTTGTGTATCTGGCAAGCAGTTCTCTGTTAGATCTGAAGAGCTGGAGAAAGAAATGTGCAGCTAGGCTGGAAATCCCTGAGATGCCAGCCACAAGGTAAGGTGGGAAATGAGATTAATAAGGGCAGGGAATCGAAGCCTCTTCAGTCCCTGTTGTAAATCTTCACTTCTTGTACCTTATTGCTCTTAGGAGCATCTCATTTTTTTGTGTGAAAACTGGGTTGCTCATTGTGCTAAATATTAACAGTCATAAGTGCCATATTTCCTTCTAACAGAGAGGATCAGTATTGAAAGAAAAAAAATTATATTATTCCAGCACAAACCTTGCCCTGCCCCTTCTTCTGTGTTGCTCACAGTCTTCCTGCAGATTCTTTCCTGCTTTAATTTTCTTTTTGTAAATCCAATGAAACAGTAAATGTTGCCACAGTCCAAACAATAGCTATTTATTTTGATTTGAGGAAAAGTGCAAATCTGCTTGGAAGATTTATTTCCAAATTCCAAAGCCCTTGATTTTATGGGCAAATTAAAACATCTGCATTAAATTCAACATAAGCCTGTGTTATGTAACAACTAAAATTCTCATTGTGAATCCTGGACAATTTTCCTAGAAAGCATTCTCAGGGGGTTTTTATGACACAAAAAATTCTGTAGCTCCCAGAGGCTGCAGTTGCAGAAAGAAATAGGCCAAATGTCCATAATTCAAAAAATGTTCCTAGACTTAATGCCTCACGGTGCCTGATTAATGTTTTTGTATGACACAATGGGGTGATAAAGGCCCTAGAACTCTTATTGGTGTAAACATGACTAGGAAATCATTATGTGCCAGTTAACATGACTGTGTGTGCATGTTTAAAGGATGGGCAGCTCTATCATGCTGCCCAACTCTTTATGCTAACAAAACACCCAAGGCTCTCTTCTGTGATATAATACTGAAAAGATTTATAGCTGTGAAAGCTGTGAACTTTCATACCAAAGTGGCTCTCTCTAAAACATCCAAATGTGGATTACGAAAAATTCACTTTGTGAAATACACAACATGAATATTCTGCAGAGCTTTGTGCATCACTTTTCTTTGGTTAGTTTATCTACAGAGAAGTTAAATATGCCTTACTAAATTCTTAAGTCACAGTAGCAGTGGCAAAGTATGGACATTTTAATCAAGTCTGTTTTAATTTACCTGACAGTTCAATTAACAGGTATTAACTAAAAATATCTCAAGCTGGGACACTTAATAACTAAAAGTTAATTGTAACTGCTTTGAAATCTCATCTTTTTCTCTTCATAATTTCTTATGCCAGAAATCTAACTATAGTTCTTTAGTATCAAAATTGCACATTGTTCTGCAAGAAAGTAAAAGTTAATTTACTCTAATCAGAAGAGAATGGAACATGTTAATTATATTATTAAGCAGAGCTCTAAAATCTCAATATAAACTTTAAATGAATGAGTAAAAACATTTATAATATTGTTATGGCTAATTTAAAGACTGCTAATATAAATACACTTATATTCTACTATATTAGTAATTACTTTCTTTACAGAGAAAGTAGTATATACTAAAGTAGTAGTATACTACTAATTACTTTCTTTACTGAGAGTGAATAAAGATTGTTAAACTGAACATGTCAGTTTTAAATTAAGCTTATTTTTATGTTCCATTTCAGAGCTTTTATTCTGTAAATAATTCTTACTGTCCAGTGGGACTGACATATAGACTATATGAAAGATCAGAGCCTCATAATATGTGAGCTTCTTTTCTCTGATAAGCAGGCTATGTCTGTTCAGCTTCCATTGATTCTTGCTGTATTGCTGTAGCCCCAAAGGCTAGATTTCTGGTTCAGTTCTGTGTTCCAAAACAAAACAAAAAAAAAAAGGTGGTTGAGGTAGGAGATAACTGGAGACAGAAACTGCATTAAACTTACCTGTTACAGTCTTAATCTGCTTAACCGTGGAGTCTGTTTCAATTATATTCTGTTTTTTCCCTCGTGATTACTGAAGAATAGGATGTGCAATGCAGACTCTCCACTGCCCAGAAAGAGTTATGAAGGCCTTTGCAGTGGCAGCTGACCATGTAACATTGTACAAAACTGGCCTTTAGCATCATCTCAGCAACAATTTCTTTGAATTTATAGTTTGCTTGCATAATTTGAACTACTTTCAGATATACTTTATTTTTTTGAGATCAGTGATGAACGGAGAAGATGATGTGTTTGGCATTCTTTACTAGACCCAGAATCACAGTCCTGAGTTGAAAGGGACCCACGAGGATCACGGAGTCCAACTCCTGGCCCTCACAGGGCAGTTCTGGAGTCACACGCTGTGCCTGAGAGTTGTGCAAACACCCCTTGAGCTCTGTCAGGCTGGTGCTGTGACCACTGCCCTGAGGAGCCTGTTCCACTGCCCAGCCACTCTCAGGATGAAGAACCTTTGCCTGATACCCACCCTAAACCTCTCCTGTACTGTGCAGCCACAGTTTATGCTTCTTAGAATTACCTCCAGGACTCACTGGAAGATATTCTGTCCAGTCATTAGAAGCTTTCCTAACTGAGTTGGACCAAGTGGTAGAATATGACTTCTTCTCTACTGCATATCTCTACTAGATATAATAACCTTCTGAGTTATTGTACCCTTGTAGGCATCTGTACATTGTTTAAATTCTCCATATTACACTCTTATGAATTTGCCAAAATATCTTTTGCTATTTATTCATGAAGTAAGAACTTCTAGTGTGATAAATTTTACTTGAAAATGTTGAAGGTCTTTTGTTATTCACAAGACCAATATATATATAATATTCTGAACATTTTTAAAATAAATTAATGCATATAATTAGGGTATATAAATATATGGATAATATATATTTATGTATATACATGATTATATATATAAAATCCCTCATAAACATGCCACTTACTTTTTTTTAGGTTTTAGGTGCTAGTAGGGCCTTCAGCTCCTTTTCTACAAAATGCATTGTCTTTCCTGTTTATCCTGGACACTGCAAATACTTTTTTTCATGATTGTAAATCATTATTCATTGAAGCCAGAGGTAAAAAGCAAGCTTTCAAATGCCACTACTGTTAAAATACTTACTAATTCTAATGATACTGCAAAATATACTTTCTGAGTATAGTATAGATTTTTGTTTGTTTTTCTGTTGTACTACAGTTGTCAGAATTATTTAAGATGTTTTTGTTAAACACAGGAAAGATACTGTAGGGTATTTAATCTAAACAGGCTCTTTATTACTTACAAATATTTTCTCCTTGATAGCAGTATGATTAATGCTCTCCTCTATCAATACAGTTTTCTCTGCTTTCCATTCCTTTAAGTCCTCTAAGTCATCAACATTTTAGTTTCAGAAGAAACAAGCTGTTTACTGTATGCTACTCTTACAATAAGACCGAGTAAGTGTTACTTGGATGTTGGTTTCTTGTCTCAAATGAATTTTCCAAATTAAAGGTAAAGGGGTTTTAAATGAAATTTTATTATAAACTTAAAAAAACAAACAAACAAACAAACAAATGAGCCACAATCACTTATTAGAAAGGTTTTTAACTGACTGAAAAGCTGTAAAAGATATAAAATACCTCGTGCCAATAGAGGCATCAGCATCAGTATTTTAAGCTGATAATGCTAAGGACTCTGTTATTACTATGATTTTTGCTGAAATCATAGGAGGACATCTATATGTATATATATATTTCTGTTCACATCTACCACACCTTAAATAGGATAAATAACATCTTTCAGGCTCAGGAAGTCAACAGCCAGCATTAACTTGTGTCATCTGTTTTCTGTTATTCTTCCTGCTCTAAAGCCACTATTGTAGGGGGATTTCAAGATAGGAAGTGAAAACATAAACTTGAACAGGGCAATTTTGGAGGATAAAACATGTTATTACAGGTTGAGCTAAGAACTCTGTCGTTGGAAATCATGGGATTTAAGCACTTCATAGTAATTACAGGGGACTACTGAGGGGACATCCTGTAATATATACTTTGCCTTACACATACTTATGTTCTATGCCACAAATTCACTGACATTATTTTTTTATTTATGAATTATGATGGTAATATGAAGGTTTTCTGAGAACTGATTTTTCCCAATCGAATATGATTTTCCAGCTCTCTATAAATCTTGGTCTTGCCTCTATGTCCAGGCTGTGGAAGTTATCATTGAGCCTGGCCCCAGATGGGATCTGAACTGCAGCAGAACCTGAGAACCAGAAGGAGCTGCTGGATTTCACTGGCATTCACTGAGAATCTGTCCATGAGTATTTCATTTGGGTTGGGATCAGCTGCTCTCTGTGCTCTGTCTCACACCAAAGAGTGCTCTGGATTTAGCTCAGATCAAGCCCAGGTGGAAAAGGCTCTCTCCAGGAGCCTGTCCAGTGTGCTCCAGCAGTTAATGGACACTTGGTCACTGGGATGGGAGGTCAGTGGGTTTAGCTGGGCAGTCCAGGCTGTCTAACATCCCTTAGCAGGACTTGTGTCCTCTGTGCTGGCTGCCCCACCTTCCAGCCACCACCCTGTAGTCAGAGGAGCTGGGACATTGAAGGACAGTGGAAAGACTTGCTCAGTGTGTTGTGTGAACAGCAGCACACAGGCCATTTGAGGCTTCCAACTCTGGAGAGCTCCAGGAGGGATGTTTGAGAGGGTCAAGACACAGCAAGGTTGGGGTAAGGCACTGCACACAGGGACCTCTGCTAAAGTTCCCACAATACCTGAAAGAAGAGAGCAAAGCTGGCTCTGGCTGCATGAGAGAGGTGTGCTGTGGACAGACTTACAGAGTAGCCAGGGCAAGGTCTGAGTTTAAAACTGGCCCTGATGCCCTGGGCAGAAACCTCAGGTGAGGTTCTTCACGGTCATTTCTCCCTAAAGTCTGATGACAGCTCATGCTGCTGTGCTACATCAGAACTGACCTCTGGCAGGTCAGAGCCCCTGGTCTGGGGAAAGGAGGAGAACATCACCCTGACAGTCAGGAGTTCATGTGATTTGTCACTCATGTTCAATTTCATCAGATGGATGCAGCCATAGGGTGGGTAATACTACAGCTGCAGAATCCTGGCTGGAAGTATGGTGTGCACGGTCACCTTTTGAGGATGAAATGTGTGTAATGTCTTTCACATGCAGGCAGAAATACTGGTTTGGATTTCCATAGAATTGAGTCACTGTTTGTTTCATATAAAAATTTTGATTTGGGATTTCCTTATCATGCTTTTGGTGGCTACACTTCGAAAAGTTATGAAATTTTTGGTTTTATTACCAATTGCATGGATATTTTTAATGTTTAAGAGAGTTGCAAAATATGCTACTCTTTCACCTAGGTCACATTAATCAAACATTTTTATTTATTTTCTCTAGGGAAGAGTTGTTAACTACACTTAATACAGGTGTTGAGGCAAAGTTCTCTAAAATACATTATTGCATCTCTGTTCTGATGAAGGAAAACTTTGTAGGAAACAAAGAATTGGAACTTTCAAGTTTGTATGCCTAATAGATAGTTTTAATTAGTGTAGAAAAAGAATGTATGCTTTATAAATTTCATGGGGTATTTCTATTTAAACAATTGATGCACAACATCTCTTAGAATCTAATGCATTTGCTGTATCATTATTAATTTTAAATGGTTATTAAGTTTATTGGTCTATCATGTATAATAAAGGATTTCTATATGCTTGAAAACCAACAATGACTGACATGACCTAGCTTTTTCTTAGCCAATTTACTTGTCATTTTCTTTGATAGAGATGGACACTGAATGGCATGGTATCAGTAACTAGAGCAAGAAGAATAATAATACAATCAATACAATTCAAGATATCAAAATATTTATAATGTAATTGTAATGTAAAATTTTTTAAATTTATGTGATGCTGCAGAACCTAATTTCTGGGAAGAAGTGAGAAATTAAGTTTTGAATTGATGGATGGCATTGCTACGCTTGTTTTGGTTGCAGTTTATTATTTATTTGTAGTTTATGGGTGAAAGACAGGCAAAGTTGTGAATAGAATATGTAGAGCTAAGTGCTGTCCCAGAATAGACCCACAGCAAAACCTGAGATCAAGATCAAAATATAGCAGTGTCTAAAATGAGATAATCACTTGGAGTCCAAATGCAGAGAGGATATAGGAATTAAATATTAATTAAAAACTCACATGAATTCTGTGAAGTCAAATGAAAACATCAAAACCTATGAAAATGGGTTAGCTCTTTCTTTAAGCAATTTAATTGTAGAAGTTGCTTGACAAGAACAAGTTTTCTTATTTTATTTTCTGTAAGAATGGCCTTAAATAGTAAAGTTAATGCTCTTACATTTTAATACATTATTATTTATACTACTTTGATGTTTGTGTATTTTTACAAGGTGCTAATTGTGCAGAATTAAGCTGACAAAACTGCTAAATTTGTGGGTTAATATTAGCATAATCCTACAGTACATTGTTTAACAACAGTATAGAAATGAAGTTTAGGGCATGCTTTTCCCAATATGAAGGATAAAATCCATGTTTCTTACAGTACCAATTTCCATGACATAAATCATGTCTTTTAGGAAATTGTATAAATAGTATTCTTTTTCTTGTGGGTCAAATGATTGTGAAGTTTTGCTAAACCAGAATCTGTCACAAAAGTGGGTTTCATAGTTTATTAATGAATTTTATCAAAATATCTAGGAATTAATTGAAACACAGATGCAAAATTAAGATTTGGTTTGCAACAACAAACCAATAGCCTTTTGTGTTCCATCCTATTTTTGTGTCTTTTCTGTTTTGACAGGTCTTTCACCTTTGCACAGCTTCTTAAAAACTCCAGCTTTATGACACAGAGCACCAAGTGCAATCCCATTATACAGTTTAGAGTTCCACTGACAGTATATCCAAATTGGCATTTGTAAATCTCTGTGCAAGCTTAGGTGCAATGCTACCAAAGAATATTAAATTTTACTTATAGAAAGAGAGGTCAAGGAGGAAGGAAGGAAACAACCCATACTTTCATTACTTAATGCGAATTGTGCTGTGTATTACTCCAGCAGTTGTCTTTGGTTGCTTTTTTTTTCTTTCTTGCTCTCCGGAGGCAATATAAATCCATTATGTACTAATATGATAAAATAAAATTGCTCCCACAAGCCACTGCTTAACATGGTCCCTGCTGGAGTGTCAGTACACATATGAAAAAATTGGACCAGTGTGACAGTTTTTTTTTGGCATATCAACTCAAACATGTTCAAGACAGAGGAATAGAACTGCCTTATTGTGTCAGAGCTCATGTGCAATGCTCAAGTGCCTTGTAATGTGTGCCAGTTGTACATTCTCACCCAGAACCTCCTGCTTGGCTTCAGGGTGTCTGTTTGCACCTTCTTATTGAGCATGTGCTAAGAAAACCAGAGAGAAGTACACATCAGAAAAGAAATAGTGCCCAGATTTCAGACAGTCACCCACTAGCCACTACTTGTGGCCACCCTTAAGTCACTCTTTAGGCTTATGCTGGTCAGAGGGAAAGGGTTTGAGCAGATGAGTGGGTACACAGGGGTGTTGTAGCTCAATGACTTGTCTCTGATGGCAAACAAGGGTGGATGCCTAGGTAAGGGTGTGCAAGGTCTTGAACTTTCCTCTGCTCCACATTGTGTTCTTGGGGATTCCTGAGGCAGGCATATTCTTTCTGCTTTCATAGTCTTCAGAGAACTGCTCTCTTATGAATTTATTCTCCATCCTGCTGTGCCAAGGCTTCAGCAATTTAGCTGTTCAACGTTGCTCGTTAATTAGGCTTCTCCTTTTGTGGGTTTTGAACTCACCACCTGGTAACAGGATTGCTCATGATAAAACAAACAAACAAACAGAAGCCTCTTTTTTTTTAAGTGTAAAAAGCTATTGGAAGTGGTATCGTGTGTAAGATGTAATACAGAGATTCAGCAAGGGAAACTCTCACTTAGGTGTACTCAGGAGAGGTGTCCCATAACTTCCCAGAGCAGGAAGCTGCTTCATGATGTTCAAATGCACCCACACCTGCCACTGCAGCAAAAATTACATTTTCTCTCATCATTGTATCATATTTAGGTATTTAATCACTGCAAGAGCCTTGAATTTTAGTCACTTGGTCTGTTGATAAATTCTCTCTGCTTTTTACTAATGTTTTATATTGGTTTACACTTATACTGAGAGTAATAAGCTTTTTTTAGACATGAGCAATAAGCACTGGAAACTTTTAAGCTTTAAATATTCATATCTTCTTGTTGCAACTTTTTGTTTTTCTTCTCCTTACAACTGGTATTTCCCAGAGCAAAAGATAGAGGAAGAGTGATAGGAGATTCTGTTTGCAAGTTCTGAAATGAAAATTCAAGAATATTAATATCAAACCCTACTGAATTTTTTACATTTAAGCTTCTGATAAGCTTCCCATGCTGAGAAGAGTAATTTTACTTTGTGAGGAACAGGAGGAAAGATGCTTTAATATAGTGTCCAAAATGAGAGATGATTCCAGACCAAAATAAATAGAATTTTAATTATATTTTCTATGTGATATTTTTAAAGTAAAATTGATTTTTTCCTTGTAACTCTGAGTAAGCTATAAAAAAAAAACTGTTATAATGCACCTTTAAAATATGGTTTGATAATTTTGAGCAATAAAATATGATAACCATGATAAATTATCTCAGTCATTTTAGTAAGTAAGTTAGATGAGTGACTACAATATTTAATCAGGTCAATAGTCTGCTTGTATTTTCTTCTAAAAAATGAAAAATCATCACTAAAATGGAAAAGATTATCTGTATTCTCTCATAGTAATGTCATTTTGTTTGGTGACTTAAACTCCTTAACATTCAAATAATCGTATAGTTCGCCCATACAGAACCAGATTATCTCATAGAGAAATAATTGAACATCTTTTTTTTTATCCTTTAAGTACACCCTAAAATCTATTATAATCCTGTAAAGGAGGATTATTAAACTAAACAACAGTAGCACATTTAATGATGATCTTCTAACAAAACATTCTAGCTAATCTCTGATTAGTTCTTACATTTCCTCACCAATCTAACACACAGGATAACTGAATTTCTTAAGATGTAGGCTATCTTCAAACCACTTTATAATCTGTTTTGTAATCTGTTTTCATTTCATTTCTTTCATATTTGGCAGTGGCCAAGTCAAACAGTTCTTGAAGCAGAAGATCAATCAGTCACTCTAGACAAAAACAGGTCAGATCTTCCCAAAGTGCTGGAAGTACTTACCTGGTCTTTTTGTAGTGAACTATAGACTTGCAGACATGGTAGTAATATTTTTCATCCTTGTTTATTGTTCAAAACCCTAATTTTTTAATGTTCTGGTTTTTTAATCATCCTTTTATTTCAGGACTTTTTTTTCTTTTTTTGTGTAATTATCACTATAAAATACTCAAAGTGAAACATAGGAAATGGGTTTTATTAAAAATTCCCTTTGCACAATGCAAGTGGAAATTCACTTGATGACCATTTATTCAAAATGATTTAAAAATTGATAAAGCACTGATTTGTGATGCCTTTGCTTAGAAATAATTTCACTTCAAAGGTGCTGCAATATTGCCATTTGATATAACTGTTATAAATGCTAATATATTATGCCATCAATATTATACTGATTTTAACCTGAGACTTCCAACATTATTCTCTTTATTTTTTGTTGTTTTTTTTGTTTTGTTTTTTTTTTTGTAGTCAGTAAATAATTATCAGTAGATTGTTATTTCATCTCCTTTTATACTTGCAGGCGGTTTGACAAATCTTTGGAAAAGTGGCAGATTTTTCATTCTGACATGAAGAGATTTAATCATTGGCTAAGTGAAACTGAAGAGAAGCTGTCAAGAGCACAGATAGAGGCTGGAGACGTGGGGCTTGTGAAAACCAAGCAATTTATCCAGGTATGATTTGATTAGCCTATATTCTGTTTTTCTGTAGGGTTTAAGAAATTTTAAGGTCTGGGTAATCTATTTTGCAGCTCATTTAAGGAGGATTTCTAGTGCTGAGTGGACAGAGACAATTATGTTCAGATGTGTCTGTTTTTCTGGTTAATTAAAAATTTTCACTAGCTTGTTGTAAGATATATTTTTAAATTAAATAAGATATGGGATGACTTGGTATATATGCTTGGTATATTTCATAGTTACATATTTCTTTGGTCTTTACTTAAAGTGCTTGTAAATTTTCATTTGTTATTTATGACCAGCAGGAGTATCTGGTTTAATTTTAAATTCTTGTGGAAAAAACGTGATTAGCCATTGAGCTGTACAAGCGATATTCCATGAACTATGTCTTGCAAGTGTTGCTCATTTTGTCTGTTTCATGTTTTAATCAAAGGACCTGGAGGATGCTTTTATTTGTGAAATGCAGTGTGACAGAATAGCCACTTAGTTGCTATGTGTCCAGTTCCAATTTGTATGCTTTTCATCTTGCAAGCTCTTTGAGCATCATAAGGAAAATAATAACACTAGTTTCTTGGTAGTTTATTTCATTTCCCTCTTTTGTAATTCAAATGGTAATGGGTATGAAGAATTAATTCCAAACTGTTTTGGAAGTAGATAGTTTCACCTGAATAACTTGACCAGACTCTGGATTCATGTTATAAATTACTATTCGTGCATAAGAAAAAAGTGCTGTTAAGGCAATTGGCACTTGTAAATTTGAATTGCTGGATTGAATGACTTGATTTCAGCTTGAAAGGAGTTAGGTCTTTCTAACAGTAAAGCCAGAGGTGTTTTTGAATGCAACACTAACCTACTTCTTGGCCTACAGTTAAAAGAAATAAATCATGTGGTTTGAATTTTAGTATTTCAAGTCAACTTTTTAAAGATTTACACTGTTATTTCTTGACTGTAAAACTGCTGAACTGAAGAGGAAACAAAATTGTGTGGTGCAAATATATAAAAAATATACAACTATTAAGTAACACACTAAGGTGAAGCAGTTAAAATAGCAGGGTTTTTTATTTTTTTCCGTACATTACTTTCAATGCTTTGAATACTGAAGAAAGGTGTCTAAGATCTGATTAACACAATAGAATGTCATCAAGGAATTAAAGATGCTTTTTGCTGCATATGTAAAAGGTAGTAGAGCTTATGTGTATGTTCTTTGAGACTTCAACTCCATTTCTCTGTCCCACAATTTGAAAAACATATATATTACCAAGGTAAGATGTGTATCTAGGTAGACACAAAGGTATTACAAAGCCTTACCCATTCTTCTTTGCTTTGCCTGTGCACCATCGCCTTTCTTGGCAATATTCTTGGATCCTTGAGCAGCTTCAAATGAGGTTTACAAAACAAAAAGAGATCTGTGATTTTTTTTTTTTTAATTTATTTCTAACTCTTGGCTAAATCAGCATTTTCACTTGGAGAAGGTTGATTATTTAGAGTGCCCAGACAAAGGTAAGATGTATTATAGATGTTACAAATGCACTGGGTGTGTAGCACATTTCAAAGTCTCAGCAGATTAGAAGCATTATTTTTTTATCATCATTAAAAAGAGGTTCATCCCAAACTGAGCATCGCAATGAAAGACCCTGAGATAATGTGTTGTTATGCAAAAACTTATATTCAGTGCAGAAGACTGCTTCTGTTTTACATTTCTCTTTGACCTAGCCTCCTTCTCTTTTGTTATCCATTTATTTTCTTATGCAACATATGAGATCATTTTGAATATATGTTTGTAGAGTGTTGTTTTCTTTTTGCCATCCATCACACTTTTTCTTTCTTCCCTTCTCTCTTGTGTTGGAAATCCCAAGAACTCATGAATTTGTCACTCAAAAATTTCATTTAGTTCAGTAAAACAGACAAAAGTACCTTTCTAATGAAAATTCAAGAGGTGCAAAAATATTCCCACTAACCTCAAGAATGCAGATCCAATGTTAGTTAAAATTTATTTGTGACAGAATGCTAAGTCTGAAGTTGCACTGTTTCCATTCTTTTCATTGCTTCTTTATTTTGCTGGGTCTTGTTTCAAAAGTGTTAGGCTTCTGTGAGGCTGACTGAAGAGATCATTAGAATTTCCATTAGGGAAACAGTTAAAACAGCTGAGCGTTCTGATTTACTAGAGTAGCAACTTGTTTTATTAATGAGATCATGCTGCTTAGTGAACCACATTCAGAACTAACAGGATTTGTTTGAAAATGCTTTACAAGCAAGTGAATAGTCTGGTAATGGAGAAGGAACTGTTTTAGAAAAAGAAAAATGTACAAAACTTTCTGATTTGTAATTCTATTTCTGAGTAGGACTACTTTGGAAAAGTAAAGATTAATGTGTTCGTTAATATTCAATAAATACATAGAGTCAAATGCTGATATAAAATGCAATAGTCAACAGTATGATTAGATGATTATGTTAATAGAGGTTAAAATGTAATTACATTTTTCAAGTGTATTTGGGGAGGGGAGGTGTGTTCCTTTTTGCTGTATAATGGCATGGTATTAAACAACATTATGCATTATAAATAATGTGACTGAAATCTAATAATAGTTTCACTTCAGGTCATGAACTCTTAAATATTCTTATTGTGAATTTTTCACTCGACTTTCTGAGATCAGAACTTATGGTGCTGAGAAGAAATACCATGTTTCAGTTTTTAAGAAAGTTTAATTGACATATTTTATGATTAGGAGACACAAGATTAAAAAGGACATTTCATGGATAGTACATCATGTAATGCCTTTGAAATGTATCGAACTCTGTCTTCAAACTTCTTAAGGAGTTTTTTCCCCCTCTCATTATTGTGACAGAGAGGTTCTTCTGTCTCTTTACTCCTTAATGCTTGGTGACTGTAGCTTCTTCAGCCGACTGCATTTATTTTAGTGCCAGGACTGAGCTGTAGTTCAGTTTTATCTGCTCCTCGATGTTTATCCCCTTCTGTTCTTACAGGCTGCAGTCATTTTCCCTATCAGACCATGTTCAGTACACTAAGGCCACAGTTTTCTAATCTGCTCTCACATGGTAGCCAGACAACTTGTCTCTTACTTCCTGGGCTTATTTCTCTCTCTGGAACATGAGTTCTCAAAATAGCACACTATTACCCAAACTGAAACACCATCTGTATCAGCAACAAGGTGGCTCAGGTGCTGTGTTTTGTGATTGCATCTTACCATGGATGAATGCTAGAACAGAATTTTCAGTCATCTACCTAAACTTTGTTCTTTTATTTTCTTATCTTGTGACTGATCTGCCTTGCAGCCCCAATCTACATTCCAGCATTACATATGAGGAAAAAAAATTAAAACAAATGAGCAAAACCATCATGTTATATAGGAAGCTAACACTAGGTTAACATACAGCAAACAAGCAAGGATTAGAATTGGGGTTTGGGTTGTTCATGTGCCACATTTTTGTGCTAAAAAGCCACAAAAGGAGGAATTCTATAACAGTTTCAGAACTGGGCTGTGAAGTTACATACCTGAATCATTGCTTCAAAATTTAAAAATGATATTTTTATTTTAAAAACATAGAATGTTCAGAGCATTTCTTCTTTGCATTGGCCTTAAAAATTTCTCAGTGGTCTATATTTAGTATGCAACTGTGGATTGCAAGATTAAATTTATTTTATTGTTTTAAGTGGTGCAATTTCAGTAGAAAAAATATGAAGTTCTGGATCTTAATTTTGAAGAAATTTCATTTTATTCATTATGTTCATTTATTTTGACTTGTCAGTGATGAGTACTTTATTTTTCATAGTTTAATTGATTTAAAAATATCCTTATTATGCTATTGATTTCTCAAGTATTTGTTTTCATTTACTGGCATAAATAAACAAAGTGTTTATTTTTTAAGGTCTCAGAAGACCTTAAATATTGAATGATGGGCCCTAACATTTATACTCAGCTCTCTGAGGATACCCTAGATGTAGAAATTGTTCTGTAAATTGCTCTGTAAACAAGTCTTGACTGTTCATACAATGAACCATCCAGCATTTACATTTTAGAGTACTTATTCCTGCCTGCAATAGGCTTGTGAATGACGCATGCCTTCTCTAGATCTCCTTCCTGCAGCACCATGCTGTCAGGAACATCATATTTTTGCCTTGCAGATGTTTAAAGTAAGAAGATATCAAGAATCCAAGCTTCAGTGCTGAAAGTCATGGTCATGCTAATAATTTCCCTTTTTTATAGCTAAATTGGATTATATGGATTTTGATGATTTAATAACCACCAAATTTAAACAGTTCTTTCTGGAATAGAGCATAAATGCAATCAGAGTAGAGAGGAGAAAAAAAAAGTGTTTCAGTGCTCAAGGCCACTTATTTTCTACCGTGACAGCACAGTAATAAGTAGGTGCATGGTTTGGTCTGTTTTCCCCCAAATATAAAGATTTTAAAAATACTTTTATATGCATGATTATTTTGGCTTTCATATTTTAGATTTTATATTTTTACATGTATTTCCTGCTTTACTGAGTGATAAAGGTTATTCCAATAATTTATGATTCTCTTTATTCCAGTTTGGATTCAAACGGTTCAATTTTGTTTTGCCTACTTCAGTTTTGACTTGTGTTTTTTGGTGATGAGAGATATTGTCAGAAAACTGGTAGAACTTTAGCAAAATACTCTGGTCAAAGCAATTTCTATCATTTCTTAGTGATTGTATAAGAGAAAATACAGAATTTGGAATAAATGAGAAACCAATTTAGCATTGTTTTACAAGAATATTTAAGCAGAATAATCAAGATACATACAAAAATATCCTTCATATTGCAAGAATATGTCTGGAAGGATATATAAAATGGTGTAAACAGGATTGCCAGCATTCATGACTGCTATCAGTTCTTACATATTGATTAGGTAATTTATATAAAGAAGATAATTGGTTTCCTTTCTACTGAGTATCGTCCTCTTATCAAACACCTCTGAGTGCAGAATGCTACTGCCCCTGAGAAAGAAAAGTCTCAGGGACATCCCAGGGATTTCAGTCTTTTATCCATTTCTGAGGTCTCAGTGGAAGTGTTTCAAGTAATATACATGAGCTCTGCCTGTGACACCTGGGCCCTAACTGAGCAAAACCCTTCTTTTTCTAGTTTGAGCTTATGTTAAAAATAAATTCTTGGGCCTTTCTTGACTGAAGTTCTATTAACAATGGAAAGACTTCATTTTCACTTAGTTCCTTGTAAAATGGTTACTTCTTCCTTACTAAGCAAAATATTAAATAATACTGTGATCTTTACAAGTTAATTTCTTTATCTATATGAACCCTTACCCTTTCTTTTACTGTTTAAAGTCTTCTCACCTTTGTTGCTGCTACTAATGGAAGAGATAAAATACCAAGATAGTTCGTTCCAAATTTGTAGTAAAAATATTTTCCTATTATTTCAAGCCATAAGAAGAATTTCTTTACAAAAAAATCTGTTATTCAATTTTTCTTTACTGCACACGATGCTTAATTTATTGTACCCTATTAAAAGTTTCTAATTAATTTATAGTCACTGGTAGTAGGACATTAAAATGTCTGAAGGTTATGGGAAACAATAAATTTGAAGCTGCTTATGTGATTTTGCCTACTCTTCCACCATTAGGTGACAATCTGTGGCTTTTATTAAAAGTTCTATTATAAATCATAGTATTGTTTATTCTGAAAATGGAATTAAATTTTGTAAGTAATTAATTAGGATGCATTTTTCAAACATTTAATTAGGAACATTTTTGAAATAGCTACTAGCACACAGATGTATAGTGGCATAATTTTTATACGTGAGTAGAATAAATAAATGCAGAGTTTTTCCTCTGTCTTGGAGAAAACAATGTTCTTGGACTGGATCAGTCAAACTTTGTGGTACCTGAATATAGCTGCCTCATTGTTTGGGGGAATTTGTCCTCACCAGGTCAAGTAAGTGCCAGCATGTGGGGATCTGGGAGAGTGATTTAAGTTTATATCTATTTCATAAGCATTTTTTTTGTCTGTATATAAAAAATAAAGGAAATGGAAGAGGCAATTGTTTTCCTATTAATGAATTTATCTTGGTGGCAGGGCTAATCTGGACACTGTAATCAGTGACATGTATAGATAATAAACTTCAGAGTCAAACTTATTTATTCTTTTGTCATTTTGTTCAGTTAATCTGACTATGTCTTGGAAGTTTTGGGAAATGAGTGACTAAATGCATGACTACTTTGAAAGCGGATGATATTGGCTCTTTTTCCCTCAAAAAAATTATTTGCTTGGTTCTATAAGTCTTCCAAAAGAAAATCTTGTCTTGCATCAGAGATCACAATGACACATGATTAAATCTGTGGCTGTTGATGCATAAATGAGAAGATAACTTGTGAGACTTGAACCCTGTCACTCGAAGACTGGCCAGCCTGGGAGTCTCTAGGCCTGGCCCTTAAAAATGCTTGCATGAAACAATCAGGGAAGGGTAAGACTCCTGGGGAATAGCTCTCTATACATATTAATTCTATAAATTACTACAACTAAGTCCTGATGGGGCACTTTTCAGAAGGATAGTTTTAATAATTTTATTTAGAATCTTTCATCCCTACAGATTTTACAAATTCTGTCTATCACATACAGATTTTCATTCCATCAAAAGCCATAAAGTCCTGTAGTAATCAGTCTGGACAAGACAGTAGGTTAATGTTATGTTGCTTCAAAAAGTGAACTGTTTTAAAAGAAGCACTCTGCATTATAAAAATCTGCATTATGAAAACCCTGGAGTTTATGCAGAGCAGACAACAAAGGATCAGCATCTCCCTTACACTGTCAAAAAGATTACAAAACCTCACAGAGCTCAATCATATGAAAGTAAAAAATCCAGAAAACTGGAGTAATTGTTTTCCAAAATTTACTTTATTTACAACTATTTGACACATTGTGTTAAAGAGTTATCAAATGCTTCATTACCAACACGTACTTGTAAGGAAATATTTTAGAGAGAGGCTATTTATTTCTTTTGTGCTATTTAAAGCTCTTGAAAAAATTTGTTCTCACATTGTTGCTCACATCAAGTTGTGTACGCAATTAATTTTCCTTCTAAAAACAAAAACTGAAAAAAATTTAAAAAGTGATAATATTTTACTGAAGATTATGGCAGAAATTCAGGACAACATTAGATATTTATGAGACTTTTTTTGATCTCAATCTTTTTTTTCTATTATACTTCAGCAGACAGCAAATATTGTATTTCTCAGTTTTCTAAAAATAACTACAATACAGATATGCTGTAGCTTCTCATTCAAAATCTAGGCTTTTGATGGGTAGAAAAAAAAACTATATCAAATACACAATTCTTAAAATCTTTAAAATCTGTTTGACTTTTCACAATGGGATGAAAACCACGATGAAAAAACCCCAAACTTTTATTTTGTGGGTCTAAGTATTTTGCATTTCTGAATATCTTCTAAATTCAATCCAGATTCTACTTAAAAGGAGAAATAAATATTTTCTTTTGCCCCACATACTAAGACTTCACAAGCTTCAATTTTTATTGAATGATTGAAGGATATATAATATATTGTGGAGTGTGAGAAATTCCAGTTTATGCATTGATCAGAACAAGAGTATAAGACACTGTTGTGTTCAAGCTCTGACTACATTAAATTTTAGATGTCCATGTCTCAGAATTTTCTTAATTTCAAAATGGCTTCTTGAGTTTTGTTTGGATTTGTTATTTTAATAGTCTGCAAAGCTTTGGCATGCATAAAGGGCAGTCCTGTCAAAAATGCTAGAAGGGAAAGAAAAAATGAAAGAGAGCATATTCTGAACAGCTTTTTCAATATGCAGTTACTATATTAGAATGGCAATTATTTCTCAGTTTCACAGTATTATGTCTCACCATATCCCCCCTAAGGTGACAGTCAAAATCACTTATTTGTCATTTCTGTGGAAATGTAGTTTAAAAGAAGATTTATAAAGATGTACTGAAACTAGACAAGGTCCTGCTATTGGGTTGGTATTAGAAGTCAAATTAAAATATCCAGGAAATAATTTTGGTATATAAAAATAATATTTCTGAATTTCAGGATCCTAAGATGAGCAGAGAGTTCTATGAATGCTAATTTTCAATTCGTGTGGTGGAAATGCAAACTATTATTCACCTGTGTTATGTAATACAGTTCATACAAGTTTTATTCTACTGAAACCTGGAAATAGGAGCCAATTATTTTATATGAATTATGTGATCAGCTGTATTTATTTATTTTCCGTTGTTTGACACTATGTTCTATTGCCTTCCATAGCAAGACAAGGTGGTTCTCTGTTCTCTCCTAGTGGGAAGAACATATTAATGATACTGTTTTTTTTGTTTTGTTTTGTTTTGTTTTGTTTTGTTTTGTTTTT
>LTAT01000001.1:9717854-9741972 GCA_003286495.1 Chlorodrepanis virens
TTTTTTTTTTTTTTTTTTTTTTTGTTTTGTTTTGTTTTGTTTTGTTTTGTTTTGTTTTCTGCATTATCTGGCTATTTATCTCTCATGAAGTTCATCCTGTGTTCCATGACTGAGTCACTGCAGTTGACTTAAAACTGAATATTGTTTCTGGAGACTGCAAGATGAACTACAGGTTCTGATCACAAAAATTTTCTGTCTGTGCTTTTGCACTACACCAATCTGAAGTATAGTGCACAAGACATTCTTCCTTTAACAGTTGTTTTTAACAGCTGAATTGGAAAAGATCTGTTCTGTACATTGTATGTCAATCATTGAGTTGAATGGAATGGGTTGCTAATAGGTGTTTGTGGTATGATTTCAATACTGTTATTTTAGAAAACTAACTGCTTTAAGAAAAAACCCCCACAAACATTAATATTTTGTTATGAATATATTTAAGAGTTTTGTTTGCGCCTTCAATGGCAAAAAACCCCCAACCAAACAAAAAGCCAACCAACCAAAAACCCTCCCAAAACAATCTGATTTTGTCTACTTAACTTTCCAGAGAGTGAGATTCTTTCTAAATTCACCTAAATTATTTGAGAGCTTTTTGTCAAGAAATGTAACAGAATTCTTAGCACAAATTAACATCTGCTCTGAGTGAATGAGCATTTGGTAGATGTTGTTAAAAAGTAAAGTAGATCTCAGGAACTGCTCCAATAACACAAGGTGCTGTAGTGTTTTCTATTAGATTATAAAGGCTTCAAGGCAAGGATTGTTTGTTTGTAATTGCACAGTCTGGTGATGTGGGGCCTCAGTTTTAGCTGGGTTTTCTCTCAAGATCTCAAAGCCAAACTTTGAGTTTGTGATCAATACAGAACAAAGATTAGGAACAGACTGAAAATACTTACTGTGATTAGCTTGAATGATTTTGCAATTTAAACTGTATATACTTAAGTTTGAGTGGGTACTCTAACATATTTGAACCCATAGGTTGTGTTATATTTATTTCCTGTTTTGATTTTTGGAAGACACACCAATATCATTTATGATGGCTGATGAGAATTTTTGTTTTGAGTCTTTTGTTAGTACTTATGTTGCTTCTGAGTGTAACAGGATTTGAGACTCAGAGGAACTCATACTCCTGGGAACATCCTTGTGACACTGCCTCAAATAAGGCCTGTTCTGGTATTTTCTAAATTTACTATCATTATCCTACTTCATTACCTCTTTTTTCATTGTAATACCTTCAGCAGTCGTTCCTGTTACACAAGGCTGATGAGTCTGAAATCTTGCCATAAGCAAGGCAAAATAAAGAGTAAATGAAATTAGGCTGCTAAACTTATTATCTTTGTGTTTATTTCTTTGTTTGTTTGTTTTAGAAGGCAAAAAAATTTTATGACCACAACAGCACATGTTTTGTTTTAAAAGTACTAACAGAGAAGGCATCTAACAATTAATTCTGGTGACTTGAATTTTTTGCTGCAGTACAACATGCCTTTGGAATGTAGGAAATTTAACCATTTGAAAATCCTAAATTATTAATCAGGAAATATCAAATAGAGGGAATGACCTAATTGCAATTAAATTAGGCTATGGCTTATTACAGATTCATGATAACAACATTCATACCAAAATCGATTCACACGCCTGCACATCAAGAGAGGTGTACAACTTTGCAGAAAGGTAATTCCCCTCAATTTCAGTGAAATTTAGGTCAAATCCCTTAATTTTTCTGAGCGGGAATGGGTTGCACATTGAGGAGTAGAGGTGCATGAGGTGGTGTGACCCTACACCTCATCATCAGGGATTGTTTTGTGAGTGTTGCAAACACGAAGGTTCAGGAGCTCCAAGAGCCATCCCACTAAAAGCTGCTGCAGCCCACAGTGCTCAAGGAGACCTCAAAGAGACTCACTCAGGACTACTATTGACAGGGTCATGAGATGATTGGCTTTAGTCATCTGCAAAATTTCCATCCTCAGATCAGTTACTACTGGAATTTCCAAAACATTCAAAAATTTCTTCTAGAACTCCAGCAAAAATTTTACCCCTCCATGTGGGCTGGGTAGAATTTTTCAGGTAGAAAATACTTCAGGCCTGTCAGGGGATGACTGATGGTTCCCCACCTGGGTCGGGCAGCTGATGTTCCTGTTGCAGTCAGTGCTGTTCCCACCTGTATCATACGAGAGCCCCTGGTGTTCACAGAATTCACAGAATGATTAGGTTGGAAGAGACCTTTAAGATCTTTGAGCCCAACCCATGCACCAATACCTCAACTAAACCACAGCGCTGAGTGCCGTGGTTTAGTTGAGGTGTTGGGGCAAGGATGACTGCCCAAGGAGGTGGTGAAGACACCACCCCTGGAAGGCCATTCCAGAACTTCATCACTCTTTCCATAAAAAAACTTTTCTCCTAATATCCAACCTATATTTCCCTTGGTGCAGGTTGAGACTGTGTCCTCTGGTTCTGTCAGGTCTGTGTGGTCAGAGATGGTTCACCCTGCCAGCTGGTCTGGTCAATGTTTCATCATTCAGCAGTTTTGGTAAAAGCCTCTCAGGTGCCCCTGAAAGGGTAGAGCTGGCCTGGGGATGGAGGAGAAAGGCACCACCAGGGTATATTTTTAGTTTCTCTAGAATACCCAAGGTCTAGTGGACAGGTCTATGACCTATGTTGAATATTTCATTTTAATAGATGTTTCTTATTAAACTTGAAGAAAATGGGTTTTCATGGATATTTGTGTTTCAATTATATTTGAAATGCAGCTGGTGCTACATCTTGGTTGCTGCATTTTTCTGTTATAGAATTCCATTTTTTTTTTAATGGTAAAGCTAAAACTAGAATAAAGTTTGCCATGTTGGTTTTTATTGGTTGATTGGTATTTTTTTTTTTGTTTTTTTCACGTATTCATAGTCACTGTTTAATTACATTTACAAAAAAATTAACACATTTTTTAATACTATTTAGTGTATGGCTAAACCTAATGATTTTGCAGATGATTTGACGTTCCTGTCTTTTTCCATATTTTACTGTAGTTACAAAATTTAGGTAACAGCTATATTTGAGAAAAAACACAAAGGAATCGTAAGCTGACTATTGCTTTATATGCCTTCGAAGAATTTTACTATCTCCTTTGTCTGCGTCACAATGAAGACTGCAGGCATAGCTGATTCTTTACCGCTTTATTCTGTCCACAATTCTCTTGCCTTCACTATTTTTCAGAATTGTTTTAGGATGATGTTTTGGTGGTTTGTTGTTTTGAGGTTTTTTTCATTATAGGAGTGCTCAAGGCTTTGAGCAGGCTTTGCATTCTTTATTCCTAGAGGCAGACTGTACTTTCAGTTGTGCTGGTGCATGTGCTGCTTCATTTTCTCATTGCTTACTGACAGACTTATAGGTCTCTATCACTAGAGACTGTCTCTTAGTCTTCAAATTCTGATTTACCTTTTTCCCTAAATATGACTTAAAATCAGATTGCTTAGAGATGTTGACTTGGGCTCCAGCAGATTTCCTGACATCCTTGCAGACCAGTCAATGTGAAAGTAGTGTTTAGTTTTAAAAAAAACAAATAAAACAGAATTAATTTGTGTCAATGTTAGTTTTAAGAAACAAATAACAATATTAAGAGTCTTAAATTAGCAAAGTTATTCTGATACTGAAACATCAGTCTGGACTGAGATGGAATTTTAAGCATGTTGCAGCAATAAGGAATAAGTAGGAACATTGCTGTATCCTCATGTCCTCAGATAAGATATTTCAAAGAGCAAATATTTTCCTTTTATTTCATTCATATAACTAATCTTGTTACAATACTTAATGCTTTGACTAGTTTTATGCTGATTCTTTTCTAGTTGATTTATTTCTGGTGAGGTCTCAACAGACTTTATGCATTTTTAAAGACATGATGTTTTCAAACACAATCCTTGGGGTAACCCAAGTGCATTTTCAGAATGCAATCTTTGAATATAACGTTTATTCTTAATCCCATCTTCCTAATTAGGAAAAATTTCATACATCCTGTATTTTGACAGAGAGACATTTAGAACTACAATATATTTTGTCCTGCCCATATGGCTGGATTATTTGCAATAATAGTGAGACTGATTGAGGGAAAGAATAACACATTTAGGAATAAAAATCACTTTAATGAAATGTAATTATCTTGTGATTGTATGGCTAATTTTCAAAATTTTAAGAGCATCCTAGTCTACTTCACTCTTATATTGGTATCTGAAAAAAGCATGCAGTTTCTGGCAGTAGAAATTATTATATTGAGCACATGGCAACGGGAGAAAAGAAGAGATAAACTTAGTAAAGTTAGTGTGAGTATATAAGCCGAGTTTAAATTCTGCGATAAATGGAAAGACAGCAAGTGAAGTTATGTTTAGTATGATCCCATAAAAAAATATTTGAACTATGTTATAAAACAAATGGGATGTGCACCATTTTCTAAAGTTCATTTATGACCAGAATATTGGTAAAAGGCATGTATACAAATAATAATAGTCCATATTTTTAATTATGCTTTAAAATTGTTCACATTCTTCCAAAAACAGAATAACAGCAAACAAGCATGAAATAATGTAGAGAGAAGCTTAGAATATAAATTATCTTTTTAAAAGCTCAGAATATGGTAAAAATTTCTGCCATGTCTTTGAAGGGTCCTTATGAGTAATAACTGATGCAGAAAATAAAGCATCAGTTAAAATGTAACATAGTAGGAAATTTCTATTATCATAAGGAAATTTTTCAAAGTTTCATCTCAAAACAAAATGAGCTTTATAGAAGAACTTACAGCACCCTCTCTTGTTATGCATCGTAGACCTGACAGAATTGTTCACAATAACTGAAGTGTAGACTATTTTACCATTTGGTCTAGGCAGTATTTTCTGTGGTAGCAAGAGAGAGTAACTGAAAATTGTTTGGAATTTTGGAATCCTAATTAAGCTGGTTTATTACATTTTCAGGTACCTTGTCTTTTGCTTCATAATGCTGTCAGCAGTACCTCAAGTGGGATGCAATTACTTTTAAAGTTAATATCAGCAGCTATTATATAATATTGATTTAAGATCTTTGAACACCCTTGACCTCAGAGACAGTTTATCATGAAGGCAGAAATTAATCATGTTAGCTGTGCTTGATCTTGTGAAGACAGTACAAATTTAGAAACTAATAATTTAGAAACTAATAATTACCTATACCTGTATAAACAGGTATAGGTAATTATTTTGAGTATTACTGGACTGTCATACCATAATAGCTTCATAATAATTAGGCACATTAAGGAACTGATGAAGTAATGTAACAGTACGCTAAGTAATTCTTTCCCCATTCTGCCTTCAAATTGCTAAAAATTTCTAAAAGCAACACCAAAACCTCAATTTTAAAACATTAAAATATTAGTTTCAAGTGTAAGTATGAAATCTGAAATTTTGACTATCCTCACTTTTAACTATTTTTACTTTTCTGTGATTAACTCAATTCCTCTTGAATCTCTTATTGTTCCATAATTAAATGTACTTCTGGGTTTTATTTTCACTGTTGCTGTATAGTTCTTAAGATCTTTGGATTTAAAAATCGATGTTTTTGAAGATCTTTTTAAAATCTCTAAATTTTTTCGATCCTTTTGTTTTCTGACTTCTTGTAAGTTTTCTTAGATATTTAAACACTTTATATAGGAAAGAACATAAGAGAGGATAAGAAGTAGCAAACAAAAAAAAAATCAAAATATTAAAAATTGAAATTCAAATCCTTTGCTTGCCATTGATCTGTATAATACAGGTTTTACATTTTTTGCAACAAAGAAAAGCCAAGGCAAGTGACCCTTGCCTTCTAATAAATTCAGTCTTTCACAGCTTTCATTATAGCAGTGAGAAATTTAGATCTCAGCTGTCTGACATGAGGACATGGACTAGTGATTTCCACACATATATCTGAATATATAAATCTAATATATCAATTTTTTAAGAATGACAGATCAGGACAAGTACCAATTAGGGTTTAGCAAGCAGTAACTAACATGCTTATTTCAGCATAAAAGACTGTATTTGGATGAATATGAGGTTGTAACACAGCTCAAGAACATTCCTTTCTGCATGGAATTATTTCCAAAGCACCTCTTCAGCTATAACCATGATTTAAACTAACATTATTCCTATTATATTGTCATTATCATATAAAGTCATTCAGAACAATGACCAGTATCAGTCAGAATGTCCTTCTGTCAGAAGAGGGAAACTCTTCCTCTCTATTCCATATTTCCAGCTCTCCAATGCTTGCAGTCCTAGTGTGAGTGAGAAATCAGCTGCCATATTCTTTTAAGTATATAAAAATTGTCCAGTTGTCATAATCAAAAGAAAAACATTCAGAGAAAATCTAGAAATCTGTAGTATTTTCTCCTGTCTCGTTAACCTGTTGTCTATCGTCAACAAAAGTCCTAATTTAAGTATAAACTAGCTCCAGAACTTTGTTATTCAAGACTTACCCAAAAGTCAAAAAATCACACAGAGAGCTTAGAGATTCTTCACTGTGTTTTATACTCTCTCAATTTTTTTTCCCTTTGGTAAAATCTCCATGGCCTCTCTGATTAATGGAGTGACACTGTGAGTGGTATTTTGTCAGATTTTTTACTCTTATTCTGTTTAAATAAAATCAGTGATAAAGCATGAAGTTTCTAGTGGCTTCACTGCTTTTCTCTTGCATTAAGTCACTTACCCAGTTCAGATCTGAAGCTGAAGGAACTAGTGGAAAAGTATGACCAGATGGGAATTTATTTTACACCTTTCCCTATGTCCACAGACAACTGTGCAGAATACAATTGCTCCTAGTTTTGTAAGGGTATTTCCTAACATTCTTAGGACACAGAAAAAAATATTTAATTGTATCTATGTTTTTTGAAAAACTGATTTGAAAACACTACACAACAATACTTTTTTTTTTTTTTTTCTGGAATAAGGTCAAGCTTGATTAAAATCTGGGCAACACCTCTACTATCCTTTTTTCTCTGCTAAAAGTTTAAAATTAACTTCCACAAACAAACAGATTTTTGTTAGTCCAATGGGACTTGACAGAAAATGGATCTTCAATTCAGAGCCAGCATATTGTGATTAAAAGTCCCAGTGAGGTTCATAGCTCTTTTTCCATAGCACAAACTGGACTCTGATCTGTTTATGGCTCCTGGGAGAGCAATACTGTGGTATAATTTTCACATGTGAATGTAGCACTTTTTCTACCTTGCATAAATCATTCTCTGAAGAAATTTTACAAGGCTCTATTGGAAGCAAAAACTGTGTGAGATGTACACAATATGGGTAGGGAACATAGTCAGGTGTGACTCAAAATCACACGCCACCAAACCAAGCAGAAAATATGGTGGAAGAAGCCAGAAATGAAGGCTAAAATAGTTTAGAAACACAATGATGATATGGAAATAATCTCTTAAAGTATAACAATATGTTATGTTCAAATGTTTAACTTGTTCCTACATTTTTTTTGTGTTTCAGCATGCACATGATTGGATGATTTCTGAAAGTTAGGACAATTCACCTTTCAGGAAGCATCTAAGAATGCTTTTTTTTTTTCTTCCCTTGTTGCGATAAAATGGCATCCCTGGAACTATTAGTCCAGATCAAGAAAGAAACAAGTAAAATCTGCCATAACTGGGAAAATCTAAGAAAGATAATTTTTATTTTTAATTAAATGCATTCCTTAACAAAACCTAAAGCAGCTGAGGTTGAAGTAAATGTTAGTTCAACTGAGGTATTACAAGCAGAAAAATATCTGGACAATTGGAAAAGCCATCAAAATTATTGGGCTGTCCTTTGCAGCTGCTGTCATATGTCAGCATGCCTCCTTTTTGTTTCCATGTTTGGTTGCTGGTTGCCATCTACTGTACCCTTCTACTTCATGGAGTTCTACTTCATAATAGATTTCAGAGTGAATATGATTGTATGTACAGGATCTGTCTGTCTATCTATCTATCTATCTATCTATCTATCTATCTATCTATCTACCTACATACCTAGGCTCTTAGCACTCTTATTTTGCATTTTCTTTCTACCCAAGCCTTCTTTTTAAGGTTTCTGTATATGCACTCATCAATGAGATGTCAAAACATGCTATTTCTATCTAGCAGAAAAATTATCTAGTGATCTCACCTCCACAATCATACACTGGACGACTGGAGTTCTGACAGACTTGGTCCTGTGTCCTATCACTGGACATCAAAGTATTAAATGGTGTGAAGTGAGGCACCAAAAGAAAAATGTGACCTGTCATCTGTCACTGCACTTATCCATGTATGTCCATAAGTTACTATTATGGTCAGTCTATATAGTGTAGTCTCCTTCAGTGCAAGAAACACATGGGCTATCAGGAAAAGCTCATAAGATATAATTTAGACCTCAGGGGTATTTTCTAAACCAAAATAAGAGATTTGTTTATGGATGTTGCATTTATTGTTTATCTATTTGAAAAACATTTTCTAGTTATACAGTAATGCTGAGATGTAGTAAAACAAATTTTAAACCATGGGCTTTTGTAAAAGGCTAAATGGAATGGCAAATAGGTGATTTTGAAATGTGGTAGTGACGTGGTAAGAAAGCACATCTCTGAAATGAACTTTCGGTAACTCCACTGTCAGATTTGCCTTTTCATCTTGTCTTTCTTTATTCCCCTAGAAAAGTCCTATTTCTACCATGACTGATACTTTGCAGTCTTGGATGAAGGAGTTCACTTGTTTTGAAGAAAATAAGTCATGCATTTTTTGAAAGTTTTTTGTCAAAGTTTCAGGAACTCTTTTACAATATTCATAGTAGCCATCCATAAAGGAAATATTATTTTTTGGTCAGTGTGTCTCTATGTCTTATGTTACAGTGTCAAATAATAAGGGCTAAGCAAAGCAGTACTTTGACAGAAATACTGATGGTAGAAACTAGTCTTCATGTCTTTCTATTCTATCATCTTCAATCAGTTCTAAAGTTTGACAGATGGATGATTATGGGTTTTTCTATATTTTTCCTTTTTACACAGCCTTGGTTGTTATAATTTTGTCTTACCGACTCATGGGGCAGATCTTCATTGATAGAAGTAGTAAATGACTGACCTCATTGGAAATAAAGAAAAAGAAAATCCCCTTATTCCCTTCAGATAATGTTTATCAATAGGTATCTATTTAGAGAGCCAAAAAAAAGTGTAAATTGTAATACAGTTGCTGAAGCATCTTGGATTTAATGGAAGCACAGATATTCAGTTGCCAAGAAACTTGATAGTAAGAATGATGACTACCACTTAAAAGGTCTCATTTTGAAAAGTATTTACTTTTATTAAAAGAACCTTATTGTGACCATGATAAAGTGAATAGAAGTATGAAATTCTCACTTTGCAAAATTTATGGTTGTGAAAAGCAACATAGTCTAACACTTTTTCCACAATTATGTGTGTATATAAAACCTCAGAGATAAATTTGGGCTTTATTTTTACTTCTCAGCCAAACTTACTCAGAATGACAAAGGTCTATTTGTACACCTCCCTGCTTTTCCAATTAAAATAGAAAATTGTTTTAAGAGTTTGATCAGGGAATTGGTGCTACTGAGGAAACTTTTGGGTTTTGTTTGTTTGTTTTTTTTAGTATCACTGCACTGTAGGAATAATATTGTAGCATCAAATGTTATATTTTTCTGTTCTTTATTTTCATATTTTTAAAATTTAATTTAATTTGTTTTAATTTTATTTTTTAGTTGCATAGTCAACCTACTCCCAGTGAGGGAGAGATTTTATGTGCAAAACTGCATCCTTCAGTTGGTACTACCTGCAGAAGGGGTGTGGAATATAAGAACTTGAATGACCTGGCAAAAATTGGATTACAAGTAGGTTTGTGTACAGGAGTTCTTCTTTCTTAAATTAATCCCATCAGTTGGAAATTGCTGTTTTCCTATCTGAAGATCAGAAAGATCTTTCCATAGGATCATAGTTTTCCTGCATACCACCTTTATGACATTGAATGACAAATATTTTACCTAATTCCCTCTAATTATTAGGTGCAGTTAATTGAAGTTTTTCTCTTCAGATATCCCTACTTTATAAAGGTCTACACTTGTTGAAGCCAACTTTAACTTGAATGGCTAAAGCTGAATTTTATTTTTTTCCTCATAGAGCCTAGGCAGGAGGTCCACAAAAAAATTTTATTATTTCTGGTTGTTGGGAGCTATCCATTTAAATGAATGATTTATAAGTTTTCTGCAGGAGGTCATTATTCCAGGTCAAATAGATTCAAGAATAAACTATAAAGGCAAAAAGTATGAAGAAGCAAGGCAGAATGCAAGTATTTTAAATTTTATTCTTTCTAATTTTTTTTAATTCTAATGCTAAATATGCTTTTAAAGTATTTAATTTTAAAGTCTACAACAGCAACTTACACTAAAACCTGTTTTATTTCGTGCATACTATCCTTTTTTAAAAATACCTAGTTTTGAGATGAAAAGGTCACACAATCATGTCTGGCTAATTCCTAGTGAATGTTTCATACAAACCAAACTTGAGAACAGAAATAGACTTTATCTTTGTTGTTATTTTGGAAGAAACACTCTATTTTTATAAATCTGGATATATTTTATCTAATGTGAGATGCCTTAAAGAGGAATTAAAAAAACCCCTCAATAAATAAATAAAGAGAGAAGATAATCAGTTTAAGGAATGCACTTTTATACTCATAATCAAATTTAAACAGCTATTTCCCTCCTGACTGGAGATCTGTTAAACTTCCTGTTTGACACCTTCTGTAATTTCAAATGTCTAAAAGATCTGCTCACTGCATGGACTAAGGTCAGAGATCTTCATGCTTCTGCTTTATGTTCAAGACCATGACACTTTAATCCTTACACAGAAGAAAGCTTGGCTGTATCATACATACCTGACATGGACTTTAGATTGCTCTTAGCTCCCCTTCTAAAAGAGTATTAAATGATAGAGCTAAGTTCTAATAACTGTGTAGTGCAGTCATAAAAAAAATAGCTCACAAATTTTGAAAAAATAATTTAATATGGTTTAAAGTATGTTGTTATTATAAAAAAATATATTGTGAATATAAGAAAACTGTAATGTTATCCAAATGACTGCCTGGAGGTTTCTGGCTTTATAGTTTTGAAAGTGTGGGACTAGTTATGACCTAATTGGGGCAGAGTTAATAAATGGTGGTTACATTGCATAAAAGGGATGTCTGCATCAGCTTCTCTATGGTTGGGGAGGGGTAAAAGTTTTTGGATCTTTAAAAATGGATCCACTTTTCTCTTTTCCACTATTTTTTTGCTTTGTTAAAAAATTTCTCTATTGTATATTTTAATACAGTTAGTAGATGACCACTGACTTCTGGCTTTATAGGGAATAGGACTATGGGAAAATTTAGAGTGAAGCTGATCTGGATACCATATAACTAGCCCTACCCTACTGCTGAAATTGAGGCAAAATTAAGAAAATACGTGTGCCTTTAGATTAGAGAGAACATAGATGTGCCTTTAAAACTGGAGGAGATGGGGTTGGAATATGATATCACTTCTAATATATCTCAAGGGATGTCTCTTGACCCTTATTGGATGAAATTGCTAACTAGCTGTCATTAAAAAATTTCTGCCCAGGAGATAAAGGTAGGAAACAGCAGTATTTTAGTCTAAAAGAACAGAGATCTTCAACTGAATCATAAGTCATTTTAAGTTTAATTTTATGATCTTCATTGGTGTCTTTAATTCTCCATGTAAAAGACTGTGAAGTTATTTTCAGTAATAGCAGGTCCCAAGGTATTTGGAATTTACATAGCCATCCAGTTTCTTCTTTTGCTGTTTTGATCTAATGAAAATTTTTCATTGTATCTGTATGAACTGCATATTATCAAGAAACATGGAAAATATTTAATCTAACTCTGTTTTAAATAGTTTTTTTTCTATAAATGTGAATATAATTTCCTCCTTTTTATTGTTATTCTATGATCTGTTCTACCTAACAAACTTTCTAGGGTGTTTTGAGTATTGAGGAGTTAATGTTTCAATATTGCTTTCAAAATGCAAATAGCACACAAGGTTTTTTCACACTAATAAATTTATAACTGTGATGTATCATTTCCTGACATAGCAGTATAAGCAAGACAATATCAGGTTTATGTTTGACCTTGAAGAGACTCAGTGACACTTCTTCAGCTTTCCTAAGATGGATAAAACTATTATCTGCAGCTGTTTTATCTAGCCAAACTGTGGCAGTATTCTCTCCCTATTATGGCTTTTGTTCAAGCCTCCAACAATTAATTTATTCAATTGAGATGCTATCTATTTTTTTATTCAACTTTATAATATTAACATGATGCACAATGATTTTATTTACTTTTTTAGACTGATTTTATTTACTTTTTTAGACTTATACCTTATCAAGCCCAATTCTAAGCTTTGGCAAGTAATAAAGACAAGGAACAACAAAACAATTAAATGACTTTGTAACAAATTTCTAGAATATCCTGTATATTTTATTTCCATTTTTGAGGAAAAATAAAAATGTAGCTGATATTTATTTCATTAGAAAGAGGCAGAAAAGATTCCAAATAGAGAAACTGGTGGTCATGGTATGATAAGAAATCTGTATTGAATAACTGTAAACACAGCAGAAGTCTTAGGGGTGTTTTTAATTGGTAGCTTTAACTATTGACAATCACTGATATTTTCAATTGTATAAAAAGTAGTTTGCATAAGCCTTGCATGAAATTCTCTGTCATCAATCTGTAAGTTACATGGACTGAGAACAGAAATAGGACTTACTAGGTAAGGGCTGTCTTTTTTATAACATTTTTTTTCTTTGTGAAATAAAATACCACTTTTCAGTGATAACCTATCCTTGTAATATTCCAGCCTGTCACACTGGCCACAGCTATGACACAAATAGAACATGATGGTACTTTGTGCTCCTGAAAATGTGGAGATGCTGTAGCTGCTTTTACTGTCTTGCTGATACTGGTGACCGAGTCAGAAAAGAAACAGAAGAAGGAAAGGGAAAAAAGAGAAAAAGAAAAAGGAAAGGAATTTGTCATCTACTTAAATGTCTGTAATTTGAATGACATTATATTTACTGTAAGCCTGGTACTCTTCTCCTTTTTTGCTAATAAAAAAGCAGGGTTTTTTTAAAATCACTCTTACCTCTGCTGAAGACAGTTAAATTATCACTGCCTTATTCCTGAATCTAACCCCCTGTTTCCCTTTGATCATATTCACATCACCATCATCTCTCAGCAATGTGTGCACATTTTTCATATTGGATACCCCAGATAAGTAAATTTTATGTTCTCTTCAATAGATGGATAATCAGGGAAAGGACGTAGGATTTTCAAAGACATCCGAGACTCAAGGGGCTAAAGGATCATCAATTCCACTGAGATAAGAGAACTTGGCTCTTTCAGATTCTTTGAAAATCAGGAATAGAATAAATGATTCTGTACTAAGTCAGAAAAAAAATCTTGTTGAGGAGAAAAAATTTGGAGGTCCTAAGTCCTTTTGTAATACACTGCCTTTGTAACTGAGACACCAAAATGAATAGGTACAAACAGACTTCACAAAACATGACATAGAAAAACAGATATATCTAATTTTATCTTCTTATCAGCACTCGTTTGGGTATTACATATCTGTCAGATGATATGACCCATGAGCTCTCTAGACACACTCTTGCTTCACTTTTGATGTATTAAATCAAACATGAATACTATGTCGACTTTTCATTTGCTATGCTCAATTCTAATATTACTCACATGTCTTCTTTTAATTCATGGATTCATTTTCATAATTAAGTTGTATTTTTTTTCAAGGAAAAAATTATGCATTAGTGTGAGATTTAGAAAAATTTTATTTTCTCCCTTAATTAACTATTTTGATGGAGGAATTTGGTGTAGCACAAAAAGATAAAATGTATGTAACAGTTTAAATATATCCATTGAAGTTGATCACATTACTATAGGATTGAATTAATGAGTGAATAAATCAGTGAAATAATACATAATCAAAATGAATATTTAAGATCCAAACCCAGTGTGATAAAATACAAGTCTAAATAGAACATGCATTTCTTTGAAGTAGAATAAATCCATCATTCTAACTGGTGTGCACACTTTGAGTGATGTTCTTTTTCATCACAGGAAAATTTCTCATGCTAAATTTCATCTTGAATAAAACCACGTGATGTGCAGAAGGAGCCAAATCAAATATTAGTTTTAAAATGTGCTTTTCAGTGGTAGGATGATATATGTAAACTCATATATTAGAGCTGCTGAAACTATTCATGGTGTTTAATGTAGCTGACAACCTTCCTGTAATAATAATTTTTTTCAAGATAGATGGCAATTGGTCTAAAAATACTAATCTGCAAAACAATTATTAACATTTTTTCTCTCAACTGTAATAATGAGAATTATAATTTGAAGATAAAAATGAAGCTTTTTTATATTTGTTGCATTATGAGAATAAAGCAATTATTGTCCTGGAAAATTACCATCTTTTAATACATCTTTTGCTAAAAATTAATTAATCTAAAAAATCTCATATCCAACATCCTGCATGGACAGGCCCAATCCAACTGACTGAGATGTGTTGATGTGAATTGCAGTGTGAGAATTCTGTATGAACTCCTCCTCCCTGCTGACTGTCAGGTGAGCAGTCACTTTTTCAGCCAACCAGGCAGGTGATCAGGATTGGTGACACCAGCAGAGAGAACACATCTCGAGCCTCCCTGTGCCCTTTGCAAGACTTCATCCACAGGCTTCTGGCAAATTAATTAATCTGCCTGGAAAGAGAAAGCATTGCACGATATTGCAGTATCATTTTTCAGATGTGTTAGTCAAAGCAAATTTTAGAGATAAACTCACTACTGAATCCAGAAGTAATCTGTGCATGTGCCAAGAGCTGAAGACAGGGCATGGCAGCCCCATCAGAAGAAACAGGCAGTATATTGGCAGAAAGATCTGCAGTGCTGATAGCACAGCAGGTGCCCTAGCAGTTACAGGCAGTATTTTTTTTTTGCTATAAGTGAAAGAGCAGTTTCTACTCCTTTCTGTGTTCAACTTCGATGTTTTCAGTGTTAAGGAATTTCTTACATCTCCATCCATTTAGAACTTTGCTAATAACTTTTTGTGGGTATGTTATAGTAATATACCTTACTAATATACTTCTTTTAAATCTAACTTCTAAAAAAATTGCTATCTGTAATCTAAGCTGTTTTCCCTGACAGTAACAAAACTCAGCTTACTTCAAAACTTTGTTATTTAAAAAGAAAAATGAAAGGTGAAATCAGCAAAAGAAATTGTGCTTTTGAGTGACTGACTCAAGAATAGAGTTCACCCATGAGAGTTTTTGAATCTTTTGACTTAATTCAACTTCATGAACACCTGCAGAATACCTGCTATGCAAGGACTTCCAACCTAGGGACACCTAGCATAGTGAAACTGTGCAGCAGTTCTTCACAAATGGTACAAAGCAAAAGTCCATGTAATTAAGGCCATTTTTTAATGGTATCTAGCAAGTCTGTAAGGTCCTCTGGATGATCTGATGTAGCTGGTAGATATGGGTGTAGTTCTAAAGGGGGGTGTTCAAAGCCTAAGGTTAATCTGTTGACTTTCCTCTTCACAAAAGTCACGTAAAATAATCAAGATGAAATCAGGAGTGGAGGTGAGTAAATCAGGAGTTCATAGTAAATCCTTCTTCTCTACAGCACCTCCTGCTCAAGGTTCAGAAAAACTTGCATTGTCAGGAAAGCTTATAATGGATTATAACTAGACCTTTTCTTGTCTAATAGCTGGAAGCTGGAAATATCTCCTTCACAGTAGGTAACCAGTCAAAAAAGCCAATAAAAAGGAGCTTGCCTCTTGAGTTTGTTTGGCACACATGGGAGGGAGGGATAGGGAATCACTACCTCTTGCAGATGTGTTACACAATACTGAACAGGGAACAGTGCTGTGAGGGGGTGTTCACCTTTTCAGGGCTAACTGAAGGTTATCTTTTTCATTCTTTTGCTCTTAATTCAACTTTTTATTCTTAGATGTGTCCTTGTAATTCTTGGAGTACTTGATTGTGTGCTGCAGCAGCAGGGCCTTTTTCCCTAACAATGTTAGCTCCTGAATTCTCTCAGTCATGGAAGTAGAAAACACCAACTCAGCCTTTAAAAGCATAAAGAATAAAGAATTCCATGAGACCTGAGGGCTGTAAAATTCTTAATGGTAATATTGCCATTATCCTACATGCTACAAAAGCCTATAATCTATGACAATTTCAGGTGTGACTGCATCTTTTATGCAGTTTCTGTTTTCAAGAACCTTTGGCCTAGGAATGACAGGAGTGCTTAAAGCCAAAGTGGCGGCATTTTTAGCAGCAAGCATAGAGAACTGCTAACAGAAAGGAGCCCTTTTTATATCCTCTGTGTCTCCTTTACCTGTGGATTCTTAATACCTCCTGGAAATAACCTAGATGAATAAAATACCTGTCTATAAAGTGCTCCTTTCTGTGCTGTTTTTACAAAAAAATGAGCACTGTCTTTGAGATACAGTCTTTTTAATGCTGCTGAGATTATTTTTTCTTCTGCATTCCTATTACGATACCTGTCTGACCAAAAGATGTCAGGCTCAGCAGGACAGTGAATCAAATTCTGAAAGCTGATAGCACTGGCAATCTCATTTAGTAACATTCACTGCTTTTAACTTAAGCCACTCTTTTTCCTGAGAGTTTTCCTGACTTCTGCTTTTGGCTACCCAAATCACACTACAGGCTTGTGTTTAATGTGCAGAATATAATCTCCAGCATGGTCACAAGCATGTGTCAGTAATCAGGGCAAGGCCATTTGTACGTTCCTTACAGAGATGCTCTAGATGATGATGCAAGAGCAAAGAGGAAACTCTTCTGGGATTTGTCTGGCCACAAAATGCTCTGAATATGGACCCTCTACCCTGATGTGCTTCTTTCCACATTCAGGTTAAATGTTTTCCACATTATCTGGGATCTGCTGTGGATTATCTACATTTGTTTAAATGTGCAGCCTTCTGAGAGTTGTAGGAGAGTTCATGGCAAACATCTCTCTGTTGAATTTCTATTCATTTGCTAAGTCAAAGTTTGTTCTCCACACACTCAAGCTAAGATAACTCAGAAAGCATTTTATCTCTGTATAACTCCTTGATAGCTGCAATCAGTGGGGTGATTTTAGTGATTTTTGTTTTCCAGGGTCTAGTCCTCTGGTTTTCTGAAAGAACTGTGATTGGGGAGATGGGATGTGTTAGCTCTGCTGAAAGGCTGCAAAATGTCAGGGGGGAAAGTAAAAGTACTTTAGGGTGTAGTGTAAATCAAAATTTGGATTAGCACTTGAATCTTTTTGCAAGGAAGTTTCTTTACATTCAGTCCTTGTACACTACAGTCGAAAGGAGCGACGAATGTATATTTAATATGTGTGTGCAATATTTCTGCAGAGGACACAAAAGGGAATGCTCAGTGCACATGAAATGTGTGTGCAATATGATTCCTGAAGTACTGCTGTAGTACTGTAGCAGCTACATAATGAATTGTTTGCAGAGAGGTTATCTGGTTTCCTGCTTACTTAAACAGTCATAAAACATAAACAAACAAACCATTTAAAGTGTCTTTTGTAAAGGGTCTTTTGCTTTCAATTACTTTTGTGCACAGGAAAGATGAGGGACTGACTGTCCTTAAAAGCTAAATACTTTAATCACTGAGCTTGCAGCTAAGAATTACCTTCTGTTCATAACCCTTTCAATGAGCCTGTATTCTACCCTTCAATTAATGTATTCAAGTATTTAATATAGTAACTTGTTTATTTATTTATTCATTGTATCTGTTTATTTTGGTGATCTTAACTAACCTTAACAAGTACTGACAAAAATCTTCTCTAAGGTAGAATAAGCTTTACTTGTGATGGATATTCAGCATTTTTTCTCTTGCAGTTAATAGCTACATTTTGCATTTTGGCTCTTTCTCTGAGGTGTTGCTTTCATTAGGTGCACAGGTTTTACCTGCTTTTAAATCTTGCAATATAATTTTCAGTGCATTACAGATGTGTTCAGTATAAGACAATAAAACCAAGACAAGATTGAAAGAGAGCTCAGGTATTCCAGCTTCCTAGGTAGTTTTCTAGAGCTGTTCACAGGAGTGTGTTTGAGTGCTGATAAGGCACTAACTATATTAAAAAGACACAGGCAGAGCATAAGTATTGTATTTCCTTTTCAGTCACTAAAGGATGATTCCTCCACACATTAGCCAAAAATGCAAAACCAAGGAACATTTTGCACATATTAAAGTTTTCAAGATGTACATCTTAAGAGAGTTTTTTTTTTTTTCTTTAAAGATAAATTAAATACATCTGGTATTTTAACTCCTCTTTATTGTTTCTAAACTCATTAGAGACTGATTGCTTGGAAATCACAGCTGTTTGATGAGGTCAATAGGAGCTGGAAAACCTATACAGGCCAATTTAACGCCTCATAATTGGAAATGCAATTTGGAATGTAAACTCCTTAACATTTAGACAGATACAATGTTTGTAGAGAAAAAAATACACTGAATAGATATAGTTGTGAGCCATGTCCTTTACCTTGGACCTTGCATGTCCAAGCAGGAAAAAGGTGGCCCTTTTTCCTGCTTGACCTTTATTATGTGTCTTATTTTTTTAATGGGTCCTATGACCTTGGAGGGGATTGAGGTGTTCCTCCTCACCCAACCTCACTAAAAAAGGGTACTACTTGAAATAAACTGTGCTATTTAAACTATATGCCAAAAATATTTTTCTTTTTGCCAAATGAGGTCATCACCTCTATGGTACATCTGGCCTCTTATCTTCCTGGCACTTTTACTTCTAACCTCAAATTGCTGTGCCAGTGCCAAAAGAGTAGAGCCACTAGAAAATGGTATTTTCATTGTCAGCAAGAGGAAATAAATTTGTACCCTACTATGGTCTGAGAAAGACTGTGTGATAAAGCATATATTGTATGTTATTAAAAGTTATTCCTAAAATGGCAAAGGCCAAATTTGCAAGGAAAAAGCCCCAGTTTTCCTAGATACATAAAGTTTAACTTTTACTATATATACTGTCTACATCATTAGCTATGACAGGTAAAAATGTTTCATTTCAGAATAGTGTAAGCATTGTTCTGGTAAAGAATATTTAATGCAGGTGTAATGTGCCAGGTGCATCTCTGCAAACTCTGATTCATTCTAGACTGACTAGCACATAAAGTGTAAGGATGGGACTTAGTGTTATAGGTAGATTTTCTACAAGGATTGGATAAGTAATGCAGGTGAAACAGTTTACACTGATGGGCAATTATATGGGAACTTCAATATCTACATTTAACAGGGAAGAAAGAAAACATTTTTTTTTTTACAGTTAGTTGAATCTAAATAAGTACACAAATAATCTGCAGAAAATTAGAAAAATTATAGTCTAAGAATATCTAAAATTAGTTTTATTCACATATTACACTTTCTTTTTATGATTTTAGCTTGAAGTCTGAAATGCTTGTGTTATCCCCTAATATGCTACTTAGGCAAATAGTTAACACATTCTATATTGAAATATCAGCTGTCAGACTAATGGCATCCTATGGTACACACTGCAATGAAAACATTACAGAAGAGTAGTTTTGCAAGTATTTGTGGGACTATGAAGAGCAGCTTTATTTCGCAGCCAACACTTATCACAGCCAGCATCCATGACAGGATTTTTCTTTTCTCTTCAGACGTGCCCCCCCCCCACCCTTCTCCCTCCCGCTTCTCCCTTTCCCCCTCTCAAATCCTTGCTCTCTCTCACAGTTACTGTGTGCTGTTGAATCCAATCCGCAGGCGAGGGGAATTTCGGTCCAGCTTTTTCAGGGAGCCGCGGATACACACAAAGTTGGCTGATGTGCCATTCAGCATCCCAGCAGCTCTTTCTCTTCACACTCGCAATGGCAAAGCTTTGTGCGGATGCACTGCTGGATGCTCTGAACTAAAACCGTCTGGGGGAACTTTGCAGGTTCTGGACAGCCTTTTAAAGGTAAGGATGCGAAAATAGGCGTGCTGGAGAAGGAATCTGCCGGTGGAGAGCGTGGCGTGTTAGTGCCGTGCAGGCTGCATCTTAAGTCTCCTGTTCTAATGCAGGAGTCTGCGAGCAGTAGGTGGGAGGGGATGCTTTTGTACTTGAAATAAGAAGCCCCAGATTAAGTGTTATCGCAGTGACTACTTTGGAGCTTGTGACAAACGGTGCGGTGATCAAAGCTTTCTGAAAATACCTCTGTCAATTATTTATCGCTCCCAAGTTAAACCTAACTGTATTAAAAACAGCAGTAGAGGCCAGTAGCCCAAAGCTGCAAGGTGCTTTGAACATCTCTTCTCTTGCGGCTTTTTGAAGTCCCCTTATTGCAGTCAGTTTGATTGAATACTCTTGAGAGAGCATTTCATGCACACTTATCTCCACTGGAACCTTTTCTTTTTCTATAATCCACCAAGGAACAGTATGTTTTAACAATAAAAGGCCAATTTTAATGCTCAAATCTCATGCTGTGCTTAAATATCTTTTAAAATACTACTTTTAGAGCCATATAGATGTCTGTGCATTTAGGTTATAATTGGCTTTCATTCAAATTTTGCAATAGCTAAGGACTTCACTAAAATGTATATTAAAATTTAATTTCACTTGCAAAGCAGTTGAGGCTTTCTGCTTAAAATAATCTGTATTAGTAAGGTTGTTTTTACTTTTGGGTGGTCTGCTTCATCCCTTCATGTACCTGGCTGTTTCAGGTTAATGTTATATCAAATGACAGAATAACATGAGAAAATTCAAATATTGATTCTCATAGACTATTTGGGGGTATACTGCTCTGATGATAAAGTGGCTTTTGTTTTGTAATATTTTCCAAGTTTTTTCAGTGTTGTTTAATCTCAAAATAGAACATGAAGTGCATAGTGTTTTTGAAGTTTATTCAGGAAGTGTTTTAACAAACAAACAGTACCCCAGCTACTGTAGATTTCTAGTGGTATATATATTAGACAAATGTTTGTGGCAGCATGCATTACTTCTTAAAAAGTTTCCACCTGACAATAACTCTGAGAACCTTCTTTAGGAAAAAGTACAGAATACTTGTTTTCCCCAATCTTTAAATATTTCTTTTCAAAGAAACTTATTTTGAAATTTAGTGTGTAATTTTTATCTTCTTAAAATTGCATGCATTACCCCAGGCTGTTGGGGGTTTTTTTTCTGCTCTTTCTTGCAGAAGTGTTTGACAGTTATTACCATGCATTTTCCAATCTGAGGTTAGAGTAAGTTAAAACCCAAGCTGATATCAGATGAATTTTTCATTTTAAATTAGGTGTTCCAGGTAATAACATGAAGCAAAAAGTATGATTTTTTGCCTACCACTGTTAGCATAGTTCATAGAAAGTATGAAAAGAGATTACATATTTTAATAATTAAATGACTTATGGAATTGCAGATTGATATTTTCAATGGCTTTTCATTACAGTTTCTGCCATTGAGGCAATGTGAGGGCTTTGAGAAAGATGGAGTGCTGTAATTACCAGGTGCACATGTTCATTAATCCTTCCTAGCTAGAAAAAGCTTCACGTTCTTTTCCAGTGGCATATTCGTAAAGCTATAAATACCTGAATTGTGTCAGCCAAGAAGTCACACAGAATGGAGGCTCTTTTTGAGTTCAATTTCATGCACTGTTGCTTTGGTCTTGTGAGGGAGTGCTTTGCATTCTTCATGATGGATATTTGTCTTCTTCCTCATAAAAGTTCAGAAAACAAACAGTTATGTCATAGATTATTTAGTCTCAAGTATGTGTGAATAAATTAAAACAAGTATTCCTGAGCATAAAAACATGTAAAAATAGCTTTTTTTAAGTGGAGACAAACAGAGGAGTTGCTAAGATAATTTTAAATCCTAAACATGGCATTTTAGTAAACAAACTAGGAAAGCCAGAGTTTTGAGTTAGGAAAAAGGATGTTAGAGGAACATCTACAATACTCTTCATTGGTTTTTTTTTTTCCTTTATCTATTTACTGGCAGGTTAAATAGCATGGTGATGGAATACTGCAGTTTTATTCTCTGACTTCCTTTTAAATACTCTGATATAATTGTCATTTTTTAACTTTATATCAACAGAAAGATTAGTAAATCCATTTGTATCTCTGTCTATTTCCTTGTGGATATGTATACATAGGCATTTAGGTATTGTATTTAATTACAGAGCATTAAAGGTAATTTTCATCAGATGTTATTTTTAATAGATATTTGAAGCATGCAATGGCATCTTTAAAACGTCTATATATAATTTCTCTATGAACATGCATATATGTGTGTGCACCTTTGGAAAATATTATTGTTAGCATTTACTGGAACTGCACTGAGATGCTGATTTTACAGTCAACTCCCTGTCTCCAACCTGCCATTTGACATATAGGACTGTTTCAGGACTACACGTCAATTTGTTTGAAAAGCACTAAACTGTCTATTTCCTTCAGTCACAACTGTCAGTAATTTCAGACTCTCTTAGAAGTTCAGCATTAAGGTCTTTTTTGATTGCAAAATTATTCAGCTTTTTTTCTTTTTCTTTTCTTACAATGAGCTCAGAAAATCTCAAATAACAGGGATTGAGAAGAGGTCATACCTTGCTTGCACGTGAAAATGGTAGTTGTTATAAAAAATAAGCTTGCAAGAAGGTACAGATGTTGCCTGTAGATAGTGCACTTCATTCACATTACCGGCCTTCATGAATTGCTGAGATCCAGTGCTTCCCTCCCGTCCTACAAAAGTGGGTAAATCTTATTTTCCTCAAATAAGAAAAAAACAAAAAACCCACCATTATACTGTGTCTCTGCATTGTTTAGAGTAGAATGCATACACAGGGTGAAGTGGCAAGAGGCTGGGTGCCGTGGCTGGGCTCACAGGTTAGTGAGATGAGCCTCCCCTCCCCTGAAGGAGCTGTCCAGCAGCAGCCTCTCTCCAGCAGCAGCCCAGAGCCCACTGCCTTCATCTCTCCATCTCACAGCTTTGGGCAAACATGAAATTATGTCTCAGGATATTCCCTTCCAGGGAGCTGTGAGTTTGACGGGAAATATATTACCTGGTGTGGATCACAGGCAACTTCTTTACTGGTTTGTGGGATTTGGTGAATGGGTTGAGATCACCCTGTCAGACAGTGTCTTAGTGCAGTTTCTTGACATTAGGTAGCATTTGGACACAGTAACAGTGACATGGTTTAGCCTTACATTCTTAAATAGCAAAATTTTTGATAAACATATTGTACTGGCTTTGTGTGGCAAGGTTTTGGTAACACAGGGGAACAGGAGTGACTCCTGTGAGAAGCTGTCAGAAGCTTGCCCCACGCCCAACTGAGTCAATGCCAGCTGGTTCCAAGATGGACCCACCACTGGCCAAGGGCAAGCCCATCAGGGACAGTGGTTGCACCTCTGAGATAATATATTTAAGAAGTAAAGGGAAAAAAATCTGTGCAACAGCAGCAGCTGGCAGAGAAAGGTGAGAATGTGAGAAGAGCAACTCTGCAGACACCAAGATCAGTGAGGAAGGAAGGGGAGGAGGTGTCCAGGCATCAGAGCAGAGATTCCCCTGCAACCCATGGTGGAGACCATGGTAAGCCAGCTGTGCCCCTGCTGCCCATGGCAATAAATTGAGCTAATTTCCCCAATGTTTGTTTATATTGCCTATGACAGTTATTTGGTGAGTGATCTCTCCATATCCTTATCTCAGCCCAAGAGACTTAAATTTATCTCACCTTCCTGGCTGAGGATGTAAGAGATAGAGTGACTTTGGTGAGCACCTGGCATCTAGTCAGAGGCAAACCACCAGAGGTATGTAATTATCAATATACTTTGTTTCTTGCATAGTAAGGGTTGTATTGATTATTCAAGGAATATGTCTTTTTTACACCAACAGACTCTTTGTCTACGTCATTTTGATAGGGTTTTAAAATAATTTTTAGCTAAGTAACTATTTGATTATTTCTCCCTGGTATCAACAACCTGTGGCAAGACTAAGACCACACTTAAGAACAACGTTTTTCAGGTTCATCTGTTCTAATGATTTGCAGGGAAGTTTCCTTTCCCTTCCTTTCCCTTCCCTTCCCTTC
>LTAT01000001.1:9743801-9754722 GCA_003286495.1 Chlorodrepanis virens
TTTTTTTTTGGGTTTTTTTTTTTTTTTTTTAGCTTTTGGTTTGATTTCATTACTCATTTGCTTAGTGTTTCTTCTTTGCCATCTTACCAACCTTCCAAGCTTATGGTACAGCATTAACCACAAGAATTTTTCTTCCTTCTTGACAAAATCACTAAGCTAAGAGGCCAAGGCCTTTTGATTACCTGTGTTGTGATAAAAGTTGTGCTTATAATGTAGTAAATGTGGTGACCTTGGTCTGACTAATGGTAGCAAAGTAACCACCGTATTGCACATCCCAGTACGGACTGTAAAGCAATCGATAAAGGTTTTTCAGTGGTTTGTAACAAGTGCTTTGTACCAATAGCTTTGATGTTAATGGGCAATGTCTGGGCTCTGACTATCTTTGTGGATGACCATGACCAGCCTGATGCATCTTTGGATCATCCAACATCTGCACCTACCTCGATTTCAGAGAAACAGCTGCCATCACCAGATCTCTGACAATCAGTGTTGTCAAGAAACCTCTGCTAAGTTTCTATGCCCAAGTCAGATTAGAACCAAAAAGGGAAAACCCCTCTTTTTCTGCTCTCCTTTATTTACTTCAGGAAGTGAAAATATTGTGATCCTTTCCTCATCTTGCCCTGTCCCTTCTCACCACTTGCCTTGGTTATAACATGGATACAGGTTGGAGGAACTGCCATCTCAAAGCCTCATGCCTTTCTGTCCATCACCTATTAGCTTTTTTTTGCTTCTGGGAATGAAGATGAGCACAAACATGAAAAAAAAAATCTGTAGAGGCTGAACCACTCATAAATATCATTAGAAATTCTTAAACATCTAAATTTGCGCTTTCAGTGTCCTTGACACTGCCTCCAGAAGTCCAGATATACTGTTTGGAGACCATATACTCTGGACCTCCTCTCCAGTGGAACAGAGAAAATAAAATCTATGCCATAAATTCCATATGCAAAGTAATTTTACCTTATTTCATCCTTTTTAGACTTTGTATCATATGACAGCTCTTTTTTTTTAAACAGAAAGAGGCTACTCTTCACACCTTAGCCATAAGAGGAACAAATTACATTTTTAAAAATTTTCTCTGTAATATTATTGAAGTAGCCAAGATGAGTGATGTGTTAATACCTATAATAATTTAATATATTTGTTCATATAAAATGGTGCTTATTTAAGTACAAATTTTAGTTCATAAACACAATTTTTGCAATATGATGAAAGCAGCAAAGTGAGAAAAGACCGGAAGCAGATGTGAGATCCACTGAGGGGCTTCTCTTGACCTGGGGCATTATTCTTGACAGAGTTACAGGACAGATGCAAAGCTGAAGTAGCAGTTACATGATTTCTCTTGTGTTGCCTCCTTCTACAATATGTTATCTGGTACATTGTAGTCTGCTCTTTTGTGTTTATTTTATGGAGATTAAAAGGGGTTGGAGATTTTGTGAGCAAGTTAAGAATTGTACAGGACTATAAATTTTACTAGAGTTAAGGAAATGTAAAGTCAATAAGATTTGTCAGACATCCTTATGCCAAATGATATTTATATATAAAACTTTTATATGTTTAATTTACTTGCAGCTTTGACATTAATGAAACCTTAGCAATTTCTCCCTCTTCCACTTCTTAAGCTATATGTTGATAATGAATGCAGTCCTTATGGATAACTAATCACTATATTTCTAAAATCTGTGAATATGTTGGTTTTTAATTTCAGTAATGTTCTTTAGTTTCAGTAATTATAAATTAGAATACTTGATTCCACTTTTTTTTTTAATGTATACTAAATATTTTAAAATGTGAGAATCGTGGAAAAATTGGTCATACAGACTCTTCCATATTTTGAGATTATTTGTTCCCCCTAGAACCTTACCGGGAAACAGCAGAGCCACTGAATGTCAGCAGTAGCATGCTCTGCTGAACTTAAAACACCTCTGCTTTCTAGTTTCATGAGAACCAGTGGGTTTGATGCCAAGGAAGTTTAACTGATACTAAATATAGCATCAGTTAGAGGGCATATCTAGTAACATTACAGTGAGCTTCAAATGTTACCGTCATTCATAAGATTTTCTAGTCTATTTTATGACTTGCACATTCTGGAGGAGTTGTTCTTATTATCCATGACAAGAAACCCTAACATCAGCAATTTCTTGACAACGACCCAGTTTTAGTAAAAAGAGCATACTAGAATTTGTCCTCATGTCTATACTGCCTAACCCCTTTATTATTCAATATTTTGTGCAGTGCTGCCTTAGGTTTTCCCTTGCCTCCTGCTCCCTGTGTGTTCTGTATTTCTTATAGGACATAAAGGCTTTAATAGTGGCTGAAGGACAGAAGTGAAAGTTTATTCATCCCAACACACATTTTGTCTTAATGGTTTGGCCAGTTTAGAAATGCAGTTAAATATGTTTCCACAGTGTGCAATGGATGACCTACTGGCCATTTCAGTTTTTCCTTTTGGGAAGATGATGTTCAGTTTACTCTCCTGTTTCCTTGCTGTAATGTGGAAATAAGCTGCTACAGATGGTACACATGACACTGTGAGTAATCTTTTTAGAAGCACAAAATGAAATATTTCTTTAATTTGAATTCATTTGTAGATGATAGTTTCTGATCTCTAAGCAGAAGAGTCTTTAAGATTTTAATGAGGCTTTTCATTACAGGCTTCAAATGAAACATATCTACTAATCTCATTCATATGCTTTATGAATGTGTAGTTTGAAAAAATATATATATATATGTATACATTTCAAAATTCTCTAAACATCTAATGATTTTATTTTGTCAGGAGAAAGGCCTAAAATGCTAATCTCATTACTGATTGATTAATCAGTTACTTTGATTTTTGTGTACTAAGCATCTTCAAAGTTAGGAAACTCTTCTTAAGTGCTTTCTTTGTTTTGTTCCATTTGTTGTTGTAAAAGGGGGAAAAAAAGAAACACCCCAGTCAGCAAAATGAAGTCTAGATTTTCTTCTCATATTTGGACCATAAGAGGAATCAAATCCCTTGCTTCTTGATCTTATGCTCAGTGTAATGTTTTTTCCAGTGAATATTACAATTACTTAAAGCTATTGATCTTGTCAGTGTGCTCAACCACTGTTTGCAGGGATGTTTCTCTTTAGCAGCATTAAAAATTTTAGCTTCCTGATTTATTTTCTTACTCATAGCATGGAAGTTAATAATTAAGGAACCCTAGACACAGTAATTTTTATTTGATTGGAGTTTATAATGCTGTCTTAGTAAATCATTATTCTGTGATTGAAATGAAATGTGATTTTTCCTATGCAAGCATGCCAAATGTTCTTGTGACTTCAGTTGAACTTAAATATGTATATGAACAGGAGGGAATGAGTGATGTGACTGAAGAAGCAAAGGGTACTACATCTTGAAAATATACACAATTAAAGAATCAGAGCTCAGCAAAGTCAGCTTTAAGGAAGCCTGAGGATGGCAGAGTGGGACTAGAAAAAAATGCAGGATTTACTATAGCTCATATGGAAAATCTCTGACAAGAAAGAACCTTTTAAGAGCTGTCTGAAACCTCTGGCTGAGGTCAGAGTGGCATCACGGTGGAGGTAAAGATGTGGAGGGTTGCATAATGTTCTGCCTTCCAGGTAGTTGGCTGGTGATGAATCAAGGACTGATCTTCTGAGGGTGCTAACCCTGAGGATGACTTCGATGGAAGGGATCCCATATTTCATGTTGGAAAGACAGAGTCTTAACACTGTGAAGCTAAACAGATGTTCAATAGATCACCAGGGCAAAATGTCCCTCTTCTGATCTGTATGTGCCATCTTGGTCATTCCAAGAGTGGTAGCACTCCTCTCAAAGGAGCTCCATAGCTCCTGATCATGTGGTGTGGAAAATACCAGGCAGACAGGAGCAGCTTCCTTAGCCCCTTGCCTTGAGGAGACCATTTTATTGTTCTTGGAGCTGTATGTGTAAATAACTGCTAAATAAAGCATGCTTAGTTTCATATTGACTTGGAGCACACTGATTTGCGAAACGGAACATTTGTATTTCATTTAAAATTGTTTACTACTTCTACACAAGAGAGCTATGTAGGCTGTGAAGGGATTGTTGATGAGGACATAGTGAGGCCTGTGTTACATTTTGAGAATAATGCTGAACTTTTTGACTGTAAACTCTACCCGTCAAGAATATAAACAGGATTGTGCTGCAGCTGCAGATTGCATCTGGCCTGCATAAGCATATTTAGACAAATTGTGCATGATTTGCATGTTTTTATTTGAAACCTCTATCGCCCATTATACAGCATTTTCCTGTATTACTGGGCTGTAGCCAGGCAAAAGGAATGAGGAAGCTGTGGAGAGGCAATCAGATATTTAAAGGGCTGGGCCACAGGGATCCCCATCTAGATTATTTCAATAAGCTGAATAAAATTTTGTAACTCCAGAAAATTTAGAAAGTGATTTGTAACGTTTACATGTCTGCGTACAAAGTGTGCAAAGTGCATAATTGAATGCAAGTGTGCATTATTCATCCCTCAGAGATGCTTGCATGCCTGCTTTTAGCTTCCATTCTCCAGGATGATGTATCTGAAAAAGAGAACTGAGTTGGGAAAATAAGAGGAAGGAAGAACAGCTTGGTGCAGTGAGTAGGTTAAGAGTCCTGAATTGTTAGTGGGGTGTAAGACAAGAAAGGATGGAAATTAGATGTCAATGAAATAAAGATTTCAGTTTGTGTTTAGTGTTGTAAAATGGAGGCTGAAAGGAAAGAAATACATGCTCCAAAACAAGATGAAAACACTCTTGATGTCCACTGTCTCAGAGGGGATAAAGGAAGGAGACAACACAGAATATGAAGGGGAGGTAAATATCTGCCTTTGAAGGCTGGGCAAAGTTATCTTTGTGTGTGGGAAAGGTGTTCCTGGAAAGAGGTAATATCAAAATGTATCTTGAGTCAAAGACAGGGGAGATAGATGAGTGTTTTGGTAAAATGCTAAAACCAAGCAGTTGTTACTTCGCAACTGTTAACTCACAGGAATGTTAAGGAGCAGAGAAGATGGGATTTCTAAAGTCCTACTCTGTCAATCAACTTAAAGAAAGTCAACTGCTGTGCTGCTAACATCAGTCTTGCATAAATATATCAACACACATTGCAATATTTTGCTTATGCATTTCTCATCTAGATGTTATGTTTCACTATTTTTTGGATGACTCTTCCTAAGTTGCTTATGGCACCCATCTAAAAGTTGCAAGTAAATGACTGAACAGAAAAAAAACCCTTTCTTTAATAGCTTGAATAAAACTGTTGTGCCATTAGTGTTACTTGGTCTCTCAAGTCGTTTTTATTCAGGCTACTGCAGTATTTATGTTCCAATTTACAAGGGATGGAATTAGCTTTTCTTTTTACTGATTTCTTTTTTTTATTTTTTGCTTTTCTCCAGCTGGAGGGCTGAACCTCTTAGCTGTGGTGCATCAAAAATGCATCCAGTATTAACATCTGCCTACTCTCATCTTTTCACCCCTGTGATGGATCCTGTGGGTTGCCCAGAGCCTTGCAGTGGAACTACCCCCACCTTTCCCTTTGTAGTGAGTGTAACAAAAGACATCAAACAATTCCCAGTCTTTAAAGTTAAATGTATTAGAGCACAAACTAATAAGCTGGAATCAGGTGGCTTTTAAGAGATGGAAAAGTCAGATCTACTGAGACAGATGAAACAAAAGTACATAAAAGAAAATCTCTTTGGTTACTGTGTGACTGTGTGTTGGTCCTTTCTTGCATCCTTCCCTATGGGTCCCATGACTTTCTGTGTCTTCTTAGTTGAATGAACTCTAAAATATCCCTCAGGGTTCTTGGAAGCTTTCTTTTCCTCTCTTGTCTTTGGGCTGAAAAGAAACCTGCTCACTGCTGATAGCACAACCCAAGTCCACTCAAAGGCTTGCAGTTTGCTCTCTTCTGGTTGCCTTCAGTGTTGGTTGTGTCTATTTGCCCTGCTCTGCACCCTGAAGTTTCAATTCAGGTCCTCTGGGGAATCAAGCAGTCTGCTTTTTTTCCTGCAGAGTGAAAGCACAGTTCTGCAGCCAGCACCCTGCAGGAGGATTTCTTCTATACTGCCCAACTTGTCTTGCATTTAAAGCAGTGTAGTACATAGTACATGCCCAGTAAGTTTTACAGTAGGAAACAAACACTGCTACCATCTGTTACATACACCCTCATACAAGAGAAGGCTGTTTATATACACATATGTTATATCATATACTTATAGACTAAAGGCACCAATGAAGTTAAGGGTTTTGATAGTGTTTAATGTTAAGTTGGGCATTTTAGAGAAGTTTGGAACAGATTAGCCGAGTGCCTAAGGCATAGGGAAAGATAAAGTACCTAAAATCCTGGTGTTGATCAGATTATGTGTCCATAACATACACAGGAATACAACACATGGAAGATACTGATCTATGGGAAAAGAGGGAAATGCAGGAAATCAGAGTTGATAAATGTGCAAATGGAAATCTGGAAAGAAAACTATAGGAGGAGCAATAAGTGAAATAAAGGCCCCAGAGTACAAGGAAATACTTCACAACAAGATTTGAGAAAAGGATTATTCTAGCTATAGAGTTTTCCTATGGTTATGTAAAAAATTACCTAGAGGGCAGAGAAAGATTCCTTTCCGACTGGTGAGATTAAGAGAAGTAATTTAGGTAAGAACTTGGTATAAAACAAACAAACAAACAAAAAACCCAACCAAAAAACAAAAAACCCAACCAAAAAACAACATGCAGTTTTGTCTCTTCAAAGTAGAACTAATGTTTGAAGAAAGATGTAAACTGAGAAGAGAACTGTAGAGAAGTGTAAAGATGCTACCTATAGGAAAGAACTGTAGGGAAGTGTTAAGATGCTACCTGTAAGTATTTTAACAGATCATATGGATCTTGAAGTTTATTGGCATCTCAGTAGAGCCATTAGTAAGATTATTTGAGATTTTAACTGCAATTTAAACAACCAGCAGATAGATTACACTTGCACTTATTTATAGCTACGCAGAGCTTTTGAGACGCTAGCAACACTGGGAACTTTACAGCTGAGCTCACCCTCAAGAGGAGATTTTAACTGTGCTGATACTCTTTTTCCAAATGTGAAACAAACAAAAAAACCCTTTGTCTTTCCTGAAGGCATCTGATATTCTGCCTGCAGGAGCAAAAGCCTGAGAGAATACCCTTTATGATTCCTTGCTGTCCTCCAGGAGGGACTCTATAGCACTTAGTTTACTAATAACTTATGACATGTAATGTGTATCACTTTAGGTCCATGTGGATGCTGCAACCTCTCAGGCACTTAACTCCAATATAAAAATACCTTCCTGAATTCCATTGTGGACACTCCTGGTTCTTCATTTTCCTCTTGGAAAAGCTTCACACCTTACTCCATGCAGTAGAAATGCACTCCATAGGAAGCAGCAGCCACAGAATATAACTCAAGTCTGTACCCCTAAGGCTCTTCTATATAACAAGTAAATGCAAATCTACATTTATAACTGTATTCATTTAATGAATATTATGAATTACTCAAATCCATCAAGCAGGGGTAAGAAAGATCACCTTTTGCAGTGGGAATTCAATCTTCACAGAATCCATATGTGGAATAGCAACAGTCCCTCTCCTTTTCAGAAATCTTTTCCGTATGCTATTGTTGAGAGAAAAGAGAGAACCCCACAACAAACCTATTAATGTGCTTCTTTTTTCATAGACCCCAAATGGAGGCTGTGCCTTGCTGAGATTCCTCCTTGCCCAGGGCAGGCATCTTGCATGTGGAGGTGGCAGGCACTGAACCCTTTGATTTGTGCAATCTCTCAGCTGAGATCAGCTCCAGCCATAGCACTCCTCTCCTTTTTCAGCATGAAGTCAAAGAGATTAGTTTAAACCTTCAAAATCACCTATTTGCTTTGCAACAGGCAGCAGAGAAGAGGAATGCTCGTTTAGTCAGGCACTGATCTCAGTGGGGGAACAGCAGTTTGTTGTTCCCCTGAATGCAAAAGTGCATTTAATCTACCTTGAGAGATGTGGAGAGCTGCAGCTCCACAGTTCCTTTAGACAGCCAGAAATGTGGGCTGCTACTGAAAGCCACAGTCCCACTCCTTTCTTTGTGCTGGAAGTACTCTTCTGCTGCTGTAGGATGAGTAGCATTAGCCAACTGGAATTAATTTCCCAGATAAAAATTAACTTGTTATTAAATCTGTCTGAAAACTAACCCGGAGAAGGGCTTTGATCCACATGGCTGTAGGAGTACTAGTGCTGGCACAAGGGAGTGGGGTGAAGGGTGCTTTGCAATAGCTTGTGCTTGCCTTCCTGGGACAATGTATTCCCCAAGAGCCTTGAGCATTTTCAGAAGTCTGCAGAAGCAGCCTCAAATACCACGCTCACTGGTCTTATCAGGTCAGTTTAAGTGGTTGCTGTCTCAATCCGGTTATTCCCTGAAAGGGCAATGTGAGACTTACTGAGCATGACTCCTGTGTGTGAAAGGAACAATTTACTCATTTAAAGTACCATCACTGTGAAGTGGTTCTCCCCTTCTTCTGTTGTTTTCTTAGCAACATTCATCACCATATTCTCTGCATAGATAAGGTAATTTAACGTGTCCTTTGAAAAGGGTAATAGAATGGAATATTACTTTAATAAACAATAAAACCTCTCTCATGATTTTTAAAATAAGAATGTTCTGTTTTCTTGAGCTAATATTCAACAATAGAATAGGTAATAATAAAACACACCTAATAGTATAATCCTTCATGCAGCAGGTTAAAGTAAACAAAAGTCCTGTTGTTATTTCTTTGAGTTTTTTAATTTCCCTTTTGGACTGTGTATCAACAGAAAGATCCCCAGAGATGCTGAAGGTAGGAATAGTAATATACATAATCAGTGTTTTAATTTAAAATATATAAGAGTATATTTTCATTGCACTACTAAAACCTTGTATACGCTTTTTGTACTTTTAAAAACAAAACACCAATAAATGGATACAAGAGAGAAACAACGGAGTATATTAATTAGCAGTCATAAGAAAAGAGCATTAATAATAAAGAGATAATTCACATATTTTAACTTAGGGCATTTGATGTGTAAAAATTGTCCTTTGTGTTTACTGTGTGTAGTTTGGGGTTTTTGGTTTGGTTTGGTTTGGTTTGGTTTTTTTTCTGATATGTCCATTCTCAAGAATGAACTTTTGGTAATTATATAGTAAACCAGTGGAAACCAAAGTGAACCTAAACATATGAAATAGTTTGCTTTTAATTCTGAATTCTGCACAGATTCACACAAAAAACCCAAGCACCTTGCCTAATCCCTAGGTCCGGGTGATAAACCTTATTCTCTTGTAAAACAGTGAAGCAGAAATTAGCCTCAGTTTTCAGAGCTGTGTTATCCAACCTTAATTTTCAATTCAAGTTTAGTAGCCTAGGAAACAGAATGGCTTGTATAGTTCATAAAAATAAAGATCAGGTGTTTGAGGCCAATCATTCTACTGTATATCTGTTACATTGGGATTGGTTGCTCAATCTTCTATTGTTTGAAAAATCTTCTACATCTTTGTTTTACCAAATCAGGTCTCCCATTTCACCTTTATAGCCTTCCTTGTTATTTTCATTCATTTGTGTCTTCATGATGTTTGTCAGATGCAATTCTCTAAGGAATAAATGAAAACTGTGCAGAAAAGGCAACGTAAAGCAAGTACTTGTCTATCAAGTTCTGCAGATTGGCGGACATTTAAATAACAATGTATACAATTTTCCTTTTGGCAATCATATCCCGTGTTGAAAAATACCTTCTGTTAATCCCATTTTTGTGCATGTCAGTAAAACTTGAGTCAAACTAGGAGCATAAATTTTGAAGAGAATTTTTTTGAAAGTTCACATGAGGATGTAACAGAAGGAAGGTTGACCTCACACTTGTAACTGGTGCATTGTTGTAGTAGTGATGTAAGTATGAATCATTGTGTAACATTTGAAGTAATAAGATTTTCTAAAAAAATAATCCCGAAACCTGGATTTAAACCTGTAAAATGGTTAACACATATATTTTTGTGTTGTAAAAAGATTTGGTTTATAGAAGCCAGTTAATATGGTATTGTTTTAATTTTTTACAAAAATCAAAGCTTTACCCTGTAGCATTAAAGAATATGTCAAAGGCTTTCAAGAAAAGACCAGCAAACATTTTTATGGCACTGGCAACAATGGTGGTATTGTGAAAAAAAATTTCAAGGTTTGTTATTTTTTTAGTATGATACGCATCTTTTGCATAAAATCCAAAATTTTAACAATGCCTTTATTTTGCACATTAAATTTTTATAATTGATACTATTAAAATATATGTTAGAAAAATTCACCCCACTAAAAAAGTCCAACCAACAAACTGATTCTCATCAGCCAGTGTTCCACAGGAAGTAATGAGCAAGTATTTAGGCACCTTTCTGCAAACACTCAGAGTTCCACAAAAAATGCAGATTTGTCCTGATTGAAGGCAATCAGACCTTTCTCTATACCTGTTTTCATGCCCTTTAGTGATGGGTGATGGCTATCCAAGTATCCGTGAGAAAATAAAAGGAAAATATATTCATTTTTAGATTATGGAGTAATATGCAAAAACTGATGATTCTGCCTTACCTAATATCATATCAGCTGAATTCTTTCATGGGAATATTTCTGATGATATAATAATCAGGATTCAGTAATTCACTTTGCCCCTTCCTTGTACACCTTGAGAAATTAGGTTGCAGTTCTGAGGGAATGTCAAGGCAAGATTCTGAAGGAAAAAAAAAAAAGAAAGAGTGAGAGAATAGGAAGTTTTGAAATTAAAATAAGTATGTGAAAATGGATTGTTGTTTTTAATTAGTCTTCTAACCTTAATTATATAGGGGCCTTGAATTTTTTAGAAGTTCAAAGTAGTTTTGTTCACTTCAGCTGCATTTACAAAC
>LTAT01000001.1:9754735-9783990 GCA_003286495.1 Chlorodrepanis virens
AAAAAAAAAAAAAAAAAAAGGAATGCAGGAAATCTGAGTTTTGCTGTTTTCTTTTGTTGCTGTTAACTGGTAAACACGTGGCAGCAATGTGACCAGGCACCAGCAAAGGTTAGGAGCATCCTGGGCTGTACTAACCTGATCAGAGGCAGTAGGTCATTTGAATTGATTATTCCCCTTTACTCATCACTGGTTGGACCATATCTCACATAAGGTATCCAGTTTGGGGATGCCCAGTGCAAGAATGGTGTTGACAGACTCCAGCATTCAGGGGTCACCAAGGTGGTCAGTAAGGTGTGGAGGCCTTAGTGAGGAGAGGCTGTGGGATTGGGGTTTGCAGAGCCTGCAGGAGGGTCAGCTATGGGAAACCCTAGCAGCCATCTGTTCTTACAGGAATAGAGAGACAGATAGGAGAACAGAGGACCCTGATCATGATTTGATCATGATTGGTGTGACTGGATATGGGAAGGAAGGAAAATATATCCCCACAAGAGTAATTAAGCAGTGTACCAGAGTGCTCAGAGAAATTGGGATGTTTGGTGTTGTAAGTGTGGTTTGAAATGCAATCAAACTAAATAAGTAGTTCACATGTCTATGCATGTGAAGTGAAGGAATATAACTTATGAGGTGTATTTGTCTGGAGTCAGAAATGGAAAACCAAACCTTTGCAGATCAAGTTGCTCTTTCTGTGGACACTCATTTTCTTTAATAATTGGAGGGAGAGAGAATGAGCTGAAAGGATAGCCTTGAGTTCTGACAACTGACTAAGAAAATTACAGTGAAGTTGATAGCATGGTGTGTTTGTATTAAAATAAGGAATTAATAATCCTCTTTGATTATGACTCATATTTTGCAGGGAGATACTATGATTATTATTATTTCAATCTCAATTTTTGAAGTAATTTTGAGTTACTGAGTTATGTTTTATATTTCTAAACTCCAAGTGATATTTCAAGGTGAGCAGTTCGGTTATAAATGTGTATTTTTTTCCCTCCAAATAACATTTTGGATGAAAAATGACTGACTGTCATGATGCACAGCATATGAAATTTCCTTTTCCCTGCTGAATTGGAAAAAATGGTAAACCCCACCTATGACCTCTTGTTAATACTGTACCTTCAGGTCAGGCTTCAGTTAATTCCTGGGAATTTTTCCTTCAGGTCCAGTGCGCACAGCAGGAGCTTTCCACTGGTAAAGAGTGACATGGTGTCATTCACTGGGGAACAAAAGGGAAGAGTAGGCTTTTTTACTTCATGTCCCATTTTCATACCACACATGCTTGAGACAGTATCAATGAAGTAAACTATATTTCACAGAAGAAATGCAAGCAAGTCAAGTTTGAAACTCTAATCCTATTGTCTTTTGCAGTCTTTATTTCATGGAAGAACCACAGTAACCTTCAATTCAAAGAAAAAAACAAAAGAGCTTTGTCAGCAAAGTGTCACACCTCATAGAACCCTAAATATATTCTTTCTTCAGCATTGTTGTAAGATTCATCATTGTTTCCTGTTTCTTTTAGTGATGGGTCAGTTCTCATTCAGCTTTGTTATCTGGGTCAACCATAAGCAATATAATTTTTTTAAGATCAGAATTCTAAAGAACTCAAGAGTTAAGAAAGAAAATCAAAAAAGTCAACAAATCGCCAGAACCTGGATCCTTAGCTGTGTGATTCGACTGTAGTTCCACATTTGATTTTCTTTTCTGATACATTTTTTCTTAGTTTTGAAACATCATTTTGTAGCAGGTTACTTTTTATCTTTTATTTCCTTTATGAATTATCATTCTCACAAGAAATTTTATAGATAGCCATGGATTAATTACAATGTAGAGGCAATTTTTTGTTTGTTTGTTTTGTTTTTGTTTTTTTTTTTTTGTTTGTTTGTTTTTGGTTTTTTGTTTAGCCTACATTTAATCAAAGCAGAACTGCAGGTCAGAAGGTCAAGGCTGTGGTAAAAGATATTTGAGATGCATATCCAGAATTCAAAAACACACACACTGGCATATCATAGTAAAAATATCATTTGAATTAAGGTACCTTTGATGTGTATTTAAGAGAAATAATTGAAGTAAGTGAATTTTTAGAATTTTTCACTTAACTTATGACAAAGATAACTTTGCATAATTTATGTTTAATGGTTATCTGAGGGAAAGTTTTATAACTTACCCATTTTTCCTTAGTATTTTTATTTGTCATGAAGAATACTTATGTTTCAGTAAATTTAGACAAGTCTACCCATGTGTACTTTTGTGAAACTGCTTGCTTACTTCACTCTGCAGTAGTAGATGGTCATTAACTGGTCCAACATGTGTAATGACTGATTTAATAGTAAAAGACAACCAGCAGCATATCTGTTTTGTTGTATGTCAACATTGGTATTAGCAAGGACAGCATCATAAATATCCTAATGCTTTCTTGCCAATGATTTGATCAGAGATATTATACAGTGAACCAGACTCAATTATTTTAATGTAAATCTAGGGTTTTGGAGTCTGCAGAATCTCCACTTTCAGAATGTCTTTTTCAGTGAACACATTCTTTGAAATCATTTACTCAGAAATATTCAGACAAAAATTTGGAATAATATATACTTTTGGTATTTCTTTAGCCATAATTATAAAGAATTATACCAAACTTCATTAGGCAATATTGATTAGAATAAAAATGTGCCAGAGCCATATATATATTTTAAGTTCCAAATTATCATAACACTGATATGCATCTAAAATAATTAATCCTGTAGCACTTAAAAACTTCTGTCTTCCTTATGTTATGAGTGTTTGTACTGGAATAATACATCTTTCTTGAAAGACATGCATCTATGTATCCCATATGTTCAGCATTTGCCTTGATTTTGAAGTGACCTTGCAGGTTAGTTTTGTTCTTGTACAAAAGTGACTTTAAAAAGCAGATCATAACCGTAATGTTTTACCTCCACTGAAGGGACCTTGCAAAAAGTCTTGAGTAACAGTCTAATTAAATTCTTTGGATAGAAACATTCATTTTATTAAATGTTCTTATTCTCTCCTAATTACTGCCAAAAACTGCAGTACCTACTCAGATGGCTTTAAAAGTTTGTTTTGCAAATAGAACGTATGCACAACAGGAGCTGGGAAGACATCTTCACAAGTGCAAAATATTCAGATCTTTCATGTGATAAAACATGAGTCTCCCTGAACCTCAAGAGCAGACCTGTTCTCTTGTATAAATTCTTGTTTCTGAATACTAGAGTATTTCCACACACTAAAAATTAATTCATTCTTATAAGCAAAATGTTTAAAAATCCAAGACCTATCTTGTAGGAAGTTAGGTGTTTATTTAGAATGTATTTATGCATAGAAATATGTCCTATTTTAAGGAAATATTGACCACATTCTAAAACAGTAAATATTCACAGATATAATGAAATGGAATGTGCAGCCACTAACTACAGAAGGTATGTTAGAAACAAGCCTATGTGCTTTGGGTGAGTTTTGAAAAACCGAAATGACAGAGGGAATACATAGTTGCAATTTGCTCTTGTTGCTGTGCTGTTGATGCACTCAGTTACAGTATTAGTTTCATTTTGTATGCATGGAAAAGTGTTATGTGCATGAACATCTCACTCACATAGTCATCTTCAAACATCTACATCTCTCTCATGTGTTTTCCTTTGTATTTTTGGTTTGGTTTGGATTTTTTTCAGAATAGCTGACTTTCTTCTGATAAAAAGTGGATTATTTAAAATATTCTTTATGGGTTTTTTTAATGGCATTTTGTATTGTAGTGACTGCTTTAAAATGTTTATGGAATTTTATATCCAATTGAGCATCTTTATGCAAGGAGAAATTCTGAGAAATGTTTTTCTTGCTTTTGATATGCAAACCATAGTTCTTTTCTAAGGAATCAACTTTTCAAGTCCTTGTGTTTTCAAGAAAACACAGCAACTTTAGGCAACACTCTTTAGCAGTATTGTTCATGTCCTGTTTATCTTTGCCATGTTTGTTCCGAGTTGATCCCGGAGCCTTGTGGCACTTTTCTTTCAGGATTTAACCATTCTGCCTGTGAGCAGCTTCACTTGCCTGATGTGGCTTACAATTGGAAATCCTTACCAGAATGAATGTCAGTGACTGACACTAGTAATTTTGACTGAAGAGCTGTGGTTACCAAATGTATAATTATACTGCAACCATTAAAAAAACATTTTAAAACCATTAAACACATAAAATATATTTTCTAAACATATTCCTTCTTAGCAAAAAGGAACAAAAATATAGTTTATATTGTTGTTTAAGTGCATCTATACTTGTAACTATCTTAGTACAGCTGTAGTTCGATTTTGGTATGCAGTTGAAGCTCTAGGACACATCAAATGCAGATAAGAAAAGGCTGAAAATATTGGGATTGTTCATCCTAGGAAAGAGAAGGCTTTGGGGTAAACTTCCAGTACCTGTATGGAGCCTATAAGAAAGATGGAGAGAGACTATTTGCAGCAGTGTGTAGTGACAGGACAAAGGACAATGGCTTCAGATGGAGAGTAGGATTGGATTAAATGTAAGGAATACATTCTTTACTGCTCAAATGGTGAGGCACTCAAGCAGGTAGCCCGGAGAAGCTGTGTATTCTCCATTCCTGGAAGTGTTCAAGGCTGGAGGCAGCCCTGAGACACCTGATCTAGTAAAAGGTATAGGAGCTAGATGAGCATTAAGGTGCCTTCCAACCCAAGCCTTTCTATGATGCTTTAATAAGTAAAAACAAGTCATTTTGCATGACTGAAACATTTGGTTTGTACTTCCCTCTTGTAAAGGATGGGTTTGTGTAACAGAACACTAATACAGAAACTGTATTGCAGAAGATTTTGTATCTATGTGTTCCAAAAAGTATATTAAGCTTTTCCAAACTCCTCAGTATTCTAACAAATAGCTTCTCACCAAAGAGAATCCATCATGGCAGCAAGCCCATGGAATGTGGCAAATATACATGTAACCAAACAATGCAGCTGCTTCAAAAAAAAAACTCAATTGAAAGTTTTTCTTGTTCCTTTTTTTAGCCAAAAAATGTGGACTCATGTCTAAGTGTTTAAAAGTATATAGCCCTAAACTCTTATCAACTGCTGGCAACAAACATTAGACAAATAATTTTCCTCTTTTTTGTGAATTTGAGACTTTAAATTTTTGCTTTTGCTGAATAAGAATGAAAAATCTCCTTGGTTTTGAAGTGTTGAGAAATTATATTTCACTTCAAATGTTTGTACATTTTCCCTAATTAAAATAACATGCGTTTTAACTTATTTGATAAAGCAGGTTTGGAATGAGTAGAGGCATATTTACTAATTAAAAAAGATGAAACAGTTCATCATTTCAACATAAGGAAGAGACTATATTACAGTAAAATCAATCATTCACTGCAACAAAGTCTTAGAGACATGGTGGAGTCCCCACTGGTGGAGGTTTTCAAGCTGGGATAGGACAGGGTGCTTGATAATCTAATCAAGGCTCCCTTTCCCATGGAAGATTGGATTTTTTGAAGTCCCTTCTAGTCTGTGCTGTTCTATGATTCCATTTCACAGGATAGTTTCAAAATAAAATGTCAGGCTATTCCAGCAAGAAGGTAATTGAAATTACTCCTAAGCCACAGGAAATGTCCAGTTCTGTTAAATTCACTGTTCTCTTCATTTATTTCCCCCAATAACTCTAGCCAGCTGCTTTGAGTTTTAAATCTAGCTTTAAAGTTTGCTGTGTAGCCTAAAACAAATCCGTTTACTTCCCCACTCCCACTTTTCTTCAGGATTAAAACAGAAATAGTATTTGATGCCTTTCCTGGAATTCTACAAAATCTTGAGAGTACTCGACAAACGCACTTGACAGAAAAATGGATGATAACACAGGGAGATGGTAGTATTTTCTTTCTCACCTTAAAAAGAGAACTTTTTCTTTTCTTTAATGTCTTCATGTCTTTTATTGTAAATGTGCCTTGTACTTCAAAGGCAAGGTTAATCATGATTCAGACTTTGAACAGTAAAGGGAAAAATTTTGGAGACCGTGTTTTGTAATGCTTCTTTGAAAGGTAGAAGCAGCAACAAAACAGGGCTACAAGACACCACAGAATGTTCAGCTTTTTTTGCATATATACCTAACAAAAAGAGGAAGAGGATTTTAATGTGATTTAGGTCAGTGATTTTTGTAATGGAAAGAGCTTTATCCTGCCAAGGAACACATGAGTATATAAGGAATTTCTCTACAGATCTCTATGGAGAAATGGACTAGAATGACGATTTAGTGCTTTGCAACATGAAGATGGGCTTTATACTTGAAGAAAAAAATCCACACATTTTTAATTAAGAAAAGGATATTATAATTGATAGCTGGAAATAATATGTGAATATTTATGATTTTCTCCTATTGTTATCCATGGTTTTTGAACTGTCAGTCATTGGTTACAGTATTTCTGTTTGGGAGTTGTTGCAGTTCTTAGTGAGTCTCTCAAGTCCTAAATCACAATTGTCCAGATTAGGGGTTGACTCAGAAATGGAACTCATTCTGGTGAATGTTACATGGCTTATTTTGTGTAGAAACCAGGATATCAGAAGGAAGAGATGGACTGAGGTTTTATATCAACATTATGTTACCTCACAGCAGAGACAAAGAATTAGACCTGAGGACAAGGAAATGTTTCATGTCCCAGGCTGATGATGTAGACTGAGAGCAGTGCCTGTTGCTTTTTCTGAAGGACAGTTGAACAGTAAAATAATTATCTTTGAAAATGCACCTCTAAAAATATCATCTCTCATGAGTGTGGAGAAGTAAAGTTATGCTTTTGGAAGATGCAAAGTTGGACTTCTGGTCTCTCAAGCTTATGATAAAATTTGGTTCTCAGAATTTCAAATTTTTGACAATTTAAAACTTTTGACAAATGTCTGTTGAAGCCTTTCTACAGCTACCTGACAAGTGAGAGTCAAATATATGGTATTAAGTCTAGGTTAAGCGGTAAAATATATATTTTTAGAAGAACTTACTAATTGATATTTTCACTCTGACTCTGATTTACTTTTTAGTAAACGGATTTAGTAAATAAGGGATAGCTCAGCTGTTGTAATAAAGCTCACAACTTTTTCTTAGAATTTAGAGTTGCTATCAATTATCCCTACAGCATTTAATGGCACAAAAGCCCTTGAAGTCTGTCATGTCAAAGATGAAAATCATGAGCAAATCCAAGTAGATTGTAACAAATGATGACTGCAGCGGGGCTATTACAGCCTGGTTTTGTTTAAAAAATGCCTAAAAGTTTAAATTAATGCTGACTTACTGTAGTAAAAAGTTATATAAAATAAAAAAAAATTAGAATTGTTTCTTTTTCATCAAAGTAAAGACATTGGGTTTGTATTCATAGGCATATAAAAGTAGTTTAAAAGGGCTAATTGTATTTTGAAAATTCTGTATGCACCCAAGATTTCAGTTATAGTGAAGATTTCTTAATTTTTATGTTTGGTTATTTGTTTTTGGTGTGTCTTTACTTGCCTAAAACATAAAAAAATCCCTGGAGCTGGATGGGATCCTAAAAGTTAATTCAACTCCTTTACTCCTTGCCACAGCATCACTGAATCTGTCTTTTCTCACAGATTTTATCTTTCTCTTTGAGAAGATCACAGCCTTTCCAATCACCTCTACAGCTTTGCTACCTCAGAGGTTGAACTTTTTTCCTAATACCTAACATGAAACTTTCTTGCCAAATTTAAAAGTCTGTTAATGTTTTATGCAGATTATTCCCATCCTTTTCCCAATGATCCTGTATGTACTTAAACCGATTTCTTCCTCTTTTCTGTAGGACATGGGTTATGTTTTCTAGGTCTCTGATCTTCTTTTCTGCTGTCTCTTCACTAGAGTTACAGCACTTCATCTTTCTTGAGGCTCAGGGTTTGAAACTGGGTTCAGTATTTCACCTGAAAAAAGTGCAAAGATTCATCTATCTTTCAAACCCCTATAAATTCTAGCCCAGCATTTGAGCTCCAGTCTACAGGTTAATCAAAATGAAAAGCTAAACTGAATCTTCATTTCATCTTTTTCCTGCTTATAATCTTTTCTTCTCTACTTTTTCTTGTCTTTCTGTCTCACTCAGAATGGAGAAGAGTATAAACTGAGAGTTTTACTGTTACTTGATGCAGAATTAATTTCAACATTTTTAAAAAATAATCAAGTTGTTATATAGAATTCAGTGCTGCTGAACAGCATTTTTACTAAGTGCTCCCAAGAAACAATGAAAAGAAAAAGTTTTAGTCAAGGCAGTGGTGTTTTGTTTTTTTTTTTTTTCCTTCTTTAGCTATTTGTAGGCAATAACATAGACTAAGAACCCTCTAAAACCATTGCTGGTCAAGTCTCACTTTTTTTCATCCATTTTTTGCTACAATTTGACTTCAAATATCCACTTTATGCAAAATTTCTGTAGTGAGACAACCTCCATCCTCTCATCCAAGCACACACTTTTGTTATCCTCCTGTTCAATTTTCATTCTAACATTTTCAAGATTTTTCTATTCCTTTCAGTGTATTCTTTGCCTAATTAATTCTGTTGGTAGCCTTCTGAAATGTTGACAGTGGTCAGAAATCAATATTGTGGACATTATAAAGTACTAACAGTGTGGCTATATTTTTATTTTGCTGCCATGTGTTACTGCATTGCAAGATTTGTTGAATAACCTCACAAATTCATTGTCCCTGTGAGTTGTTCCGTTCTTGCCAAGGATTTCCCCATCAATATCACACATATATAAGTTAACACTAAAAAGACAGCATGCTGGTTTGTATCATGATTTCAGGAGATTGCATGCACAAACTGGAGGCTGGGGAGGTGTGAACACTATGGGTCTCTTGTCCTGGTTTGGGTTGTGACACCTTTATAGATGATGCAGTGCTGGAGTCTCCAGGAAAAATGTACTTGCAGTCCCTGTCCTTTATATGTCCTTCCTCATATTTCTGTCCACACACATTTTCTACATCAATGCTTTCAGTGGGCTCTAAGCACACACTTGTATTAGTGCCTTTTAAAATATTTCCACCTTGGAAATATTAGCACGACTTTCTTGGGTACAAATATTGTAGTTGTGGTTTTGGGATTTTAAGCCTGTTTATATTGCTATTTTTAAAAATAAAATAATAATCTAATAATAATAATAATAAAATAATTTTAAAAATCTGTCATTCTTAAGGGAAACAAGTGGCTTTAAGGTGACAAGTCCTGAGTATTTTTACATGGATGGATGTTTGTCTGTCTGCATTAAAAAAAAGATACCAAGAATATTTAATATTCTGCTTGCACTTTTTGCTAAAATCACCAGGATTGTCTTGCTGCTCAGAGGAAGGAAAAAAACAAACCAAACTGCATACACAAACACAAAAGCCAATTGGTGATAAATCATATATTATTAAAAATATAAGTACAAATCAGTTTTCCATGACTTATGTTTAAGCGATGTTTAAATCTTTGAGCAGAGCAGGAAACCAGTGGCTTTTCATAAAACTGATTGCATCTGCTTATTCATTTGAATAAACTATTGCTTTACTTCAAAATATACAAGCAGTAGCAATATAAGTCGCATTCAACTTTATCTCAATGAATATATTATCAGCACTATTATTAACTTCTCTTCCCTCAGAGCACAGAAGTGTTTGGTTGAATTCTTTTTCAGTATACTCAGGCTGAGAGTGGTTTGTTTTCTATATGCAGCTATGCTTTGTTCTGCTTATTTTCTCTTCAGTTTTGTCACTGTGACAGAAATTGCAGTATACTGTGAGTTCTATTTTTGTGGCTCTAGTGATGTAGATTGGGCAGTTCCTTTAAGACTGGCATTCTAACTCCTTTCTGTTTCTAGCAACTTAGTGTCAAATATATTTCATCAGTGTGCTCTTATTACTTGTGTAATCACTAAGGAAGTATCTAATCAGTACAATTTCAATTTTGATCTTGAAATAAATCAGGAGTAGCCCTGCTACATTTTTCAATTTTTGTCATTTCTAGTACACTAATCAAAGTTTTCCCAATCTGCATACTGTTGGTTTCTGGTGGCATAGGATAATAATGTCTCTTGAACTCCAGGTAACTGAAATCTACTGCCTTTCTTTTCTCCAAAAGAGCATTATCTGATCACACAAAGAGATACTATGTCAGTATAATTGCTGTAAACTGCCTTTATTAGCCTCATGCTGATTCTTGCATCATTTTCTACTTACTCCTATCCTTAGTATTCAGATTTTTCTGAAATCATGTCTATTATTAGCATCAGGAGATAATTTCTTTTAGGAAAATATGCAGTATGTGAAATGTAAATAGACAAAATACACCCAATGGTATATCCTGTATAACACTGGCATTTTGTATGGCTGTTATTAAAGAAAGCTCAACAATATATTCTTTCAGGGGATAGGCAGGTGTTACCCTTGTTACACTTGTAGCACAAGACTACAAAAAAGGCAAAGAAGGTCACAGCACTGGTCAAAGCTTTATCCATTGTTTGCAAACTGCAAATTATATTTTTTGCCTACAGTACAAAAATAAAAAAAAAAAAGAATTCTAATGAGAATCATGAATTATTTGCTAACAGGGGCTTTGTAAATCCCCAAGCTACAAAACCTGAATAAATAAGGGGTACTGAAAACAAGTTCACCGTTACATCATTATCGCTTCTGTTACTCCTATATTTTACCAGAATGCAGTTTTATCTCCAAGGTAAATTTCTGTGTAGATGTGAATGAAAAATGTATGCACATGCAAATATGTTCAGAACTAAGAAGTGCTACAAAGTAGAAACTAGTCAGTACAATGAAAGATGGCATTTAAAGCACACTTGGTTTTGTTGTTTGGTTGTTTTTATTCCAGCTGAATAAGTAGAATTAAACTATCAGGCATTTCTTTTCAATAAGGCTGTTACATTTTAATGCATTCATGTTTAAGAAGTTATAATTCACTTCTTCAGGAGAGAGGGGAAAATAAAACCTTCTTACATTCTGGGTGACTCAGAATAAGTGCTATTTCTTTCTACTCAATCAACTCTGGGGAGAAAGAAAGTCTGTAGTCTGAGAAGAGCCAAAGGGAGGAACAGGCAATACTTAAGGAAATGCAAAATGTTACAAGGAGTCGACCTTTGATATCAACATTTTGCCTGAAATGGTGTCAAGTAGAATCACTGCTGATTTTCTGACTGACTTGTCAAAGTTTGTCCTTATAGATTTATCAGTTATCCTCTCAAGATCTAGGCATAAGTCATCAGTCAGAAGTTATATCATTAGCTATTCTGTTAAAAGAATTCTTTCCTTGCAGTAACTTCTGACCTTGTAGTCAACTCTAACTAGAAATTCAGAATGGCACCTCAAACTGTGAAGTTTTTGAGCACTTGTGTCACTTCCATGATGATGTTTGTCTCAAGGCCACACAAATTGAAGATTGTTCAGAGCATAACTCCTTAATTTCTTCAGTTTCAGACAAAAATGAGTAAGACACAGACTTCAAATTTAGCATTTCAGTCTATCAGTCTATCATAAAAAATGTTCCATCTGACAACACATAGTTCATTGGTGCCACAGAAATTTCCAAGTAAAATATGTAAAAAAATATGTCACACAACTGCAGGTTACATGATAACTACAAATTATTTTAGTTAACAAACTGGTGAGACCTCCATAGTATTGTCTTTAAAAGAACAGAGCTGTGGGCCATAAAATATATTGAAATATTGGTTAACTTTAGTTTTTTTCACTAGCAATAAAGATGTAATTTCATGGTATTGCATGATGTAGTACATGTGTATTGAAGATGGTTTTAACACACATGATAAGGTGGTTTATCTTTTTATTCACAGTTAATATAACATATCTGGAGGCATAGATTTGATAAAAGAAGATGTCCTCCTTGGAATTTCTAATATACATTAAATGCATAGTACAATACACTATGGTGTAAAATATCTTTTTCTCTGTACACTTCAAAATTACAGTAAGGAATGCCTAAATTGCTTTTTTTCTTTAATTGTATTAATCTTCCTTAACAATCCTAATCTAATTCTTCTATACATGAGAATGGGCATCATTCTGGTATAATTCCTCCTTGACTATGGATTTAATTTATAGAGCACAATACTGTACATGAGTGTAGAGTGTGAGGAATGAATCTTGAAAAAATTTTTCATTGTTGCTTAGTTTCTATTTTGATCCTGTTTCCAATTATCAGTGATTTTACATTAGGAAAAGTACTTGATTCTCAGATTTTTGCAACAGACTTATTCTTCTTAAAGTCCAATGTACTTCTTTTATTACTATTATTTTTGGAACATGGCTCATCTATAAGAGAACAGGATTTCTTGAACTTTTGTTGTTAAGTGCTTCATTTGTAACAAAGTCAGTGGTTGAAATAGTCCTGTGTTTCTCATTAAAGATTACTGTTGTTAATTTACAGGATTTTAAAGAGCAGCCTTTAGTGTAGGTGCCAGGGCATTTGACAAAACAACTGTCCAAATTCATTAAGGAAATGAATTTTTCTTTGCTATGAGGACTAATTTCCTCCATCATGTTGTTGAGAAGATACAGTGCCCGGTGAGCATGAGGTATCATTCCAGTCCAACTAACAGAGAAATAAAAATGTGGGACTGGTAACAATATTTATGTGACTCTGCAAGAATTTTGTTGCATGCCCTCAGCAGATATGCTTCTGTGTCATTTATGCTAATTCAAGGGCTCTTTATCTCTTGCTTACTCTGTCTAAGAATGTCAGTGGGTCTTGTATCATGAAGCAATGCCTAGGGCCAGAGGATTCAGCCTCAGCAGAAAAAGTCAGACCCAGCAATTGGTGTGGACTCCCTGTTATTGCTTCTGTCCTGGAAGTGGCTGAGTCATTACCCCTGGAGGTATTTTAAGACTGTGCTTGGGGGGCTTGGCAGTGTTGGGTTAATGGCTGGACACAATGATCTAAGAGGTCTTTTCAAATTTAAATGATTCTTTGATTTTATGATTAATGAGGAAGCATGTTTTCAAATTAAAGTTTCCAGCATCTTTTCTCTCCCTTTAGTCTTGGAGATTTTTATAATATTTTTTTAATAGTTGTAGGAGAAAGATGTTGTTTTTCCAATAAAAACCTTCACTATTTGGAACATTTGGGTAACATCAAAACAACGATTATTTAACTGGCATGTTACTTAATTTCATTATCTCAAATTTTAGTGGCTATAATAGTTAATTATAGTGGGTGAGATTCAACTCCATATGCTCTAACTCAGTTATTTTCAGGGGCAAAATCATACTTATTGAATCTCAAGGGATTACAGGGAAAGGTGAAATGTTCATTCTTTCCTCTTAGAATTCTAAGTTGCAAGTTGTCATTTTTATTTATGTGATATTTTGCTGTCACTAAGTCCCTTGGGTTTTCCTCAGATAAATTTAGGTCAGTGTGCCAATCTAGGCAAAATAAGGCTTCTCATACTATTTCAGGTTCAGAACATATTGGAAGAAACTCACTTTCTGATGGATGTATTGAAATTTGCAATTAGTTTGGTAAAAGAAATTAAGCCATTTACTTGAACTTTTTGTCAATCCTCTTTTCCCAGATTTTTTTTTCTATTCCTTCAGATAGTTATATTCTACTGCAGCACTGACTGTTTATAATTTACCTCTGGAGTTATTAATTTGGAAAGGTGACTTTAGAAAGGAAGATTCCTCTATAAATATTGAAATTATCATGGTTAAGGATTTTTTTTTTACCTGGCTTTCATTTGTGGCTAGTAAAGACATACTAAACAATAAAACAGAGTAATTACATTCTATTGAAGTCTTTGCATTTTTTTCAATTGATATGGATTCTTGACTCCTTTCAAGTTCAAGAATATTTTTACAACTCAGACATTCTTAAAATGACAGTTCAGAAGTCCATCTTCCCAAAGGACCTGCAATTCAATTGAAACCTCATTTAAAATATCAAATTACATGAGAAGTCATAAACTGGAATTAATTACACTCAAATTAACTGTCTTAAACCCCCAAAAATATTCAGTGCATGTTTTTCATGACAGAAAATTTAGAACCTAGGTCAAACACATAAAATCCTAAAGCAATAACTGAAATAACAGCATAAAAGCTAAATAACAGTTCAAAGACAATGTTTCACTTGAAAAAGGATGCAACATTGCATGATAGAACTAAGTAATATCATCATAGTAATAAATTATATTTTTTTAATATATTTTTTCTTTTGAGTGGTTACTATGGTAAGTTTCTGTAACAAAAGCCTTTCCAGGGAGAAAAAAAATAATAAAAGTGTAATTGTAGAAATTTTAACTTCTTTCATTTCAGTTATTTTCCTTAAAATATTTTGTGTGAGATTTAAAAACCCAATTCATGATAAAGTAGCATATTTTGGTAGCGAGGGGTGTGCTTTAGAGGACAGTTTTAGAAACCTGCCCCAGACAAGCTCAGAAGTGTTCAGCTATCTCCTCAGCTTGTATATAAAATCTCATATACCTATGCAGTGATACTTTAAGGCATTACTAAAAGATCTAGTAGTTTATACTTTGTTTAAGGTAATTAGATTTTCATAACAGAGATTTTTCTAATAAAAATTCAGACTGTGGTATTTTAGTGAATGTCTAATAGCTAATTTGAGTAGAGAATCTTACTGTCTTGGAAGCTTCAGTTTTGACATCGTTGCTGCACAAATCCTTCAAGGGAAAAATAATTAATTATTCTCTGGTCTGGACAAAATGCCCTATTCATATAAATCACTTAGTGTCTGAAGTGTAGTTGAGATGCCAAGCATCTCTCCTAAAGCCTATGGCACAGAGAAGTAAGGGATAACATCTGATTACTAAAAAAGCTCCAAGTAAGAATGTATTGTCTGAATACACTGCACTGTGTATTAACCTTGTTTGTTGTGTGGAGAAACTTTAATAATCCCTTTCTGTAGAGGAGACTAACTTGTAACCTTGTTAAGAAAAGCAGAAAACTGAAGCTGAAAACTGAAAATTCTAGCTATTTCTTTGCTAGAATTACTACCAAGGGGACCACACTGAATTTACTAGGTTCTTAACTGCACAACTTCAAAGAAGGATTTTCCATAATGATACTTTATCTTTGTTTCTATCTTCTTTTCAACATGTTAATTTTTATTGGCCCTTTGACAGAGGACCATAATAACGGCCCTCCAAGGATTTGTCATTCAGAGAAATATCTTTCCAGAATTTCCTACTCTTTCATTTTCACAATTTGGATGTTTCACCGAGGGTGAGCAGGACTTGATGTCTGTGGTACTTTTATAAAACCTGCACAAACAGTCTGGAAAAATAAGGGAGCCATGTCATGAAATCAAGGAAAGCCAAGAAATCTGGAATCTGTTCTGTGTATTCTTCCAGTGTATCTGTAACCAGCATACGCACTGTGGTGCAACACTTCCTCTTTCTTAAAATTTGTGTGTCTGTTTGTCTCCCCTGAGCACATAGAAACACATTTACAGTATTGCACACCTGGGTGAAATGGAGGGCAAATCTTTTGATGTACAGCTAGTGAAGGCACCCTAAAATTCCCATGCATAGGGCTGTTTAGGACACTTCATTGCTGTAACGTGAGTTATATGACTCTCCATGAATCTTTTTCAGTTGACTCTCAAAAGACTCTCTGGCTCTCAAGGCAACACTTATTCAACTTTTCAGAAGGCTGTCATCAAAGGGTAACTTAATTTCTCCAAAATCTGGCACTTTTTTTGCCATTTCATGTACTTTTGAGTGTCTGAGGCAGCCATACAGGGCTGGTATAGAGATTACAAGTGAGAGACTTTTACAAGTAGTAGCTGGAGGCTAGCTGGGATTCCTTGGAGACAGTCTGAAAACTGGAACTTTGTGTCTGGGTTCAAGCACATGATTCTCATGCTTTGTGACTGAAATTAAAAACAGGAGGGGAAAACTGCTCACCAAAACAAACAAACAAACAAAACCACCAAACAAACCAACAAAAAAGCCTAAACAATGGATAATGCTAGTCCAAAGTGTTAGATTACTGTTAATTAGAGCATATATATAAACTCCCTTTTTAAGATCTTTAAGTAATGTAGAGAGGCCAGCTTTCCTTACTATATTTCTGAAAAAAGAAGAATTCCATAGGCGTTAGATATCTGTGTAGCATTTAGCAAAGAAATTGCTTGGACAGCCTGGGAAAACATGGGTACAGCACATATTTAAAATGTGTATTGTGAGATACTTCATATACATTTAATACTTTCATACTGAAGCTTTTGTAGTCTCTGAAAATGACAAACTGATTTGAGTGATATGTAGGGAAGGGGAAACAAATGGAGATGAAGAACTTCAGGTGTGGGAAAAGAAGTTAGAGAGTAATAGATAAGGTTTCAGCCGGCACTAAGTGACATAAATGACCTATCAAGTAGTCTCTGTTAACATGGGGCTAAAGAATGCTCTTTATGGGCCACTAGTACTCAGCTAGTGAAGCCATGGAAATGTCACAGTGAGGGCTGTATCTTTTTCAGGCCTGTGATGATCCTCATTTGACTCCAGATGCCAGAGTTGCAGGCATTTTGCAGATTTATTGCCCGACTAAAGTTTTAAAACACTTCTATTAAAAGAATGTCCTCAGCAATGTGTCCACTCATCATGCCCTGACTAGCTGGGTAATGTAGGTTTCATTATAGAACTGTATGTTTGCATCCTGTAGCATGCATAGGATGTGAAACATACTGGAGATTGTAAATACTGTGTCCTGAATAATGTAGTAAGAGACTCTATTAGAAAAAAACCATAGGTTACTTCAAAGATCACAGGAAGACACACATTCCTATTGTAGTATACAAGATATTTTCAATTTGGGAAAATGGGGAGATTCTATGCTGTCATATTTTTAGCTGCAGGTGGAATCCACAACCTGCAAAATGTCATCCAAGTGTTCAGGAACCACAAAATGCTTCCTGCCTGCTGTCAGTCTAGGGGAAGTGTCAAACACAAACTCTGTTTTAAGAAAATATGGACAGGGAAGGCTTTTGGAGGCCCCTAAATGATAACAGAAAGAGACCTTCATGGATAAATTTGTGAATCATAGAATCATTTAGGTTGGAAGACACCTTTACAAACATGGAGTACAATTATTAACACACCACTGCCAAGTCCATCACTAAACCATGTCCCTCAGGGCCACATGTACGTGTCTTTCAAATAGCTCCAGGGATGGTGACTCAGTCCCTGGGCAGCCTGTTCCAGAGCTTGACAACCTCCCTGGTGAAGAATTTTTTCCTAATACTGAGTCTGAAACTCCCCTGGCACAACTTGAGGCAGTTTCTCCTCTCCTATCACTTCTTACTTGAGAGAAGACACCAACTCCCATGTCGCTGCAACTTCCCTTCGAGTAGTTATAGAGAGCAAAACAAGTCAAACTGGCATGAAGCAGAAGAGTTTTTTCACACAATAACTTTTCAAGTAGGCAATGTCCAACCAGATACAGAATTATTGACAGAGGGTATGTAGAAAAGGATTTAACAATGCAGTTAAGTGGTGATGCATAGAGATTTTCTCAAACTTTGAGTATGATAGTGACAACCTGAGCTTGACAGTTTGTAGGCTGCTAAGAGAAATGACAGTGGGGGCTGCCATACTGAGTGAGGTGTAGCCTTATGTACTGGAGAACAAGAGAAATGAATGGGGGAGGAGAAGATAAATATTGATTCATTTTAGATAATAGCACAATGTAAAGTATTCATAGCATCCAAATAGAAAACAGCTGCAAATGTTCACAAAAGGCAGATAAAAACTAGAAAGAAAGACCACTGTGTTTGTTTTGCTAACAGTAAAGGTGAGATTTTGTTGCAACACAGGATGCAGCCAAAAGGAACAGTCCTTCTCTGCCATCCTCCTCTTCAGCACCATGTTCCCAAGTGTTTCCTCTCATCTCTTCTGGTTCTCACACTTGTCTTTTTAAAATAATTATAATCCTTTTTACCTCTGTAATTTCAGTTGGTTCAATGAGCAGGTGCACCATTGCTGGATTTGAGCTGAGACAGAGGGACAGTAATGCCAGGAAGGCAGGAAAGAGTGGGGCCATTCTTGTTACTGAAGCCTGCAGTGTGTTTCACTTAATTTATACTCCCAAGTAATCAAAAATCTCTTTCTCCTCTTCTCTCAAATGTATTTGCTTTCTAGATGGGGATCATATGTTTCTGCATACCTTGTACATCAGGTTTTATCCATTGCTGAGATCTCCAACATTTTAAATTATTTTTTAGCCAGCTGTTTGGATTTTAATTTTAGGGGCTCCACATTTAAATCCTCCTCCAACCATGTTAAATATATCTTCCAAACTTTTCTAGTGCTCTTTTCAGGAGCTGCAAGACATAAAACCCTACACCTATAAACAGTAAAATTTTCATCCGTTTATGACTCTTGATTGGGACCATTTATAAAAATAACCAAAGACTTTGGGCTGGCAATGGACTGCGGACAGTTGATTCTAAAATGTGTTTCTTCTTGGTATATCATATCATGTCAAAATCACCTTGATTTTTAAAATGCAAATTCATTTCGTCCTGAAATACCCTCTGCTGGGGATAGATGTGATGTTTGCAAGCATTCTGGTTGTAGAACAAAACATTTCATTTGGAAGTACTGCTGACTACATAATAGGATAGTTTTGTGGAGAAGGACTAAAACAATTGTGCAAACAATGTTTATTAATTAAAAAATAAATATATTAAAGGTTTGTTAATTCTCATAGTTTTTTTAATATTCAAATGACCAACCTTACCTCCTGAAGCTTCTTAAGTACAGTTGGTCTCACTGGAATATTTACATGCTCCATATCCATGAATTTAATGTAACAGCACTGCATAAATCGCTACAGAGAGATTACTGCAGTGACTATTGAAATTAGTGAACTCCAAATCTAATTACTGAATAAAATGGCTGAATAATATCCATTAACTCTTATCATCAAAAAGGACCAAAGTTAGAATGCTTCTACACTAGATAATTTAACATTAATATGTGTGAAGTGCAGAAAAACCCAAAAAACTAAACCAACCCAAAACAATCAACAAACCCTTCAAATCCTTAAGAAATAAAGTTTTTTTACTTCCTAAGAGAGGAAATTATTCTGTTTCTCTATTTCAGCTAGACTTCTATTTAGAAGGCTGTTATCTATAGAGAATTTGTAATATAAGGAAGTTGAAAAATCGCCATTAGAAGACAATAAACAATAAGAAAATACTTTTTTTGCCTTCTCTCAAAGAATGTTGGGAAGGAACAATTTTTATGTGACTTTAAAAAAATATAGTGACAATGGAATTATTTGCACTCCACTCTTTTCACTACTTGCAGAATCAGACAGAAATGCTATCAGTAAAACTGTTGAAGGTACATGAGATATACCCATAAAAAGGAAAAATATCAGGGTGAATAACTTAATGTCTGTGCTTCTACATCCTTTCCTTCCCTCAAGTAACTGAAAAAGTTGACAATATGAAAAGAACGTTTTGTAAAAGAGTAAATAACTATCATAAGAGTAATCAAATACAGTTATGTCTTCTTATACAATAAACAATTAGATTAATAGGCCAATTTATTATAGACAAATCAACTCAAATCAGCTTCATTTTTCATTAGAGGAAATTATAACTTGCCAATAATGAAAGTATACACCAATAAATGTCATAAACAAACAGACATTCTCATATTAAAAGAAGATGTATTTAAAAAGATAAACACCTGAGGAGCTTAATTTGGACCAGCTTACAGGCTTCCTTGAATTTACTTTGCATGTGTTTTTATGCTGTGATTTGTTTTAGCTCAGTGCTAACTGTTAAGGTTGGACTGGCTCAGCTCTGAGTTTAAAACACAGGTTCAAATACAATGGTATCATCTGTTTCATACCTCCTGGGAAATACTTGCACCTTTGTAAAGTTTTATCACCTTTCTTCCCCTGCCTTGGATGTTGTCTGACATTGTCAAACAGAAAGTTAAGTTTGTTACCTTCATGCCTGATCACTGTTTTCCCCAATTCTTTTTCTTTCTTCCTTTATTGGTTGCATTGTATTGCCCATGACCAGTATTCCTTCCTTCTGCCTCCTCCTCCTCCTCCTCCTTCCTATATCTCATATAAATATTTTCCTTTTAGTTTCCAGTGGAAACTAATGCTTATAAAGTGATGTACCAAAAGTTCAGCCACATGAGCTCAAAGGAAGCCAAGCAGGCTTTCATCAGAAGCATTTGCAGTTGTCAAGGCTATGTCAAAACCAAGCAGCCTCTCTGAAACATTCCTATTATCAAGCATTACAAATTCATTGCATTTTGCCTGCAGATGTCTATATATAGATAGACATGTGGGATCTATGATGACATTTTGCAATAGAAGATAAAATAGAAGATGATAGAAAATATATTTGGTAAGCAGGACAAAGAAAATGAAAACAGAAAACCATTCCACATAGATATATGAATTCTGCTAAGTGGGGATAGAAAAGGAGAGTAGTGCTTCCACCACTGAAGTAGTCTGAAGCAGATAAAAATGAAGTTGTATTCCTTATAGTGAATAGAAAGAATCTACTGAGAATGTGCTAAAAAAACAGTTTGTTTTTTGGGTTTTTTGTTTGTTTGTTTTGGGTTTTTGTTTTGTTGTTTGTTTTAATTTTTGCTGTGTGCAGATCTAGGCACATAATTTATCTGGCACTTCTAACAATTGAAAAAAATATAACCGTTTCTTGAATGGAATATTAAAGTTAGCTTCTGAATTAGCCTGTGATAAAGTATGACTTTTTGTAATTAAGACTTAAATGAATTATCTTGACAATCACTGGGCTTGTGCACTCTTTTCATGCGCATGCCAGTGGAGGGCTCTATTATGAGAAGGCCAGGAAGAAGATGGAATTAGTAATTTCTCTTTGTCAGGCACAGATTTATAGATCCCTGTCTCTCTTTCTAATGTAGTAATATCAAATATTAATCAACTGTACTTCAAAACTATATGCAAAAATAAGTGAAATGCTTTAAAAATTCAGCTATAAATAAGTTTAGGGATTTAGAATTTGTGTTATTTTTTCCTTTTTTATTTTCCCCATGTGTATAAATTGACCCTCTGAATATGGCTGTATTTAATAGAGCAAACAGCACTGGTCTTGAGCCACTGGTATTTAAACAATATCATCATTGTTATTTCTTAGTGTAGGAATTTCTTTTTACCCTTTACTCCTTTTCATTTACATATTCAATGTTTACATTTCCAAAGGTATATCTTTTATTCTTGTCACATCAAAGCCTTATAATCTTTCAATTCCTATAATAATAGTAATAATTTTGATAATAATTAGAAATAATAATGTTTCAGTGGAAAATTTCCATAATTTTCCAATATTTATAAGTTATTTTTCACATCCACTGGCTGCTTGAGAACATATAGTCTTACTAATATCTTCTCACTGCATGTGACTATGCAAGATATTAGGCAGAAAATTTAGTAAAATTGAAATTGGAAGGTGTGGTCTGAGAACACCTGTACGAGCTGCTTATATTTATCATGATATAAATTGTGCCGAGCTCACCAAATTCATTTGTTAGAGCAGCAGTGGTTATCCTCACTCATGTAATGTAATTCATCTGCAGTGGTGAGATGTTTGCTTTCATTGGTGCATTTACATTACAAAGGACAGGGGCTTTGGAAAACAAGAACTCTCAATTCATAACATGGCATAAAGCATCCTCAGTGGACAACAAACTGATATTTCCCTGTTCTCTCTGAATAATTTGTCTATTGGTGTGTGAAAACATAGAGCACGTTTAGCAAAATTCATTGTCTGTTGCCTATATTGGATTCTTGTTGTTTAAGAGTGATGGAAGCAAATACGTGCGGATTATTGTCAAAAATTGAATGATTTGGGTTTGCTGGATTTTTAGTATTCACCCCCATTAGTGAAATAAAAGTGAACAATTTAAAATATGCAAAGCTTAACCTAAATATAGGATGCTGAAAGGGTTGGCCTGATTTTATATAGCACTGAATACAGACTTCCTGCTAAAATTGTGCATTTCAGACTGTTTGTTTAAATATAAGACAGTATTTTTAGAGGGGGAAAAATATAGTATATTTAATAATTTTCCTTTCTATATATATATTACTAGTAAAATCTCTAGCACAGAAGGAAAAATTAATCATACCAGTAAATTAGACATCTGCTCATGTGTTGCAGATGTAAGGAGAGTGGGAGAGGAAAGCTTCTTAGCAGCTCTGTTTGAACAATCCTTAACAATTCAGACTCATTATGTCATCTTTATTCTGATAATCAATATTGTAAAGGAATGATTCTGATCTTAATTAATGCACAAAATTTTATTCCTAAAGTGTTTTAAAATCACTTTTAAAGTCAGAAATTGGGAAATATGAACAAAGACTGGTGAAATAGTGGATAATTTTGTCAAAAGTACAGGTCACCTTCCATTGGTTCACAGAAGCATTTACTTTTGCAGTGAACAATGTAATGTTTCTACCTCTGCTTTGCTCTTACTCAGTCTAGTAGACATTTACAGTGTTGTAAATAGGATCTAAATTTGACCCTTAGTCTTTATTTTTATCCCACATTATTGTATGCTAATGAATAGTCTCATCTCTGGGGTGACCCAAGCCAGACCATTGTGACAGAATTGCTGCAGCACCAGGTGCTTCTGCTTCTGGATCTTTATTGTTAGGGTTTGGATTGGTTTTTTTGGAGGTCATCTGCAGTAATCATGTACAGGCAGGTTGATTGTTTAATCAAATACCTAATTTCACAATTGTGTGTCATGAGCTTGCCTCTTAGTACAGGAATATGAAGGGAAATTTAAGACAGGATCTTCTGGTTTAGACTCTTTAGGGCCACTTTTCTTAAATGTGAAGATTCTGCAAGTCATTGTCAGGTCTTCAAAAATGGTTTTGAGCTATTTTCTAAAGTCAGGTAAAGAGTTTGTGTTACTTTACACTTCCTACTAGTAAGTCACATGTTGGCTTTTATCTGCTGTTTTCCTAGTAATAAGGGTTGAATTATTGTTATGGCTAGAGAAAGAAGAATAATGCTATAATATGAAGGACTAGACTAAAAAGGTAGATTTAGCATAAACTAGTAGTTTGTCTCCATAACAAAAAAGAAGCATTGTATAGGTGTCTGTAGGGGCTTTGGAGTTTTACCTACATTGCTGTAGTAATGCCAGCATGGAGTACGAAACGTCAAAATTTGTCATCCCTTGTGGTTTGGATTCTGCCCCTAAACTGCAAAGTGTGGTTTTCAAAGTTGGTCAAGTCCTTAGAATAGTTCATTAGAAGGAATAAACACTTCCAGCAATATTCAGTGCTGTGATGCTCTTGAAATACTGGGAAAGTGGACTTGGTGTGGGGAATACCTTGGGTTATTTTGTCATTACTACAGCAAAAATATCTTAACTACTGGCTGGAATTAGAAGAGGCTGATGAACTTCTGCTTCATGGTTTGGAATGTTTGCCTCTGGGATTGTTTGCCATGGTCTTGGCTTTCACTGTGATGGTGGAAATCAAACTGTGATTTATTCAAGGCCATTTGCCTTCATTTTCTATGAGGATTGTGTTGTAGAGTTGTCTAAGATCTGTTGTAGAACAATAGCAGCTTTTACTTGAAAATACTTGTAAAAGAACTCAGCTTTGCAGGCTTCATATATAATGTAAGACTTTCTCTAATAGTTGATTATGCTGTTGTAACTCACAGTTTGTACTTAGCTGTGGGAATATTTGCTTTGAAAGTATGCTTATCTTTGTTTTATTACTTCTTTGCTGGCCAGCAAAGAATGCATAACTCCTGATTGCTTCAATATGCTTACAAATGGGATTATTTGCTCATCTAGATATCTCTCCCATAAAACTTGTAAGGGCATTTACAAATATTGATGATGCTTTTATAAGTAGGCTTTCTCTTGATGCTTTGAGAAATATAAGTATATTAAACAGACACTATTTTTTCTAATGAAGGCATTAGTCCTTTAAGTTTGCAGATATCTGATCTCTTAAGCACATGCTACACACCATGTCACTGTCACTTGTCTGCCTTGTGCTCAAATGTAATCAAGAATAGCAATTGTCAATTCCTGCCTGTTTTATTTAATATATTTCATAATAGCATCTATACCTGTGAAAACTTTGGTTAGTGCACAGATTTACAGAGAGATTAGGGGCAAAGGTTAAAGGACTAAGATCAGTCCTGCAGGGAGAAGGCTGATAAGTGTCATAATGGACTGGAAATGCAGGAAAAACAATGAAGGTTGTTTTGATGAAATAAAGGTAGGACAGAGAAAAGAGAATCACATTAGGCAATGACAAGATGGGAATCTAGGAGTTAAATAGTGACAAGGTGTGAATGGAACAGGCTGGAGAAGGGACATCAGAAACTCAGAGTAAAAGCAGCTCACAAGGTAAAACAGTGCTAGCTGGCAAGAGAAGTCTTGGCAATTTCGACTAATGACTAGGATGAGGTAAGAGGAAGAACTAATTCTCATGGCTTTTAAGCTCAGTCCTTGAGCCCTTTATCTAAATTTATTAATGAAAACTCTACTTTGGGACTGGTACACAATAGCAAATAATCACATCATATCCATCTCAAATATCCAAAATTAGAAAATACTTTGACTTTATGCACTGTTTGTCTTAACTCTCTTTCTGTGTAATGGAGCTAATAATAGATCCTTGTCTCAATGCAGGCCTGTGGAAAGTAATTAGAATTGATAAGCACTCTGACACTGCTATGATGCATGCTCATTGTGGGACCTGGTAATTCTTTCCCAATTCACAGTTCAATAGTGCACAGCAAATAAGGCATGAGGTCACCCATTAAATGATTTGGGTAAAAAATAAATACTGAAAACTTTCATGTCAAATGAAGTGACTATGCATTTAAAATTTGTATCAAAATTGCATCTGCTCAAAAGGTATTAGATTTTTAGAAGCAATGTTAATTCTTTTAATTCTTATCTTTTGGGTCTTCTGGTTCACAATTGTAACACTGTTTTCACTGACATCTGAGGGAGATGTGGAGTGTGTACCAGAGAAGGTGGTTTGTGACAGTTAACTTGAAAGTTGTCTGTAAATCTGACAGGTGTCTTTCCTATATTTGGTATAATTTTGGGATTTTGTAACCTCTTATGTAAAACATGCCTTTCTCCATGGGCAGCAGTTGTGTTTCGATGCCATTTTACAGGATTTTCTATGTACCCACAATGCTTTCTAAATTCTTCAGTATATACATATGAACATACAGCTAGATTCAAAAAGTAAAACAAGTCATCTCATGTCTTATGCTTAGTGTCTCATCTTCTCTTTTAAGTCCAGGTAGTGCCCATTGTAGTGCCACAGTGGGAGACAAGGATAGAAATCCATGTAAAGTCTGGTTGCAAGTATGACACTTCTGACTCTGTTGCAAACAAACAGAGTATCTGGTGCATAAGATGTAGCAAAGAAAAGAGATTTCTGCAAGATTATTTTAATTGCCTGTATGACTTCAATAGGCCTTCAAAACATGTTTGCCTTGAAAAAAAAACACATTCATTCTTTGGTTGTGTGGGGTTTTTTTTCTCTGCTTTTGGGAAATGTGAAATTTCTGAGTTGGAGAATCATGTATATTCTAAATAGTCTCAAAACAGAAGGAAGGCAAATGAGTAGCTTGAGCTGCAGAGGAGAATAATATGTGTGTTTTCCGTGAGTCTCTACTGAAACAATTAAGATTACAAGTCTCTTGAGAATTACACTTCTGAGTGGTGGGTTTTTAGTGACAGATTATCAAATCTGTCATGTTATGTCAGGACTTTTTCCTCTGAAAAATGTGGCTCCTTGTACATCAATAATTTCCTATAGAAAATTTCAATTGTCCTGAAATTTTAGTTTAGGTTGTCATCTACATTCCCCTCCCCCCCCACCACCACCTCCAATTTGGATGTGCAGATAGGTCCCTTATTCTTTGCTGGGAATGATTACTTTGGTTTAGCGGATGAGGAGCCTTTAGCTTGTACATTATTCATGCTGTATTGGTTTTTTTCACTGTAAGCTAGAGATTACATTATATGAAATATAGTTTTTTTCTTGGGAGAACAAGGGAAGAATGTGATATGTTCTCATGAGGAATCATGGCACTCTGAGGAAATATGATTTAATCCTCTTGTGTCTTGAATTTCATTTTTCTTTTTGTTTTCTAAAACAAAGAAACAAAACAACCCAAAACCTGGCAGTAGTTTTAATTACCAAGCAAAATCTTCCGAATTGCTAACATCAAAAAAAAAAAAAAATAAAAATCATGTAGCTTAATTGAACTGTGAAAGTTAATTTACTGTTTATGAATGTTAGCATTTTTTCTTGGTCTAAGATAAAAGGAAAATTTGAAATACCAAAATTTTTTAGGAGAGACCCATTTCTACTACTGCATAGTTTTAAAGGATCATCAAATGGGTTGGAGGGACCCTAAAGATGATCTAGATCCAACCCCCATTCCATGGGCATTGACATGTTCCACTAGACCATATTGCTTGGATCTCCATCCAGCCTGGGTTTGAACAATTCCAGGAATGGGGCATCCACAGCTTCTCTGGGCAACCTGTGCCAGTGCCTCACCAATCTCTCAGTAAAGAATTTATTCCCAATCTAACCCTAACCTCCTTCAGTTTAAAGTCATTACCCCTTGTTCCTATCACTACATGGCCTTATAAAAAGCTCCTCTTTATCTCTTTTGTAGGTCCCTTTATGTACTGGAAACTGCTACAAGGTGTCTCCAGAGCCTTCTTGTCTCCAGGTGTTTCCCTTCATTTCATTTGTTAAGAGGACAAAATCAGAAAACACAAAATCAGAAATCCCCCTCCCCCAACAATTATTAATGCGAGTCCTTGTTCTACCTCTTTTTGTCATGCTCCTTTCAGGGCTTTGCTACTCTCACAACTCAGGACATTGAGGGTGTAGGCTATGAAGTTGGATCTCTGCTAATCTGCAGGGACAGATTTTGTCCCCTGCAGAGATGCAGCTCCTGGCTCATCCCAGGGCGTGGCCGAGTGAGGATATGGATGGGGGAAGAGATCTTCAGCTGACAGCCTGAAGGTCTGGTTCCCATGTGCCTGGACTTGTTGCTTAGGGGAGATCTGCTGGAAGGGAGGATTATTAAAAGATACAATCTTGCTTGCACCTGTGAAAAACAATAGCTAATATTAATTTTATCTGAGCTCTAATTGTTATGACTGGATAATTTAATATTTTCTTTAATAGGCCTCAGGACCCATTTTATACTTTCTGCTGACTGCTCTGTTTATTATTCACCTAGCATGCAAGTACATTGACTGGCTGTTTTCAGAAAGGAACTGTTTTAATACTGACTTTTTTTTAGTAAACTTTTGTAGTTACAGATTTGCTTTTATTTCTTTACACTATTTGTTTCATTGATCAAAGAAAGCAGGAAAACCTCTGTGTACATTAACGATGTACAAGAGTGATACTCTAAATTTCCTTTAAGGCATAATATAACAAGAGATATGTATAGATTGTGCTGAGAAAGGTTTAGGTTATTTGTAGTATATTTGACTCACGGGAATCAGTGCAAACAAAACACTGAGTAAGCAGAGCAGTGTGGAGGGGGAATAGAAAAGGACTGCACACAATGGAGAGCTAAGAGTTCATTTATATTCCAGCTGGATGTTCAATGTTTATCTGTTTCATAACCTTTTATTTTGTTTGTATTCTCATATCAGGCTTACAAATAGTTTCTTTCTTTGCTTTTAATCTGTTTGTTCTTCCTTTCACAATCTACCTGGTTAATTTTAAATGGATTTCTTGGTCAAACCTATACTTTCACAAATCTTTCAAAATAATACTGAATACTTTTGAAAACTTAAAAGGTATGCTACAATTATTCAAATAACTAGACACGTCTCTGCTGCTTCTGATGTGCATTTCCCTCCATAAGATCTTACAATTATGTTATATCTCTGTACAGCATTAATACAAAAAGCTTGTGAGCCAGGTCACTACTGACCAATATTGAAATACTCAAAAAGGAGTTTTTCAGTCTAAATATAGAACAGGAATTAACAGGTCTATATCAAAGAAATGAACCCAAAAATCACCGTGGCAAAATAAATGATACTTTCAGATTTTACTGAGCTGCACAGTAGACCTAGGTCTCATCCTTCTTCCCATAGATTGTTCCTAATACCATGCAAAGGCATGGCTTTTATAGCTCAATCACTACTTTTAAGTAATGAGAGAATACTTTTTGAGACTCCCAGTAGTACACCATTGAGTTATAAAGTCAGCCTGCCATTGGTTTAAAATTCAGACATTTTTGGTTTAATATGTGTTTTTTTCTCATATGAATTAAGCTCATTTAATAGACAAGTTTAAAGGACAGACATTAGATCTCAGGTGGAAGAGCCCTCATGTAAGATCAAAAATAGGGGAAAGGGGATTTTAAAGTCTTTTCTCCTGAAATAGTCATTAAAATAAATGACAGTCTCCAACAGGGATATGAGTGGGAGGATATATAATATGCATATTTTATATTTGTGATCTGTATTAAAATATGCACATGCATGTACATCTGTCTTCACCCCCCACTGGATTAATTTGGTCAGATTTCTGTGCATATTTGCATATGCTGTAAAGCTTATTTTTCTATTTATTTTAGCCATACACTGGTACCTCAAACTCAATTGCAATTATAATAAACATAATGGCTGCCCCCCAGACAAACACCCCTTGCCCAGTTCTTCACGTAATGTATTTTAGATTACCCCTGTGCTCACCTGGGCTCAGCTGTCCCAGCTGTGTTCCCTCACAGCTCAGCAGGATCTGAAACACTGGTGTGTTCCCAGGGCAGCTTTAGTCTCAAATCCAAACCACAGCCCCACAGAGGCTGCTGCCCCTCCCAGGCAGAGCCAGCACAGGGGGGCTCAGGAGCTGTTTTCTTCTGGGTGCATAGCACAGGAAGGATGTGTTAGCCTCAGACACACACACACACACACACACACACACACACACATCTCTATAGATAAAACAAGGCTGTTGAAAACATCTTTAAAATTAAGAGAGGTAATCTCTGTATGATTCACATTCACTGCAGTTGAAGACTGATGTAACTTTTACCAGGGAGACATTTGATGTCAGGAAGTACAAGAGATGCATACCTTTTTTTTTTTCCCCCCAGTGACTTTGTAAGCCAAAATTTTATATCTTGTTTTTCTTGCTGTGCTTAAAAAGTCAGCTTCCTACTTTCAGGACACTCAGTATGTTTACTATATAGTC
>LTAT01000001.1:9784000-9799826 GCA_003286495.1 Chlorodrepanis virens
GGCAGAGCCAGCACAGGGGGGATCAGGAGCTGTTTTCTTCTGCGTGCATAGCACAGGAAGGATGTGTTAGCCTCAGACACACACACACACACACACAATCTCTATAGATAAAACAAGGCTGTTGAAAACATCTTTAAAATTAAGAGAGGTAATCTCTGTATGATTCACATTCACTGCAGTTGAAGACTGATGTAACTTTTACCAGGGAGACATTTGATGTCAGGAAGTACAAGAGATGCATACATTTTTTTTTTCCCCCCAGTGACTTTATAAGCCAAAATTTTATATCTTGTTTTTCTTGCTGTGCTTAAAAAGTCAGCTTCCTACTTTCAGGACACTCAGTATGTTTACTATATAGTCTTTTGCTGTGCAGGGTATTTGTAATTGGGTATTTAACCTATCAGTTCCATGAGAATATGATATGTTAATCATCCTTTTACACTATAAGGTCAGGAAATTAAAAAGCAATTTGCATTCTCGATGAATAAGAATTTCTTGAATTTAATGATTTGTGTTTTCATTATTGCCATAATATCTGGTTTAATTACTGTATAGACAGTAAAAAGTATCAACAATCTTGTTTCTTTACTGGTGGTGATTCCCTCTTTTAATCTTTAGAAAACTCTTAGTGTTCAGATGGATCTGAAAAGATGTCAACCATCTGTGCTACAACTGTGCTCTGTTCTGAGCTCATGTGAAAATCAGGTTACTCTTAATCTCATACCTTCACACATTAAATGTGGCAATAACACCTTTAAGGAGATGACAAGACTATAGCTATAGAATTTTTTTGCATTTATTATGCAACCCTAAGCTTTACAAACATTTAATTATGTTGCTTTTATAAATAGTGATTTTAATTCTCATATAAATACTGATGGGGATAATGATAACACATGGGCAAAAGTAACAAAATCTGGACATAAATGAGTTTAGTAGATCTTTACTGTGGATTTGTTGTTCTGTTCTCTGGCTTGTTAGATTTCTTGCTTGAATGGATGGATAGAATGAACAGGGTTTTTGCTTTCTGATTTCCTTTTAAAAACTAAAGTATGGGCTGTCCAGACTGAAACTACTGTTTTTTAAAGACTAGATTTGCACCAGAAGCACCAAAATGCTAAGAATCCTTCAGAATGAGAAATGAAAAGTTCTGTGAAGTGACAAGAATGGATTTAAAAATAGATAATAACTCAAGTGGCACATACTACAGAAGGAAGAAGAAATAATTTTGACAATTTTATATTGCATTTCAGTACATCTACAATATAATTTTCAGGAAGTAATTATTTTTTCTGCTAATTGGCTGGGTGATGAACTGCTAAACAGAGCAGTGTTAATCAAAGTTAATAGCTAGATTCTAAGTTATTGTTTGCTTGCTTGTTTGCATTTATATTCATTCCCATTAAATTTTGTTAATTTGCACCAGATGAGAAACAGATTCTTAATTATTTGATTTTAGTTCTACCAAGAATAGATCAAAACCCAATGATAAAAACTGTCTTTAAGTCTACAGATAGAAAATTATTGTTTTGGAAATGTCATTTAGTGTCAGAATTAACCTGATGAGAATCTCAATTTTGTTTTGAGAAACGTAATATAATGTAAGAGTCTTGTTTCAATGTTTTCCAAAGAAAAATTTTTTCTTTTTGGAAATGTCTCTTAATTTTTGTTTGGTTATATCCATGTGCACAAACACCTGACGGGAGAGGGAATATAAACAACGGAGCCAGACAGTGAGGCCCAGTAAGAGAATGATAGACACAATTCTACATAAATTAAGAGGGAACTTTTTTAGTGTTAAAGGAGTCAAAGTCTGGCACAGGTTGCCCTGAAGCTTTGTCAAGTTTCCATCTTTTGAGATATTCAACACCCATGGCCCTGAGCACTGTGGTGGGAGTAGGAGATTGGACTGGACAATCTCTGGAGGTGCCTCCCAGGCTCAGACATTCTGTGTTCCTGTGTCACAGGAGTGCTGTGCAGACATGTGAATGTACCCACTGCTTTGTGCTCTCGCCACACTTACTCAGGTTGTACTGGTTGTGCAAGGACTGGGAGAAGGAACAACTCCAGTACAAAACCAGTAGGAATGGCACTTCGAAACATATCTGCATTTCACAATAATTTACACCTATAAACCACAGAACTGACACTAATAAGAAACTCAGTGTCCCTAGTTAGTGGTGAAGCAAAAAATCCCCAGTCCAGAACACATAACTAAAGAAAAATACAACTTTCAGGACTACTCTAGGTATCATAATGGTTTGAGAAATGCAGAGAGCAGGAATAGAAAACAGAAGCTTGCTTCACAAGCAAGGAAGTCCAGGATTAAGAAAAGGATTGTAATGAAAATAAGAACATGAAACCAAAGCAGAAAATAAGTATTGAGCAATGAAGCTGAGTGGAGCTTGGAAATCTTAGAACTGGGGTGTTAAATTGTGACATAAAGAGGTGAAAATCAGACAATCTATAAGCAGCCAGCTAAAATACTGTACAGCTCTGTGCTGTAACACCAAATCTGTACTCTAGGCAATGTGGTATGATTAAAGAAATGTTCTTGTTGTGCTATCTGAAGCAGTATGCCAGAATATAGTAAATGATAACTTAAGAAAGTAGACATTTATAGCTGAAGTCTTTATAGCAGTAGAGCACCAAACAAGCAAGCAGATAGCCCATCAAAACCTATTATTGTAAATTAGTTGTAGATATACAGCATCTTTCTGGAAAAAAAAGGCTGTTTTCCTACCTAATAAAAATTGAGAGTTTATCTATAAAATCATCAATGATATTTCTTTAGAAGTTGCTCCCCCATTTAAGATACTATGCTTTAAAATATGGATGAAGACAAAGTGAGTCAAGCAGCCTATTAAGGTATGTGCTTCCAAGCACTCATAGTTGCTGAGCTGTACACCACACAGTAAAGGGATACACATCACAGAGCCATGCTCATTCTCATCTTGGAAATGCCCAGTGCTTCAATTTGGCTTTGTCTCATTTTCACCACTTTGTTTTACATTTCTTTGGGTTTTACAGAATCCTGGCCTCCATCAGTTGTTCATTAGATTATGGTTTCACACAAGAATACAAGAGTTTTCCTAATAATTTGCATCTCTCAGACATATGTTAGTTATCTGAATTAAAGGAGGATGTAAGGTAGCTGATAACTCAGCACTCCCTTAGTTTCCTATAGCAGGACAATCCTTAAAATAAAGCCTAGCCAATCAATCTAAAGGAGAGACCTAATGTTTTAGATCAGCTAACTCTATCTTGCAATATCGAGTAGTAAGTTTATATTTTGTTTTGTCTCCAGTGATGTGTTTAGAAGAAGGCTATGGTATTTTGCATCAGCCTTAGAGGGTTTTGTTTATAAGTTTAATAAGAAAACAGAACTAAGTCCAAAATATAATTTAAAACAAAATAGCTAATTATGGAATTACTGAATGGTCAATAAAGTATCTTGGCTTGTAAAAATATACAGCCTAGTTGCTGTGAACACTGCTTATGAATGCAATAAATTGTAATCATTTAATTTGCTTACTTTTTGTTTACTCTACACAGCCTATTTTCCCCTCATTAGAGCTCCTGCTTGTCTGCTCCTCTCTTCTATATTCTTGACCAAATCTCAGTCTTTGAGTAGAAATGACATAGCTGGTAACTCAGCATGTTTAAGGCAGAGGAAACCTCTGAAGTTCAGACTGAGAAAGCAGAGGAGGACATAGAGACTTTGCAAAGGGAGCCTGTGTTAATATTTAAAACTGAGGCATAAGTATAAATCCACCTGTAGAAGTATTTTTTTCTGAAAATGCAGTAGGTTCTCCCTTCCCTACTATTTGCTAATAAATCATAAAGCTGCTTATTTTCTCATTCAAGAAGTAAAAATATACTGTACTTTGTAAAGAAACTTGGGAGGCCTATGGATTGACATTATATATTACAATGTGTTATTCATTTTACAATTGGGCAGGTTTGCAATTGCCAAAAAATACTTTGAAGTAGAGAGGAATAAAGAATAATAGAAAGAACGTCGAGTCAATGTGTAATCACAAAATAAAAACACTTGGTTTTTTTGGTACACAACTAGAAAAGATAACTGAGTAATTTTGCCGAAGTTTTATTTTGTTAGTGCAAGTAATAAAAGGTAATTATGTGTCCAAAATTGCCTGTGGAGATGCAGAATTTGGGAAAAATGGAACATGTGAATCTTAAATAACAATTCACTTGATTTATGATTGCATAGGCACAGCACTCAGATGTGCCCCTAGCCTCTATCATTTGAAATTAATTGAAAGAATTAAATTAGGCTAATATCTTATTTCACTCAATCTTACTATCATATAATCATAGCAAAAATTTTTAATCAAAAGTTTAGATTTTCAATTCTAGTTTGTGTTAAGTCTTTAAGGGAAGATTAATTTCACTTAAGTAAAATCTTATGATCGCAAATAAGTATTCCAGAAAAATAATTAGTGATTTTGAAAGGTATTTAAAGTGACATTACTTGCTGGATACCAAATGAATGTTGAAAACTACACTTTAACAAATGTAGTTTACATATCTGACTTCTGTGTGGGACATGTTTTTTCCATAACTCTTTTAATATTTTTTGTTGTATTGTTATTCATAGAGAAATGCAAATGTTCCTTGTTACCTGGTTGTGGAATACAACTATTAATTATGCATGTCACTGGATTGTATAAACAGTGTTTAATTTGTGAAAGTTAGTGTGGGTTATAACTTTCTGTGAAGGGAAGCAGACTGAGCAGTTCAGAAAGGTCTGTTGGCCTTTTTCATGTGCAAGAGAGAAGTAATAAGTGACATGAGCTGAGGTATTCAATCATTCTTTACCCTATTCCCACCTGAGACCTACGGAGTGAGCAATTTAAATGTGGGTTGAGGAGCAGGTAAAGTTATTTGTGGCTCATTTTTACAATTGTGTACCTTCTGCATGGCAACCACTAAGTTAAAATTGTAGCTTATAACAAGAGAGTGGAAATTTACTTTCTAGGACTACCTTTTCACAAAGATGTCCCCCTTCCCCTCCAATAAAACCTATGGTTGCCATTCTTTTCCTAAGGACCTGTACCTTCCAAGGAAAAGTGCATGCATGCCTTCTTGTTCATGTTTCAGAAGCTGCCTAGTGAATGGTGTCTCCACAGGTGGCAGGAAGAGGCAGATTTACAGGAAGACAGTCTCCACAAATTTAAACTGCACACCACAATTATCATATAAGTTGCATTTTGGTACTTAGGCAAGATCAGAAAAGTCAGGAAAGTGAAGTATAGAGGGAGGTCCTGGGCCAGAGTGATCTATCTGTGGAGTTGTGTGTCGTGGTGATGTGTCAGTCTGGGAGCCCGCGTGGCTGGGATATGATGGACAGGTCAGAGACTCCCTCTTGCCTTTAACAATGGTGCAGATACTCATCACAGGTATTGTGCAGGTGTGATTTGACCCAGTTTTGCGTTCTGTGCTTTTATCCACTCAGAAGTGAAGTTAAATCATGCAGACTGTTGAAATCAGTAAGGGCAGATGAAGCCAGATCTGCAACACATCATCCATACCAAGTGCATTCCACTGCTGCCAATTGACCCTTAACTTGCCCTTTTTGAGCAGATTAATATCACAGTTTCAGCAGTAATTAGATGAATGGTCATGCTGCAGATTACAGTGCCACAAACTGTCAAGCAGTGGCCTGATGACCACAGTGGAAATAAATGCTCATATAAAAGGTCCATTTCCTTTGTAAAGATAGTTTGGTAACACTATCTGTCCTGAGTAGCTGGTATGACTTGTAGTGCTATCATTAGGAAAGAACTGTTAAAACAGACATTTAAGCACTTTTTTTTTTCTGAATAAAGAATTCTGTATGTAGATACTGTTTATAAGTACATGTAATAATTTATGTTGGTATTAAAAATTTAATATTTCTTTTTATTTAGGTAAATAATGTAGTAATATTTGTATTTATGCATTTGAAATTTCTAGGAAGTGCTAGAATATAAATTTCTACACGTTTTGAATACATAAACAAATACCTTTTGGTTTATTTTAAGAACCCGTGAACTCTCACAAAATTAATGCAGTTGCATTGAAATGAAAGGTTCAAATAGAAGATATGGTGTTCATGGAGAAGGAGAAATGCTCTCACTCAATGTTGCAAAGAATCCCTGCTAAGTTTTGGACACTGTTTGCAGAACTAGAAGATAAGAGTATCAGATTTACAGCTTTGATTGCATCTCATATTATTATTGGAAAGTGATACTTGTTAGTACATAACTTCTGACTGGATTTTTTGATAGCAACCATGTAATAGAAAATAGAACAAGAAAATGTTTCTCTTACTCCTTCCAAGAATAATCCCAACAGTGCTTCCTATCAACACAAGGACTGGGGGCTGCTCTCGGGTTCTCCAGCTGCCTGCGCCATCCTGACTTTTTTCTTGCATATATGAGAAACCACCCTAGAAGAAAGCACATTTTGTGAAGGGTGGTTTGTATAGGCTCCTGCAGCTTCTCCTCTCTTCCTCCTTAGAAATGTGTATAGAAAGTAAAAAAGAGCATCTTCATTAACTTGTAGAGCTTGGACTCTGTCCTATTATCAGGCTTTGTGGCTCTGGGATCATGTGCTGCCTGGAATGCTGTCATAGCAACTGGGGATATTATCCACATTCTACTATTTCTCAAATTAGGTGAGTCAGACTATTGGTCCTTGTATCCTGCAGAAGCAGAAAAGAATTACAGGTCATGTCACTATAACTGGATGACTGAAAATAAGTCTAATGATCACTGACACTCATACTCATTGGTTTGACAACTGGTGCAGATGCCAGCAGTGATATGTCTGGCTCTTGACAGGCTTAAGTAGCCCTCAGTCTTCTGAGCATATGGTTTCATACAACTGCACCACTGAGTCACACTAACAGTGTTCTCAGAGAAAGCTGAGGGAGCAGCTTTCTTGTTTTCATAGCTATTTGAGGATTTTACACTAGATAATTGTCTATTACTCTGAATTCCTCAATTTTTATGGAAACAAATTCATCTGAAGACAAAGTCAAGCAAGGAAAGTTACAATTTGGTTCATATTTAGTACCAAGACTGATGGAAGACTGTGATAAAATACATCAACACCATATGAGATTTCAGCTTGGGATATGGTACACATCTTCCCTCTTCTAGTTCTGTGGTTTGTTTGGGTGTCTTCTCCCCCCCACACCCTATTTGCATTGCTACAGAGATGAACATGTCTTCTACATTAAATTGTTCAGGAAAATTAAAACTCCCAAATGTTTTCTGTCCCTTACATTCCTACTTCCTTACCACTTGCCTTTGTCATTCATCACAAACACCAAAGGCTTTGTCAGCTTTCTCTGTTGGTGACTCTGTATATGTCACACCATTCTACTATTTCATTTATTAATATGGTATTTTTTGGCAGTTGTATGATTAGTCCTGTTAATTACTGTTATTACCTCAAAATGCATTGTTGTTTATCTAAATGATAGAATCCAGAAGTCTGCTTATGTTCCCTCTCCTCTTCTAAGGTAATGGATTTGCATTAAGCTACTGTTGTAAAATTCACGTAAAATTTAAAGGTAGGGCAGCTCTCCTAAGTGGTCAAGGGGTGGTTTCAATGAGCTCTAATGAAATTACTTTGTGACAGGTTTTTTTTTTTTCCCAGTCATATTAAAGTGTTCTGATAATAGTGGATCTTTATTTATTGGTGATCTTAGGGAAAAGTATCATTTTATCAAAGAGATCACAGTGGCATATGATCTAGGATCTATACCTCTCATTCAACTCCTTATGTTTTCTGTCTTCAGTACAATTTCTTTACATTGATTTTTTTCAGGTTTTATATTGCTATGAACATTTAATGGACTTTCACTGGAATTTGAATTTCAAATCTAAAGCAAAAAGAATTCTAATGTCTTCTGTGAATTGGGATAGAGAAGAATTAATCTGTTGTCTTTTTGTACATTTTATTGTTTACCACTCATTGCCTTGTAGGTACTTAATTGAGGGTCCTCTGATTATCAGCATGGATTGATATCATTGCACTCCTGGAACCGTGAACAGTGGGACAGATGTTTTAGGAGTCAGCAGAGGCATTGATAGCATACTGGCATGAGTAATAAAAAACTCAACATATCTACAAGGAAGAAATAGAAAAAAAACAGTCACATAGACTTCCTTTTCTTGTTCTAAATGAAAAACTCGTGCTGGGGCACATAATGTGTTTAAGATGCTGATCGACAGCAATAAACTTGCAAGCTCCTTCTCTTTTATTTACCTCATCAGGTGGTAGGTTGCATAAGCTGTCACACTATCCAGAATAAAGGAGCTAAGGGTCTTTTGGAAATATTTGAATTCATTGTACTTGCTATTATTCTTGCAAGACTTGCCTCAGCCAGAAGGGATAGTTCCATTTATAACCCTGCCTGTGACGCTGTTGTGTATTCTGGTCAGGTGTGTGCAAGTGAAGACTGGGAATGAGTAATAGAAGAAAAAAAAGGGGGCATTTTCTTAACAGATCATAAAAAACCCTCAGAATGCCAGGTCTATGTAAATCAGGATATGATAATGGACTAAATATTATGGTGTGTATTGTGAGACAGAGTTTAAAATTAGGAAAAGAAAGGGGGCTGAAGCAGAGTCCCTCTATTTTTCATAATCAGATCTATCTTTATGCTAAACTAACCCACACATTCAAATACAGAGTACTACCAGTAATAAGTGGTAAAGTAAACTCATTTTTAGGTAGGTTTTTTCATAAATTTTGTTTACAATATCTTCTTTGCAAACCTGACTTTAGGTGTAGAATAACCTTTGGACTGACCCTTCGACTTTGAAGCCTGAATAATATTGAGATTGTCAATTTATTTGCTTCCACATATTCCCAAAGTGAGATAATTGTTTGTTTTCCAATGTGGGAATGAAGAGAGGGGACAAAATAATGAAACATTTGGAAATTGCTATCACCAATACGGAGAGCACAAGACGCAGGTCTGCTAAAAAGCATGATCTCTACTTGTGTATTTTTACACGAGTTTATGAAACACCCCAGCTTGTCCAAGCCATGAGCTCTTGAAAATCATATTTTACATGCTCTTAGTAAAGGCTTAGTTGAATTTTGCATGTACATGCCCTGAAGTTTCAAACCAAACGAGCTTATTCCAGTTCAAGGCTGCATGGGATTTTCCTTAAAAATTAGACTTTGAATTTGCTTCAGATTATGCTGGGTCCAGTTCTGTGCTTTTGCCAGGTGTCATGTGCAGTATGGGGCATGTGAGCTGAAGATGATGATGACAAACAAACAATCAGCTTCAATAGTTTTAGGAGAGGAATTGCACCTAATATGAGTGGAAAAATTATCTTAGAACTTGGTGACAAGACACAGTGAAAGCCTGACCAGCAAAGGGATTAAATTTTAATGCTGGATTGTGTCTGGTACAGTGATAGGCAGGGTGTTGAGATTGGAAATTAGGTGAGGATTGGAAACGATGTCTCGGAGCCAGTTGGAAGTACTAGATCTGGTTGATGCTGAGAGTAAAATGTTGAGACTGAGATTTGAAGGGAGAGATGAGGTAACAGAAAGAAACTAGGGTTTACTTGAAAGAATAAACAAAAAAAGTCTGTCCCTCTTCAAGTGCTCAAGTCCCTGTCTTTCTGTCATCTGAATTAGAAAGAAAAACTCCTTGTCCTCACTGCTACTTTGCCATGAGAAGATGTTGAATAATGTATGACTCCTTATACTACTAATAGAAACCCAGTGGGATTATCTGACATGTGGGATTATCATGCCAGTGGGATTGTCTGTTCAAATTGACATGTAGAACAATGTTTCTGCAATATCTGGGATGAAATGCACTGAGGAAATGCACTTCCTGGAGACATTAGGTATAAAGTTCACTGGCCACCCAATACAGTGCTTGTTCATGGTTTGACACGATGATTAAAGGTCTTTCTCAATCTAAATGATTCTGTGATTTTTCCTGTCTGTCATAGTGATCACACAGAATTTGTTTCCAAGAGACTCGCATGAAAATATATTAAAATGGGGGGAACTTTTCATGTTTAAGTGAGGGGTTTCAGAAGGGGAAAAGACAAGACAAAATAATTGAGTGCTGTTCTGAAGAACATCTATTCCAAAGAGAACATACGTGACACTGTTCAAATGTTTCCTCAGTGCTTGACTTGATTTCATCAGGATCTGGCTGCCAGCAATCCCAAACTCCACAGCTGTACTTACATGCAGTGGATTTTGACCTTACCGACTGATCTTTCATTACTGGATGCTCTGACTGGCATTTCAAACAGGAAAGGAGAGATTCCTGTCCTGAATTCCACTGTCTTTGAGTTTTTTTGTTTCCATTACTGTCTCCTTTGTACATAATGGGCAGCTTGGGATGTACAAGATCTGAAAGAAATGTGTTCCTAAAAAAAGGCAACAGGGTTGCTCTTGCAATGAGCTGTTATAAATTTGGTAGCATGTTAATTCACATTGTGTGAATGTGTGAAGTAGTATAGTGACAAATCAGTTTTTTAATCATAGAGTCTCTCAAGACTGTATATGGAAGACAAAATGTATTTTTCCTTTTTCACACAAATATTTTCCTTGTGATAAATTGTTACAGTCTCTAACTCCATGCTTCAAATACATGCAGAAATTTGCTGTGAATTTTCCACGTTCTTTAAAGACTTACAATTCAGCAGAATGCTTTTTAACTTAACTTGTTTTTTTCCTATAGACCTTGATTATGCTTAAATAATCATTAAAGTGCTTATAACTTAAGCACTCATATTATCTTAACTGTTGGACTCAATAATCTTAAGGGTCTTTTTGACCCCAAATTATTCTATGGTTCTGTTGAGGATGAAGGAAAACATCCCTTTCCCAGGCAAAGAAAAAAATCTCCCATAGGTCTCTTTAGAAGTTTCTTAAACCGCAGTCATAAATGCTGTTTGTGAAGAGGAATGATCAAAGTTATGCAACTAGCATAATTATTTTGGTATTCTGACAGGGGGAAAGGCTTGGGGGGATGGTGTAGGGAGGAGGGGCAAAACCTAGTACTCCCGCCAGCTTTTGAGACTGTGTTTACACCCAAGCCTCTTAGAAATTGATTGACCATGATTAATACACATTCTGCTTCATATTTACTCTGCAGGAGCTCTTAATGTTACCTGCCTCCTCTCAATGATTCGATAATCAACAGGCTGGGTGTGTGTTTTAGTTTTGGTTTGGGTTTTTTGCTTAAATGTGTTAGTGTGATATTTTCTACAATTATTTCACATCTATGTGTTTTAGTCTTGGAGATTAGGTAGTACAGAGAATAGAGTCAGGAATGATTTTAAGAATAACATTTTTTTAATACCCAGTGGATGAACAGATGTCAAAATCATGGAATGTGTGACAGCTGGAGAAAAGAATGAGGTGATAAAGGGAAACTCCTTTAGATTGAATTTAAGGGGAAAAAATGGCATCTTTTCTATTGACAAATTCTCACTCAGAATGTTAGAGAGAGTAGGGCAACTTCTATACTTTCATGTGGCTGATATGAAAGTATAGAAGCTGCCCTACTCTCTCTCTCTCACACAGCCTCAGTCTAGAACATGCAGCATCCCTGATGTATTTGTCTTACAAAGCACTTTCTTCTACTGCTCTTGGCTTTGATACCTGTCTCCAGTGCAAGCACTTATCTATGCAGGCTCACATGGTAGTACAGTATGTAGAGATAAACAAGTTAGCCTATCAAACCTTCTCTATATTTTGCATTGGGATAAAAGTAAAGTCATAGTCTCAGCTCCTTTGTGAACAGTCCCAGCTTCCTTGCCACAAGTGATCTATTACTTTCACTCTTTAAAACCTTAATTTGCTATGGTAAGAACTACCCATGCAAGGCTATTTCTTAGTACATATTCTTAACTTTAAATATGTGCATTTGTCTATGACTCCAATACTTGTGTATGTATACCCAAGTATAAATGTATAAGTTCAGTGTAATTAGGAACTTTCTAACAGATTAATGAAGTCTTTACATGAGCAGATATTTGTATTAAGGTGAATTTACTAAAAAGTTTCATGCAACAAATGTGTCTCCAATAAGGTTTCTATGGCATTGATGAGAGTGAAAGCAGAGAAAGTAGGACCAAAGAAGAACATTCTTCCCTTATTCAAAGCTCTGTAATCAGTAGTGCTTTCTTCCAGTGTTCCTGTCTGTAGAATTGTGTGACAGTAAACTTCAAAAAAACAGCAGCAAAATCCTTACAGAAAACCTAAACCCAAAACTTAAAGCATATTTAACTTCAGGACATAGGCAAGACAATGCAATTTGAAATTAGACTTCAAGGCATTAGTAATTTGAGTCAGATCAGGTGACTCTGCATAGGGTAGGTGGACATCTAGTGCTGATTTTTCAATTTAGTCCTCTAGTGTAGCTTGAACAAAAATATTTGTCTGACTCTTGCTGGGAGTCAGTACTGTAAATAAAGTGGCACTGTGTTTGCTATGTTTTGAATGGATAAAGGAGTGTTGTTGAAGATATCAACTAAAGAAGCCAGAAGACTTTTAATTTTATGTAAACTGAAAGATTTGATTACTTCATAAATGACTCCATCTCTAGAACTTGGAGGGGGCAGTGGTTTCTACAAGGATTTCATACATTAATCTGAAATACTGAAATACGGGAGAGTCTGGGTGTAGTTCCTGTCCCAAGTAAGCCTCTGGTAACCTTTACTCCTGCACATCCATTTGGATTTGCAACAACTTGATTTAATTCTTGTGTGATGTTAGTTAAAAGTCTTCAGTGAATATGTTATGTTGACCAAATGATCTGAATAGCTTTTTCTGCCTCAATATATTAAACATTCTTCACAGAAACTGGCATTATCATTTAGTGCTGGAGTGAGATTGCAGCAGGGCATGAATCATTTAAAGTTTGCAGAGTACCACTGCTCTGTGTGTTAACCTTGATGTAGAGGATGGCTCTGACAGGAGAGCCTGATCCCTAGCTCATAAATTAAAAAAAAACTTAGCAGTGGAACCACTGAGAGTTTAGTCAAGGGGTTTCTTTTTGGACGTGGCCTCTAGAAATATCCATGATCTAAAGTGTAGTTTAAAACAATTTCAATCTTTTATATGCTGATTTAATGAAGTAGTCCCTTTCTCTCTTTTGGCAAAAAATTAGACTTTTTGTTGTAATTATATTGGCATGGCAGGAGTTGCAGGCCTACAGAACCTAGGATAAAGTCACAGGCTTCTTAGAAGCAGTTTAAGTGATTTCTTTGTAGCAAATAAATATATCAGTGTGACTATTAATGCCCTTTAGAAAAAAAAAAGGTAAAATTTGCAATTTTTGGAAAGAGTTTTAATCAGGAGAAAAATGTTAAGTAATGGATTTGAAAATATTGATTCTGTAAATATGGAATAAATATGTGGTTGGAATTATTTATTACATTACCTTTGCAATGTAAATATTTGTTTCTACATCTTTTTTTCTTGAAGGATTTATTCATACAATTTTGCTTCCCAATGTATGCTACTTTTGAAAAAGCTCAGAAGGTTGAGGGTGTACCAAAACCTCAGGACCAAAATGTTTGGACACAGAAAATTTAAAGTATGTTTCAGTCAGTAGATGAGAAGAGAGCAGACCAAGCTTATCTATATAAATTCTGTCAGAATGCCAGGCATAGGCAATTGCCCTATAGACCAGTAGAGTGTGAATATTATAGGTAACATATGGAGACAACTGTCGCATCTCACAAGTAGTTTTGTGCAGCAGATATTTCTGGAGCATTCGAGGTTATGTCATCTTGTTTTAAAGCATGAACGTGAAGATGATTTGCCTTCAATTTCTTAAGGCCAAGATAAGGTTGTTGAAGATCAAAGAGGTCAAGAATCTTAAGTAGAGAGAAGGGCATGGGCTGAGAACAGGTAGAGAAAAATAATGAAGATGAGGGGGTGGAGACTGAATTCTTTCTACTGTCTGAAGTCTGCAGTGTTCTTATCTTTCATGAAATTTTACAAATCATTAGTCTCTTAACTGATGCTTATGCCTTTGGGTAGGTGGAGAAATATTCTTTCACTCAACAATGCAGATATTATGCACGGAGGTTACCTTTTTTCTAAAGTAAGGATTATTGACATATAAGCTTGGGGGTATATTAGCCTCTCACTGTGTGCATAGCTTTCATTAATGCTAATTAACTACTAATGATGAAGGTGCTGGAGATTGTCTGGAGATTAAAGAGCAGCTGGAAGATGCTGATAACCTGTGATACTGCTGTAGGCCTTTGGCCCTAGCAAGTCATTAATCTTGGAAGTACCTGGTACTTTTATAAAATGACAAAAGGCTTTGGAGATGGGGAGGAGGTAGAAACATGCAGGTAGGCAGGTTGTAAATAAACACAGGATTACAGGAGGACCCAGTCTCATAATGAGCACATACAGCCCATAGAAACTGATCTTCCAGGTCCTATAGCAAAGGGAAGGCTTCTAGGTTCTTTGGGCATCCTACATATGACATTTCCCAGTTAAATCCCCAGAAAGAAGAAAGGAATGGGAAGATTGTGTGCTGTACAACTGCACTTCTAGTTTGTATATTTCAATGAACCAACTTATTTTGATGTAAATAATTTTGATTAATGTGTGTTCAATATGGGCTAAGTAATTAATTCCAAGGTATGGGTTAAACATTTCAGCATTACCTTTCATATATCATTCAAAACCTTGCAAGATTGCATCATGCTTGCTGTCACTGTGTGCTTTTATAATGGGTTGCCAAGGAATCCATTTGGATGCATTGTTAGCTAGGCTTTGATTGTCTCTTCTGTCAGTTATACCCCTTCGTTGGGAGATTTTTCTAGCTACAATAAATTAAAGTCTTTAGATACATTAATTTCAACAAAAGAATAATGACTGTGCTTCCAGTGTGCTAGAACAATAGGAAAAGCAGTGGGGCCAGGTGATGGGGTCTAAAAGCGTTGTCAAACTAAAAGTGTGGTTTAGTCATTTGAATCCCCAATTCATTAGGTACAGAAGTTATTTAAATAACATATTAGACGGTAATTTAGGGACTCATAAGTTCAACAAAGAAGTAATCAGTACATCTCATCTTCAAAAGGCATTCATATTTTCTTTAAATTCTTATAAAAATAAAGTGTCTGAAAATGGTAAATCATTGGCTGGATTCTCAAAACTGAAAAGTTCTGAGAAGTCTATAAGTAGATGATTTTATAGAAATACTGTTTTGAATAATTACCAAAGTTAAATTTCCATTGCCATTTGCAGAACCGTAATTATTTTGTAACAAATAATCAGGAAGTCTCAAAGCTTTTTAGAGTGAAACTTTACTTAGACTTTCAGAGTTTCTCTTTGATTCTTCGTGGACTCCCTCATTAATAACCTATTTATTGTGTTGAGATGTCTTGGCACCCCTACATGTCCATACTCCAAAATCCAGGATTTTGGTTTTACTTTCAGTAGATTGAAATGCCAAAAGGCACTACTATATCAAAGTGTGTGACAGAACAAGTACCTTTTTTTTTTGTCATTATCTTGTCTTTTCCAGCCAAACTTAAGAGTTCCACATCTGTTGTTAATGCAGTGACATTCATTTAGCTAGCAGTATTATTTGTGACACTGCCATCAGACTGGCACAAGACTGCTATCTTGGGACTATTTATTTACTTGGAGAAGCTGTATGTCCCATTCATGTTATTTATGTGAGTTACATTTAAACAGAAATCTTGAGATTTCTTTATTTCTTTTCTTTTCTATTTGTAAAAAACTTGCCGTTCGAGTTTGGGGGTTTTTGTTGTTTTTTTTTTTTTTTTTG
>LTAT01000001.1:9799836-9816875 GCA_003286495.1 Chlorodrepanis virens
TTTTTTTTTTTTTTTTGGAGGGGAAGGTGGGGGTGTTTGGGTTTTAAAAATTATTTTTATTTACTGAATTAGAGTGTAGGAGCTGTTATATAACTTTTGTAAGCATTGAGGTCAAAGAGTTTTCACATATGAGAAAAGCTAAAATGTGATTCTTTTTGCTTGTTTACACAGCAGATTGGGAGTTTATTTGTAAAAAACCTATTTATACAGATAATTCATAAGCAGAGTAAAAACACTGGAAAAATATAGACTTTGCTTTTTTTTCAGCTTTTGATTCAGTTCTTGTTCCAATAATTCTGTCCTAAAATTTTAGGTTATAGGGCTGAAGTTCAAAGCACTAAAGATCCAGAACCACTTAAAGGGTTCTTTGAGCCAACAAGATGGAGTATTTTCCTTAAAAATATGGCATATTTGTATTTACATGGCTATCTGTTGGGGGCTTGGAGTAACTTTTTTATCTGAGAAAAATAGGTGTTGAGCACTTAAAAATGGAAGATGTGATGAAGAAAAGCAGTTAATTTGGATTCATGCAATGTGCAGTCCTGTGCTTATTGTTCAGCAGTTTATCTTCCTGGGAATGGAGAACCTCTTAACTGTGTGCCCAAGACATCAAAAAATTTTAACACAGCTCTGATACTGAGTTGTCATGAAAGCATGAGTTAATTTGGACATTAGTAAAGAGAGTCTTCTTTTTATAATTTTAGTAGCAGTTCCAATGTAGCTAAGTAAGTTTTGATATTATTAAACTAATACTATTTCCTACCTTCAATGAGTGCATTCCTTTGCATTCCTTATGCAAATTGGAATGTTTGTAAATCAATAGACACTGTACAAGTTTGTTCAGATGAAACACTCTAATTACTCTAGTTCTGTTCCACATCATGGCTCTTGTGCAAAAGTATAGTTGTGTTTGAATTATTTTCTCTCCTGTTTTCATCTGTTTCATGAAAATCTTCTGTCTACAAGTCTCATCAAATAGCATGACTGGCTCAAATGATCATTTTTCTGTTTGAATGAAGTGGATTTTGTTTATTTGACTTTAGTGACTTCCTGGAATAAAACTCAAAAACATTGTTTTGAGGAAAAAAATCCAAGAAAAACTGTGAAATGCACTGTAAGAGTGGAGTTCTGGTTTACAATAAAATATATTTAGCTTCCATTTGAAGAAAACTCCCATAGTCATATCACAGAAAATGTTTTGTTTGGTCAACTGCTGTACCCACTAATTTTTCTCATGGCAGGAAAGGGCTGCTGGCTACTTAAAGAAGTAACTATGGAGAAATGTTATTCTGGAGCTACTGTTAGTCTTGTTTGACCTATGGCTCTAAATAAACATAGCTTAAATCTAGAAGGTTCTGAGTACTGGGAATTCTTCATTTATTTAATCCTTTCATGCAGGAACTGACTTGCATTGCAAAATTTCTCAAAATAGTAAAAATCAACAAGGTACCTTAGAAAATTAGGATGAAATTTGCAGTATTTGAATCTGTCAGTAATGCTGATTTAATTTCTTAGTATTTGTCCATTATGGAAACACAGAATATTGAGTAGTTTAATATAGAGCTTTAATTAGGACCAGTGTATATTGATCCTGAGATTGGCTCAGTTGCTTAGAGCATGGTTCTAATAATGCCAGTGTTGCAAGCTTGACCAGGGTAAGGGCCATTCTAAGTTGGACTTGGTGGTCTTTTGGGTCCCTTCCAACTCAGAATATCCTGTGGTTCTGGGGTATTATGCCAGCAGCTTTTTTTCTTATTTTTCTTAAACCTTGAAAAATATAGATTGAATGAAAATCTGACTTGCAGAGGAATTTTTTTTCCTAAGTTTTCTTTTTCTTTGACCAAATATAGAGCTGAGGATGCTCAAGGAGGCTTTTGTAGCCTATTCTTTTGAATAAAAAAGCACTTAAGTATATTTGTTTCACATCTTAAGTCATCATTAATAATTGATTTAAGCCTGTATCTCACAAATGAACACAATCAATAAATTGAGTTTGTGTTGCAGTGGCAGATTTGAAGACTCAAGACTGTTCAAGAGAGCAGTATATTAAATTAAAATTAGTTATTATATTTAAATAGTTAAAGAGCTCAGGAATGCATTTGCTAAAGAAACATCTGTATCAAAAAGTGATGTTGAGTTAGAATTGGAGAGTATGCCTCAATCTCTGTCGGTGTAAAGCTCACAATTCAAACTGCCCCAGGCAGGGATTTGAGGGGAGCAGCAGAACCTTGCCCTGAGGTGGCTGAGTAGCGCTCACAGAGTCCTCCTGATAACAGCCCCAGCGAAACTGGGGGTCTGAGAGGGGCACAGTACCAAAGGATGGGGCTGTGCTTATGGCTGAAACTGATGCTGCTGCTCGGTGAGGGAAAATGTGCCTAAGCTTTCAATTTACTTCAAGTGGATATTGCTGTACTTTCTGGTGGAACTGACAGTCTTTCCTCCTCATGTTTGATGTGTGGACATTTTTTTTCCTTAAACTTTAAGAAACGTTAATAATCTGTAGGAATTTTTTTGTTGTTGTTGTTGAGGCTGTAGGGAGGAATTTCACACTCTTCACTCAGCAGTGCCTTTAAAATATATATATGTTTATAATATATGTACTCTAGAATCAGTTGTGTAGACTTTTTGGGATTTGTGTCTCTCAAAAGTGGATTTTACACTAAGGTAAAATGCTGACATGTCATTTAGATACAGCAATGTAAATGTAGGACCTCCTTTAGAAACATAAGGGCCTGTCAGCTTTCACTACTGTAATATATAATAGGTCACAAAAAGTTAAAATACAGGAATTCATTCAGGGAGAAAAAGCATACTGATATCTTATAGACATACTTAAAAAGGGCTATTTGGTTTTAAGATGAAAAAAGTAGAAATCCCTATAAATTCTTAGAACAATTCATTTCTACTGAGTACATTTTGTATGGTCTGCTGAAGAAGGTTGTAAGATGCTTTTTCAATTCCCTGTATTACTGTCTTGCCCTGGAGATTCACAAACCAAAATTGCAAACTTGTAAAAAGATGAGAAAAAAACAAGTTTGCCATATCTAGCAGGGATTGAAGAAAGAGAAAGGGGAAAAACTCGCACTCATTCCACCTAAAAGAACCTAAAGAAAGAACCTAAAAAACTGCACAGAATAAGTGAAAGGCACATAAACACTTTCCCTCTAAAATATGTAGGTGTGGCTGTCACACTTATTGTTACACAATTATAGATTTAGAATGTTTCAAATGAGTAAATTTCTTAATAAAAAAAGTAATTTTAGTCCCTTATTCTATAAACCAGGAACTACAGGATTCTCAATTTGATATTACTCTGAATGGCCCTGTACTCTGTAAACAATAGTCTTCTAAAGAACAACCAAAATAATTAGTTGCTCAGTTTTCATCCATTTCAGCCTCTACAAATGTCTGAAAGATTCAATATTTAGGATTAGTATTACCAAGATGAGATAAAAACTAATCTCTTGCAAGTTTTTTTAGATTGGTTGCATAAGTCTTGGGAGCAGAGTAATGCCTACCTTATTAAAACAATAAAAAATAAGAGAAGAATTGGTGAAATTGGGGAATAGCTCAAAGTGAAAGTGTGCGTGTGTGGGACAACATAATTTGAGTTTTAGAATATGTAGGCAGTATTAATGATGAAGCAGAGAAACAATGGATTAGACCATCTTGGAAGAACTTAGAGGTTGCATCAGGCTGGCAAAGTTTTTATTAAAAAATAATTCTGAGATAAATCAAAAGTTTTGAGAATATTAAATTACTTTCTACATGAAAAATTCACTACATTAATTAACACTTTTCCCTCACTAGAAAAGATAATACCTTTTCCTACCCTTCCAAATGTAGTTCAGCATTTAAAAAGTTGGGGGATTTTTTTTAAAGGTTTCTTTTTTCAGATACATTTGCCACAATTACGGTCTGTGAAACAGAAGAGAACAATTATAACTAAGGATCCTTGTATTGCTTAGTCACAGAAACTGCTACATATCTATGCTCCAAAGTAAATGTTTTCTACTCTTTGATAGACAAATTAAGCTTGAAACCCTCAAATCAAGTGTAGTCTTTTGTACTATTACCAGCCAACTGTACCTGAAAATGCAAATCTGAAGAGCTCAAATGCTGCCTTCTTCTTCAGGGAAATCCCCCATGAGAAAAAAGTTTTTCTTCATCTGGTACAAAGCTGACTTTTTTCCTAAATATCATGTGGAGTTTTTGTGTGAGTCAATAACTGAACACTTTGTCTTCTAGTGCCTCATTTACTGCAGATCATCCCATTTTGGAGGTTTAAAATACAAACTATCTGCTGCTTCTATGCTGACAGTAGCTTGAGTTGCTGACCTGATATGGTTGTCTGGGTTTCCCAGACAGACCAGGACTCCACACCATTTAATTATCCATTTATCATCATTTCTTATTCCATGATGACATTATCTTGTTTTAAGAAACTGAAACTATTCCATGTGGGCAGTTTTAACTTCTTGTTGTCTGGATTTCCAAACCTGCCTCTGTTGGTGTTATTATACATGTGGAAATTTTAAGAATTGTGTTCTAATGTGTTTTGAGGTGGATTATTTGTAGGGGGTAGACTTCTGTGTGATCCACTTAGTCTCTTATGAATTAGCTCGCTCCTTAAGTAAGATTTAGACTGGTTAACCTCTCAAATAAAGAAGGCTCAGACTAATTTAACTGAAAGTAGGGATGACAAGGACAGATAGTTACATTCAGTAGAGATTAGGTGATATTAGATGTAACAATAGATCAAAAAGGAACCCATGTTCACTAGAGAACACTTAGGTCTATCTGACTTCTTGAAAAATACATTTTGCATTCACGCCTTTATTTTGGAGGTGGTATTTTTGCTTCAAATCCTAATTTATTTCCTTAATAAATAAAATTTTATATTAACTTTTCTCACTTTGTGGTTCTGTTCTTCATCTGTGTCCAATTATCACCATGTCATATATGATACCTTTTTGTTATTGTTCATTTTTCAGTGTTTATGTGCACTAAAATATGCAAATGCTCAACTTCAAGACTGAGTAAATGTTTCATGAATTTGATGTACTGCCATAGTCTTCATAGAATTTTATATATCTTTTAAGTAATTATATATATCTGTTATCTAACATGCAAATCTCAACCTACAGAAGTCAGTTTTTCAGTATGATCCATTCTGTTGCTTTTCTGTTCTTCAAATCCAAATTGATACTAGGATTATTGAAAATTTATATGGGAGAAGGCCTTAAGAGATAAGCAGTCCAAACCCTTCTTCAAAGCAGAGACAGCTGTGGGGTCAGATCAAGTTGCCCAGGTGTAAATCTGGTCTTATATTGAAAATGGTACTGCAGTAATTCACAATATACAGTAGGTGTCAATTTTCCATTCTGAAGCAATGTAAGTAACAGAAATGCTGAATTTAAGACCAGTAAATATGTGCTGTACCATCTAGGGCAAGACATCCATTCGTGTATCCTTTGTGGTGTTTATAAATCAGTGCAGTCAGCCAGGTGCGCGGGGTGTCAAGGAGGATTTTCCTCCTCTTTCTCTCCTTTGTTGCTCTCATTTGGATTCCTAATAATATCCTATAAACTGGTGTTCACGCTCTCTTTTGTATAAGAGAAACAAAAATTTCTTTGCTCTTGTGTCCAATACCAAACAAAACTGTGGATGTTCAAAGGTGAAGGTCAAAAATCAGATAAAAATCTAACCTCCTGATTAAATTCCAGCCCCAAATGAGAATGGAAGTGGATGGTGGTGTGCAGAGGGTGTGCTAGTGCTTTCAGGCTGGTTTGAAATGGGGTGTGTAAGCAGTTAGGAATTTAGCAGTCCAGGTCTTTCTCAGGAAGTGGTTTTTCAGTGGTTTTCAAGGTAGTGTCCTGCAAGTGAGGAATTGATGGTTCATAGTCTAGCTCTTGTTATTTCAGTGTTGTGCAGCTTCAACAAAATATCTATTCTTTCTCCTTCCCATCTGCTTAACTGCTGGAGGCATTTCCTAAGTACTGGGGTTATTACCATATTATTGTTACTGGTCATTGGAAATTTCACTCGTATTATCAATGGAGAAGTAAAAAACTGACTTGGTGTCAATACCGATCTCTCTTCTCATCTTTTTTAGGTTTTGCTTTTCTTATTTCTGTAGTTGTTTGATAAGTTAAATTGGTGGGTGTTGAATAGCAGTCACTTTTTAAAATTTCTTGATAGAATTTTCTTGTGTATTTCAGTGAACACACAAATCAGGCAACAAAACAGAATAGGAACTATGTGCAGATATAAGAAAGTTAAAGCTATGAGTATCAGTGCAACCTGTGGTAATGAAACAATGCATTTCAAGATATGTTTGATGTGTGCTGAGGCTCTGAATACAAATGCCAAAAATAGAAGTAAAATAAAGCAATTTTAAGGAGCGTTTTAGTAATAGTCATTGACTTATAAGTTTTTAAAACTAGCAGGTGATCATTGTAGGTCCTGTCTAACTGAACTATTCCATTTTTTTCTAAAAGTTTTAAGTATTTACTGAACAACTAAGTCTTTATACTCATAAATGCCTCATAAGAATAGAGTATTAGAAATTAAAATACAGCATTTTAAAGGATTTTCTATGACTAACCATGTTTATGATTCAATAATGTAGCTATTAGCTTCCACAGTATATTCTGTGTTATGCTATTTGAATTAATCTCACTATAATTTTCATTTTAAGATCTTGCACTTGGGCTACTGTTTTTTTCTGAAACAAAAAATAAATTGAGATGAACAAAGGATAATTTGTGCTACTTTGCTTCTTTTTCTTCCCACCCCCTTGCCTTCTTTCTAGTTCTTCAGTCAGTCCTGATGGAAAAAATTATACAGGATGATGTGCATTGGCGTCTTTTCCCCAGGCAGCCTCTCACTGCCGCTAGTTATTCTTTGGCAGTCTGAATCTTTCATCTTGGCATTATGATACAGCCTGAATGAGAAAATTAACATTAATAGCAGTAGCAAGTGTGAGGGGAGCTAGTTTAGGCTGCTGAATTTCATTCCTGTCTAGCACTCTTGAGGGGAGTAGGACCGCTGAGGGTTGATGTGCGTGGAAAAAGAGCCGAGGCAGTGTGTTTGGACTTTATTTCCCCTTGTTCTTAGAAAAACATTCTTCTTCACTGCTGCATATTTCCATGCTTTTTTATGTTCTTTTTTTCCTAAAACATCCCCATGTGAATAAATTTATTCAGAGAATAAATTTACCTGTGAGCAAACCTATTTGGATGGATGAATAAGAATTTCAGCTTTTTCTTTTATTTTTTAAGTTCTTCTTCCTCATGAATATCTATAAACAGGAGTAAACATTCAGTTTTGATAGCTCAAATTGAGGCAGAAGAAAACAAAATAGATGCTAAACCTCACAATTTTTAAGACAACTGTTTTTTTTCTGGTTTTGGGGGGGTATTTTTCAGTGTATTGGTCACAATTCTGAAGGCCATTATTAGAAATTTTATTCTGGCAAACTTTTGGCATTGTGCAGATGATGTTGCCAACATCAGCAGTAGCAGGGAATTGCTAATTCTTATCAATATCTATTTCAGACAAACAGGAGTGAAGTTTCATGGGACAAAGTAAAGGTGCTTTTAGCTCTTGGGCACTTTCTCTGATTTTTTCAGAGACTTTCTGTAATTGATGAGACCCAAGACTATAGAGTTAAGGTATGCATACAGATGATCAGGTTCAGGCCAGAATGTTGAGCTCATTGAACAAAGAGTGAGAAACTTTCAGGCATGACGTGAGCAGTCACTGGACCTATGGAGCAACAGGATGAGAAGGTGACAGGACTTATGTCACCTTGAAGAGTGGCTGGGCTTCACAGATTGTCAGGGGTCATGAGAAAGGTAGCCAGATCTCACCAGTACCTGGGGGAAGTACTGGAAACCTTTTGGGAAGTGAAATGTTGCAGGCCAAGTGGTGCCTTGGGAGTTGTATCATTGGTGTCATGTTAGGATGAGATGAACTGTGTAGCAATACCAGAAGTTCTGAATTTAGTAATATTGTAGCAAATCTGAGATTAGCAAGAAAAAGTTAATTAGGCACAAGTGCTTTGGGAGCAAGCAAGAGTAGAGAGAAGGATATCAAAACAGAGAAAAGGGAGTATATTCATGGCAGGTCATGTTTAGGCAAGCCAACAGTCAATATGCTTGGCAGGTTGGACCTTGCACCTTTTCACTGCAGTTTGTTCTGTCATGCATTTAAACTTTGATGCTGGTTACTTTCTGCGTGAGTGTGCTCTTGTGTGTGTGACCACCAGTGACCTTGAAGCAGGACTGTGCAGTGGGTGGCATGAGAAATCAGGGTCGAGCTACTGGGGAAAGGGCCATGGGTCACAGGAGGTCTGGGGCAGTGGAGGTAGAGATGTCTGATGGGAGGACCAGCTGCTCCAGAGGCCAGGAGTCCAGGGCCAGCTATCAGGGATCCATGTTTGACTGCTGGTGACTTCCTGTGGTGATCCCTGAGGCTGGATGTTGGTGTTCATTGAGTGCTGCTTGTCTTTATGCGGATTTCAAAACAGGCACGTTTCTCCAGTTACACTCACCTGTGTGGCCAGGCATGTCAGCACCATGTGCATCCCTGAACCTTTGGCATACGTGTAATCCATTTTGGGAGGGTAAACCCCACAGCAGACAGCCTCCCTCACTCTGTGCAGGCATGGAGGAACCACAGGCTGCAGAGCCCACCAAAGTCCTCTTTTAATTTGTCACAGATTGTGAGCCATGCAGTGCCTGCGGGGGCACGGCAAACTGTGTGAGTGGGGAGCCCTAGGCTGTGTGGAGGCACAGGGTGGACTGGCATGGGACAGATTGAAGCAGGGATGTCCCTCAGAAGCCTTGTCCCACCATGCCCAGAGGTGGGCAAATAGAGCCAAGATGGCCCCAGGACTGCCAGGCACGGCCATGGGGACAGGGAGTGCTCCAAACGCACAGCAGGGATGGATGTGCCCAGATGCACTTCCAGCTATAGCATGGAGACACACCTCATGCTGTGTCTGCCCCTGCTCAGCCACCACATGGCTGTCACCTGAGATTACATGGGCTATTTATTGTTAACCCTTGAAGGCACGTGCAGTAAGCAGACCTTTCATGCTGTGGTCTTTACGCATGAGGTTTGTCTCACCCTGAGTGGCTTGCTAAGCCATGTGCTTGTGGGGAGTTTTCTTTCCTGCCCTGTCATCTCACGTGCTGGATGGGGCACAGCTGAGCCTCCCCTGCGAGTGGTTTCCAGTCAGTCAAATCTAAATTTGTCCCTTTCAAGTGTATGTACAGACCTCTGCTCAGACTCTATCTATACTGACATACTTGTTTCCAAGAAGCTCACGGGGGAGTGTATCTGTGAAGCAAGTCATGTAGCCTACTTTGTCTAGAATTTGAGTCAAGTGCTTTGATCCCTTTCTCATTAACAATTTCTCACTGTGTTGAATAAGTGTTTACAGTTTATTTTCCAGCACACCTGAGGCGGCTTCCCTTCACACAACTGATTTTAAAAAAACTTCCCTGTGATTAGTTAACATTTTAACACCTCAGTGGCATTATTTGCAGAAATCTGTTCTCGGCTCACTATTGGAAGCGTTGTTTGTACAGCAATGCTAACTGTCATTTCTTCAGAATTGTCTGGGATTACTGTAATCTTCCTAAAGTGTGTAATCACTCTGGCATTTTCTGAGACAGGACTAGGATAAATGGGCCCATAAATTCCCACATCCCGTGCCACAGGGCCTCTTTACAAGGCTTAATTTTTTCATCAGTTTAAAATTCTCAGCATCCAGGGTTCCAGCAATCTAGTAGGTCTCACAGTGCTTCAAACGTGCAGTGACAAGTGGATCAGTGGCCACTGTGACAAAGTGACTTCAGCTGTCTGTCTCACTCCTTTGCTTACTGCAGTGAGACGGGAGATGCTTATGACTTAATAATTAAAAGTGGTTATCCAAGTGACTGGTGCAAAATAAGTCAGACTGTTAATGTAAGTGTCAGCATTGTGGGCAGAACTTTGCTTCTATCAAATCTTTTGCACAGGGTTCAAAAGGCAGAGTGTATAACTTGAGAAAAAATAAAAAAATGAAGATCTGACACTGCAGCTCCCTCTGGCATCGGTGTATGTCCAGTGAAGTCAGTGTTTGACCAGTGGAGTCACATATGAGAGAATCCAGTGCTGTCAACCTTCTGTAGCTAATAACATAAGAGCATAAGTCCTAAAATAATTATTTTCAACATCCCTTAGCAAAGCATATTAAAAAGAGCAAAATATTTCAGAAGTAATCTACTGCAGGTTGGCTATTCTGGAAACAGTCATTTAGAAAAATATAGGTGTATATATTGCTCATATTTCCAAACTTTGGCATCAACCCAAAATTTATGCCTGAAAGTACAGGCTAGAGTTTACCTTAATGTTCTATTCATAAACAGTTTAGAAACTGGCACAGTTTACAAAATATGGAATATTAATATTTTACTATTTATCTTAAATTTCTACTTCCATGCTACCCTATTTGTGCCTTGACTTTTGCTATTCTGAATAGGCATTCTGTTTTAAACATCAGTGGGTTAGTTTAAAAATCTTTATAACGAGAAAGAGTAGTGTAATAAACAGGAACAGCAAACTATTAAAAGGATGCATTATTAAAAATAAATTAAATCAGAATATGATTATTTGAAGTCACCTAGAGCATTATAGACTTGATGACATCATCACCCAATTCTGTAAACATTCAATGTTTCCAGTAAAACTACCAACAAATATAGAATTGTATTGTTTCCAGTAAAACTACTACTGTTGGTAGTTTTACTGGAAACATTGAATGAAGGTACCTTCTTGTGGGTACATAAGTTTTTCTTAATGTTCAAAAGGAAAGAATTAACAGATTAAAGGGCTAGGTTTCAGGGATTTTTCTGGTATTTCCTTTTTATGTGCTCAGTATCTGTTCTTATTAAAGCTAGAGGTGTCTTATTTATTTCATTCCATTTAGAATGAATGTGTGAACTAAAATAGAGAGATTTTTTTCTTTTTAAAAGTTTCTTTTTGATAAAATATTAATGTTTAATATTAACAGTAATATGTGTGTTAATATTAAGGTCGTCTTCTGATTTCATCAAAATTGCTAAAATAATATTCAAGAGAAAATATGAATTAGCTGAAAGATGAAGTGAGATGTTGCATTGTTTCTCCCTGTCTTCTAGCACTTAGATACTAAAAATGTCACACTTAATTTGAAATATATATTGTCAGCTCCCTGTTGTTGATTCACATTTGAAAGAACAGAGCTATTAAAAGTGTGTGCTGTGTTCCCTCTCTATTTGCTGGACTCGTAAGAAAAGTAAAAACTGACCTCTGTCAGTTTCTTCAGTTGCATGGTTGGGGAATAACTTTCACTACCTTTTAATACTTGTAAAAAAAACCCAACTAAAGCTGTGATGAAAATTACAGTAGGCAGACTCAAGGGAATAACTCCAAAGAATGTGTAAATTTAATACAAAAGCAAAACATCTTTTAGAAGATGTTTCTTCGGGCTAATGCAGCCTATCATGTTGGATACTGAGTGGATGTGGGTGGGAATGGGAGTGGGGGCTGTCTATACCTCAGAAGAAATGCTGCCTCTCTTCATCAACTAAATACTCTAAAAAGTTAGAGGAAGGAGAGTTTTACCTTATGAAAATTTTACTTTTTGCTTTTAACACTCTTCCTTTTGAAACATGTGGCCAGAAATCTCTCTTATCTTGGCACATTGGTGGTGTGTGGGTGTGGAGAAAGAAAAAAGGGAAGGAAAATGTTTGTGAAGTAAGGGAGAGCGCTGCATGCATTTCTGGAGCATACACTGCACCGTAAGGAATTACAGTGACATAAAATGCTTGGAAGAGGCAAAAGGAAGCTTGTTTTTATAGTATCTGATTCTGATTCTGCAAGGAAGCACTTGGTATCACAATGCTTAAAGAAAGCTCAAAATCATGACAATCATTTCCACTTCTAGATCACAAGAATTAAACAAATTTCTGACATTAAAAAATTAAACAGTGCTAAACTTGTGAATATCTTTAGTGCAAAACTAGAAAATGTTCTTTTAGATAAAAGGTCAGTGACAGGCACTTTTGAGTAGGCATGGAATAGGATGGAAAGTACCAGAGAATCATCAAGTTTGGAAGAGACCTTCAAGGTCATCGAGTCCAACCATCTTAGAACCATCATAATCACCTCTAAAGGAGATCCCCAAATCTCACATGTTGTAATTTCTTGTACTCTTTCAGAGGTGGTGATACCACCACCTCCCTGGGCAACTTATTCCAATTCCTACCCTCTCTTACAGTTACTTTATTGTTTCTTTTCTTGTAATATTTAAACTGAACCTCCCCTGGTACAATCTAAGAAGTTTCCTCTTGTCCTTTCACTGGAGATGTGGCAAAAGAGATCCACTTCCTCTGCACTTCACCCTCCTCTCAGTAAGTGTGCTTCATGTCTGTTCCAGGCTCTGAAATAGCTCATAGGCAAGCGTGGCACCCCCTGGCATTTCCTCTGCTTTGGATAGGGCTGGTATCCTGCAAGTCTCAGCAATGGCACGTCTGTCTCATTGCTCTTCTCTCCCTCACACTGTTTCCTGAAAAGCAGAGCATTTAGCCCATGAGACTCTCTTTTAGTCATCTTGCTTATGTAGCTATTGGTGGAACAGAGCCTGAAAGAGCATACAGCTTGGATAAATTGTAAACAAATGACACTTTAGTTGTTGCATTTCTCACTTTCATGCTTTTTGCTGTCTTAATCTCCACAATCTGGAAAGCAAACTAATTTCTGGTTAGCTACAGTGTAGTCTAAAGTGCTTGAAGATCACGCTGAGATTCACCAAATGGTCCACTTGCTCTATGAAGTGTCTCTGTAGACAGATTTTCTTGTCTATATTTGTCATGGCTATTGGTGATTCCTTATTTTAGCAAAGAGTATGAAATTAAGGTGCTAGGAGCTTTACCTTTTATTGTGCTCAGAGAACATGACTTGTGCCTTAGGATACATATTTGATTATGGGGTCATACAAAGGGGAAGATCAGACATGAGCTTATTTAACAAGTCTAAACTCTTTGAACCTAAATACTGTGGAATAGTTTGAAGTATTGTGGTAATGGTTAATATGTGAACCATTTAAAAAAGAGGGAGAGGGGAAGAGTTATATTGCAAATCTTGCGATGTAGAGCCACTCCTATGGTCTGAGAGAGAATTTTTCATTTAAAACAGCAGTCATGAGCCTTCAGAATTCCTTTATAAGTGTAGAATGAAAATACCTGCATGTTTTGGCTGCAAATTTGTAGCTAAAACTAATCTCATTAATTTTTTGATAGCTTCAACTCAATTAATGCTTCCAAATGGCTGGTGCTTATGCACAGCTAGGTATTTTACAGTTCTTTTTGTAATACTAGCACAAATTTCAGCTGTTGAAGACCTTGCACTGGCTTTTCACATAATTTTAATATACTTAATATTCAAGTGAAATAATTACCTTAGCCACATCAAATATATTTAATCAAGTAGGAGGAAATTAAATTCTTTCAATTTACCTCAAAATTGACTTTCAATTTCTTATAAATACTTTTACTTAGTTATACCACTCTTTCAAAAGTTGATGCTTGGAAGACAAAATATCCTGTGGAGAAAAAGACTAGATATTTCTGTGGAACAAATGCTTAATATTATTTCACTCATTTAGTACAGTGAAAGGTAAAAGACCATAGATTTTAACATGATTATTATAATATAAAAGTTAAGACTATTGAATAAGCATATTGTGCATTCATTATAAGTTTTATCCAATAGAGCAGATAATCAATTTGCTGTGTGAAGAGTCCAGTGTTTTTTGCCTTCATTCAAGTTACAGGAATTTCTGCCTCATGTTTGGATGCATCCAGAACACTGTGATCTTTACTGACATACAGTTTGAATGTTTTTTTCAGAGAAGAATTTAAGGATTTAATTATTTTCATCGTGAGTTGTTCAGTGGTCATGCATAACCAGAATGACTTGATATGTCATGCCATGAAAAAAATATGAGGGAAGAATGCTCTATTTTTCCCCAAGCTTCTGAGGAATATTTTATTTGATGCATAGCTCTTAAGTGCTGTGAAAGACATGCAGTAGCTCAAACACAAGCTCAGTAAATATTTGAACATTAAGACTTATGACATTGTGCTGATGTTATAGTTCCATGATGAAATGTGTTGCTAAGCCCCAGTTAATGAACTCCAGAGAGGTGCAGAATTTATGGGCAGAGATGTGTCCCTTTAGTGGGATTGTATTTCTTAGGTAACCAAGCAAGTATGAAGACAGGGTCCTGCTCTGTCTCCTGCAAGTGTGAAGGCATGTGCCATTCATAGCTCAAATGATCTTACAGGACTTAGTCCCACAACTTTTCTATTAATAACAAATCAAGCTTTTTTCATCCTACTGACCCATCTAAGTCATACTAGAAACAGTGAAATGTCCAGAAAATCTACTGTATTGTTGATCATGTGCCATTCCTGAGCTGAAATCTAAAATGACTTCAAGTATTACAGTACCAAGTAGCTAAAGTTTTGCATTAATAGAATGAAATACATATAAAATACTGAAATAAGGCATTGGCCATCTGATTGAAATCAAAACTTCTCCAGAAGACTTTTAAGCAGCTTGCTTTATTCTGCACATGTATAAGGATAATCAGTTTCCTAAAGTGGTGACAAGTTTATCATTACCTCTTCAGCACATTTTGTTTTCTGGATGATATCATAATGATTAATTTATAACACTAAATGGTTTTTCATGAACCTGTACCTCCATTTCATGGAGGCCTTTTTCTCTGTAAATCAGTAGAAAAAGAAGTGTTGTTTATTTCTTTCTGATCTAGTTTAAGCTTCCTGCCACTCATTCATCAATGATTTATGTGTCATCCTAGTTCTATCAATATGGCAAATGAATATTAGAAATCCACAGGAAATATCTGAGACTGAGAAAGTGATTTTACTGTTATTCCACTTCTGAATTAGGAAATAAAAGTATGAAGTAGCTACTTTTCTACAATCCTTACTCCAGAATTATAGGACTATTTATGTATTTAAATGTCTTAAAACAATAATCTGTATCATACTCTACAGAAGATCAATTTAGGAGTAGCATTTCAATAGATAAGGTACAAATTTTTGGTTTTGGTATTGACATTTTTTTAATACTGATTCTTTATTACTCACTCTCCACAAAAGGGAAATCTAACATCTGTAAAATACTGAAGTTAGTTATAGATGTCACAGGTATATTTTCCTGTAGTATCATTTCTTATAAAACATTTTTATTTCAGTTTAGTTGCTAAACTCAGTCAAAACACTTCAATTTCTTTCAACAATAAAGCACATTTACCTAGGCTGGGTATGTATTCATATATTAGCACTCATAAGTATACATGCCTTACATTCATATACAGGTATAAAACCAAATATATAAGGAAATAAATTTTGGTATGAATTTGAAACATATCTAATATATGAAAAGGTATTTTGCTACCTAGTAGATCTCACTTTCAAACAATTTAAAACCGTAATTCTCCTTTTTATAAACTACTTACTATTATTTAAAAGTAATATTTATCTTAGTCTAATTATTGTACAGTAAAGTCAATGAGAAACTGGTTTGGAATTTCTTTTCCTTGAGCATCTGGAACCCAGTATCTGTTAGCAAAAGTCACTGTTTACTGAATTGTATCAGAGAGCTGGCAGTTGATTCTATGTCTTATAAGCACAAGAGTAAATGTACTAGGAAATATACTAACCTGTCATTTTTATCATCAATACCTTTCCTACAAAAACCAGAAAAAATGTTAAGCTTACCTCTTTGTTTTCCTATATGTGAAATTGTTTTTTTCCCCTTTAGAAGGCAGTCTGCCACAAAAGAAAAGCAATAACATAATTGGTTGTAGTGCCTCCCATCTTTCAAGGATATTGCTGCATTATTTTATTTATGTCCAGAGCCAGAGGCTGCTTTTAAAATATTTAAGTTGCTTAAATGAAAATGTGATTTAAAAATAAAAGGTATTAATGGATCTGTGGAGGTTTACATTCAATTCTGAAAGCTTATTTAAAACAAAGCAAAAAAGTTTTAGTGGCTGCATAGGTACAGACACTTATCTCTTTCATTCAGTTGTTAAAATTTTTTAGTATTTGGGGTGGATGCAATTATTGAGAAAGCCTATTACCTCAGAATTGCATCAATAATTTGTGTACAAGGGGGAAGGAAAGTGGGTTTTTTATTTGTTGGGTTCTTTTATTATTTCTTTTCTAAAATATAATAGTTACTTCTGCTAAATATTTTTAAGTCCGAGTTAATGAAAACACTTAAGTAGCTATGCTTTACTGCACAGATGGCAAAACATCTACTGCTCTTATTCTGTGCATCAGGATTAGGTAAATTGTCTCATGATTCAGCATTCAATTGCCTACCACTTAGAAAACACTACAGTTTTTGGGGGTGGGTGATGGGGAAGGATAAATCAAAATGCGCTTCTTCCAGTGGTTGCATTATGTCTGTTAGGAAGGGGATGAGTTTCTTTCTTTTGTTTTTCATTTCAGTTAACCAGTAGCCTGTGTTAGTAGCCAGAAAGAAGTAGCTTACTGTTCTTCTCTTGTAAAAGCTTCTCAGTTAGCTTCCTTTTGCCAAGGGAAATGGTGTTGGCACACTGTGCTTCACCGTGGGTAGGGTGGGGGATTACCATGCACCCTGTGTCCCTGGTGCTGCTCAACATCACCACCAAGCTCCTCCCAGCTCTTGTTTGAGCTCTTGCACCCCTCTCCACCTCCTGTGAGTGTCCTGCAGTGCAGCACAGCAGAACACTGAAGATGCTTCTGCTGTCCCTTGTCACTCTTGAGCCAAGAATGACACAGGAACAGGAGGGAAGCAGTGTTGTAGAAAGAGCAAAGAAGGCTTTAGTCAAGAGAACCGCGTGGTTTTTATAGAGTGATATGATAGATTCTATTTGATTGGCTAGCTAACAAAAACATCTTCCTCACACACTGTCCTTGAGAAGA
>LTAT01000001.1:9816889-9843621 GCA_003286495.1 Chlorodrepanis virens
TCTATTTGATTGGCTAGCTAACAAAAACATCTTCCTCACACACTGTCCTTGAGAAGAACAGACAGACGAAGTAGAAAAACACTACCTGCAGATTGTTTATACTTAGCAAGTTATCACATCCTTACAACTCCCTGAAAAATCTCACGAGCTGCTGTGAGAAACGCTTGCCGTTTCTCTCTCTCTCTGTCCCGTGGCATCCACAGTCCCCCCTGGCACAGCCCAGCTCGGTGCTCCTTGGCTGCCATGGCTAGGATAGGGGGTCTCTCAGACAAGCCATCAGCCCCAGCCCCAGCTCTGGATGGGATTTCCCATCCTCTCTGAGGGACAGTCAAGCACAATTGCGCACTACAGGGCAGAGCTGCAGGAGGATGAGGAGGGAAGCACTTAATCCTCATAAAATGCATGGTGGAAATCCAGTGTTTTGAAGGACAGATCAGGCTTTTAGAATTAAAAGAAGCAATATATGTGCTGTGTAATTTCCACTTTGAAGTTCCACAGATTTAGCTGATCTGTGATACAATCTTCTTGATTTTGGGAATCAAAACTGGGTTGTGTTTTAGACAAAAGTAAAATGAAAATCAGTGGTGAAAAACTTCAGTACCACACTTAATCTCATTGATTGAAATGTTTAATTGAAGTGCTTACAATCAAAGCTGTGTTTAGACTAAAGCTCTTTTCCAATTAGATTCTCTGGAGTTCATTTTCAAATGAAGTATACAGGAACTTAGCCAATAGATCATTTACTTCATAAAATTTCAGCCCCCAGAAAAACTGCAAAAATATTCTGCCATCTTCAAGCTTTTCTTTATCCTGTATTACCGTATTAGTGACAGTTTATAAACTTGCTTTCAAGAAGAGCTATATTTTAATGGGAAGCAGCCAAAAAGATTTGCAAAAAGAGTGGGACTAAAAACATCATGGGTAATTGTCATCAGACTCAATGGTACATAGGGGTGCATTATAATGGTTGCAGGGAATTCATTTCACAAGATTTTGATAATGAAGACTTTGAAAAGCTCTATCTTTAATATTGTCATGCTGTACTTTGCTTGTCCTTGGTTCCCTATACTTTATTATTTTTTCACATAAACACAGGAATATTATTTTTTAAAAGCATTATTAAGCATTCACTAGAACTGAATTATTGTGCAATTTCAAAGTGAAGTTTAAAAGTTCTTATGTTCAGAGGACAACATGTTGATAAAGGGTCTTACCCGTGGTCACTGGAAAGATACATACTGAGTTTTCTTAACCACTTTTCTAGGATGCAAAAGTTATTATTTTTCATAGGTAGCATGTGATTTACTCCTATTTTAGCAATTTCCTAGAGGAAGGATTTATGAAAATGCAAATCTAATTAACCGTAACCACCATCTTAAGCCTAAACCCCCATTTTATCTGTTCCCTTTAGCTTTTTTTCTTCTTTTTTTTTCCTTTTTTTTTTTTAATCAGCTAATATATTTAGGGATAGGAAGAAGTCTTACAGAATATGTTGTTAGGCTGTTACTTTACAATCATAGAATAAGTTTTCCAAGTGCATTTCAAATAGTCTTCTTTAGGCAAAATAATGTGTTTAGGATAATGGTAGCTGAATGTCTACTCTTTCTTTAGAATCTTTTGGAAATTTGGTTGGCTTCTCCAGTTCAACACAGGTATATTTTAAAATATCTTAACTATACATTAAATAAAGATAGCTTTAAACTGACAATTATGCCTGGATTACAGAAGAAGTTGTGTGTACCAATGTATTATCTTGCTGTTGTGGTAGCCTCAAGAACAATGTCATTCTAATTAGCTGCTCATAATAATCCTGTAACTGAAGAATGAAATTCCATTGCTTGCTTGTTTTCTTGGAACAGTATTTTTCTTCTCTGCTTTTAACTGCAGTTGCTGGCAAAAATTCTCTCTATTTCATTCTGAAAAAACCCTTTTATTTGTATTTTGAGGTTTTAAAAAAAAGGCAAAAACCACAAACTGTAGAAATATAAGTGTTAAAATCAGTAGTCTGCTAGGTCTGAATTCAGATGAGATAATTTCCATTCTTGGAATGCTGCATGCAATTCTTGCAAGCAGGAATCTCCATACCATATTCCTGGTATGGATATTCTTGTGGCTGGACTGAGTCCATCATGTTTAGCCACCTATTTTTCTTTCCAGTATTTGGGTTTGAGGAGGAAAGGTTACCCACTCTGAGTAGCTGCACACTTGATGTAGACACCATCATTGTGTGGTGGTTGCTCCAATTAAACTAAGTGGTTTCCCTGATAACTTTCCTGCAATTTGATTACTGATCTTATTAGTAAGCTGTTTATTTGAAAAGGTTGATTCATGCCTGCATAGTACCTGGCAGGCATATTTTTAAGTTGTGCTATTATAGGAAGTTTAGAGACAAAAGATGTTTGGTCATTTTATATTCAAATTTTATTTTCTTTGAAATGCTGTATTACTTTTATGACTGAAAACATAGGTAAAAAGGCTTGGGTTAAATTTCCATCAGGACAAATGCCTTAAATCTTAGAAACTAAATTGTGTGTATGATTAGGCCTATTAACACATGTAGACTGCTGGGATTTGATCCTCTAGGGTGCTCAGAACTGGAATTATGGATGAGATGTTCAAGTGTCTCAGCAGCATCTTGCATTTACCAGGAAGTTTGTTTGGAAAATTTCAATGAGCTAAGAAGTGTCCAGAGACTATTCCATCACACCTGTGTTGTCCAGCTCCTCTGGAACAACCACCAGAGGTTCTCGTTTTTAGGACAGAGATTTCTTGCAGACTAAGAAACATTGACAGTGTAGCCTGTTGCTGACACATCTCTAATGTCTTACTGTTGTTTCACCCTCTAATGTTGCTAAGGCTGATCCTGATACCTCATAAATATAAAATGAGCCTCTAGCTAACTAAGCTCTTGCATTTAGTGTGACATAAATGTAAATAAGATTACAATTTGGCCTAGGAGAGTTGTAATGTAAAGGTAGCATTGTAGTGTAAGTAGAGTTGTAAGGTTAAAACCTAATAAGGTTTTATTTTATTGTAGGTGATATAAATAATAATAACTCTGAAACCATAAATATTTTTTTCTGTTCAACCTGTTTTTCTGGAAAAGGTTTCCCAAGAATTTAAAAATGGAGAAAACTTAAACTCAGACCTCTTTCCCAAGGATAAGATCTGATTGATAAGCTTGATTAGCATATATCTGTTGACATGCTGAGCTAAACAGAAATTGAGGTACAGCTAAAGAAAGACAAATATCTTTCTGTCTAGTTCAAAACATGTGTATACCTTTGGTCACTGATCTCTTTGGGAAGTGCTTTTTGAGGTGTGTGCCTACCCCTGTTTAAATTTCAGTCTCATTAGCCCTCTTTGACAGGTTGCCTGTGGTAGCTCTAAGAACACCACATGTCTGAGCACAGTGGAAGCAACGGGATGAAGCTGAAATACTTCCTCACAAGTGTGGTTTAGGAAGAATATTGTCTAAGGTTACCTTGCATTAGCACAGACTGAAAAACAAATGGAGTGGAAATCTATCCATCCCCCAATCTTCAAATGTTATGCCTTCTCAGGCTGTAAAGTTTTGTGATGCACAGAATAAGAATGTTTTTGTCTTGGGAATTTGTGGACACTGAGACCACCTCAGTAACCACTGAGGTTACAGTGGTTTTAATGCATTTTTCATTAAAAGAAGTTTCATGTCATTGTATTGATAATTTGAAAAACAGGGCTTGAATTCAGTTGAATTTTTAACCACTGTATTTGATATAGCATGAATGAGCAATTTGAGTATGGTAGTCACTGTATATAGAGTAATATTGATGGTATTAGACAGGTTGAAGTAGGTCCTGCATATTAAACCAGGAGTAATATTTTTTAGTTAATAATCATGCAGAAAGAAAGTTAGATGAATAACCAGTTGCTGAGTATTACTTTAGTAATTGATGAGAGAAATAACTCTTCAGAATTCAGTAGGGGCAGGAAGAATAAAATGGAAGAATATATGAGTGGTAATTCTCCTTCCTTGATCCTACACATTCTCATGAAATTTGCAAGTTAGATGTCTCAGTCTTCAAAAGGAGATTGTAGCCTACTGAAGTTCACATTAGAGTAATATTGATTGCATAGAGTAAAAATACATTCTTTGATCTTTCTATTCTCTTTCAGCAGTTTGAAACCATTGAGAATCACAAACCAAAAACTCCCAGATCCACACATAGCACTGTGTCTTGGTTTTGGTTGGGTTTTTTTGTTGAGTTTGGACTGATTGGTGGGGGGTTTTGGTTCTGGTGTTTCTTTATTTAATCTTCAGCAGGAATTAAAATAATTGCCCTTCCAGTGGTACTTATCTTCTTCCATGTCTGCCCAAGTTTGATAATGCTGCATCAGCTGGAGGTCTGTCCTGGTATAATCAACAACAAAAAAGAATTTTAATAGCCTTAGACAACTGCTTCAACCATTCTGTTTTTCACTATAGCTCTAGTCTCATTTTCCTTTTGCAGTTACTCATAGACTTAAAATAAGTTTGTGAATAGCTACATCTATTGCCAATGAAAAGGAGTGTGGTGGTTATAGTGAATGCTAGTGCACTGAAAGGAAGTGAAGCAATGCAATTTACTGCTGATAACTTTAACAGGCACCCACTTGTCAGTACTAACACGTGGTGTTCTGTAGAACATGATGTAATTGCAAGTCCTGTTGGGCAAATGGATCCAGAGATCCAACATAGGATACAACAGGCAGTTTAGGTTCTCTTGTAAGGTGCTTATATCATCTTGTTTGTGATGAACAGCATGTTCATGTTGAATGCAGCTCAGTTTAATGCCTCTCACATTTCTAAAATTTCCACTTTGAACATTAGAATGATCCCTTAGATCAGGCCACAGGTAAGGCAGGTCTTAACATCCAACAAGGGACAGAGATGGATGCTAAAATAGAGGTATAACAGTAAAGTAGGCATGAAATTATAATTCCTTTGAATTATCTTTCTCACCTCTAACAGTTTGCACTACAAGGTTTTCTGGGCCAGAGGTGGTACTTCTCTTTGATAGTTTGTACATAGAAACAAAGTTACTGAATCAAATATGGTAAAGAGAGGGCCTGTGTATTTTTTCCCCATTGTTCCAGATGGTCACTCTGGTATCATTTGGGTGTATGACCAATGCATGTATATTATTACTGAAAAGTAAGTACTTATTGATTATTATACTTAGAATTACATTAGATTGATTAATTGTTCAAGGCTGCCAGAATGCTTATAGGTGTTCCTTGGAAAAATAGTTCCAAATGTCCAATTGATAAGGAAGAAAAGTACATATGAAAATCAGCATTCTGATTCTTACACCTCTCTAGATATTTCTAAATGCTATGAAAAAACATAGGTTTTTTTTTTAAAATAGAACTTCTATTGTTGATTAAAGACAAAGCTCTAAGGACACGTAAGGAAAGCAATTTGAAATACACTTTTATTGTATTATCACACATGCATGGTTGTGAGGAAACTTCAGAGTGAAATTTCATTAAAACAATTCCCTCTCATGCATCCTGTCTCCTACTCATCCTCTTCACAGCAGTCAGAAATGGTACTTGTGCCACTCACTTGGCTGTTTGTGCAGGCATAACCTTCTATTTCTCATGCTGGTTGCCAAGCAACTATTTTTGCATTTTATGCCTTGCACTGCAGGCATTAATTTCTGTCATGTTCCTGTGTTTGTTTATAATATGCTAGAGAAACCTGTGTACAGGAAAATGGAGACAATTTTTTTAAGGGAAACAAAAAATGTATTTGGTAATAATCAATTGTGGTCACTTGATACTGCAGGGAAAACTTGCACAGTCATTTCACAGAGGAGCTAAATGACATCCTCCATCCTGTGCAAAATCAAACTGGAATTCACTGAGAGGGAATCTTTATGAAATATTTAAAATATCTGCCCTCTAGAAGGTAAGTAAAAGAATAGCTAGCATTAGATTAGGTTTAGGGTTGTGTTCCCTAGTCCCTTCTTCCCTCCTTTTCTCTAACTGTGTATTAGATGTTTTGTACTGTTATGTAGCTACTGAACTCTTCATACTCTCAAGTACAGATATGTCCTCATTGCCCCTGAACCTGGCTTGTGTAATTCCTGACCAGTTTAAGTTGAAAAAAATGTTTTCAGCCCTGGATGATTTTTCTTTCTGACACTGAATTTGTTCCCTGCTCTTTAGAATAAAGAAAGAGAACAACACATTAGAAAGATAATTTCTTTTTGAAGCTATTATTTATTAATACTACTTTTTCAATCTGGCTATTAACACACAATCATAGAGAGTTAAGTGTTGGAGTGAAAATCGTCTCATTCCAACCCCACTGCCATGGGCTGGGACTGTTCTCACTAGACCGGATTGTTCAAGGCCTCATCCAGCCTGGCTTTGAACACTTCCAGGGCTGGGAAACCACAATTTCTCTGGGCAACCTGTTCCAGTGCTTCACCACTCTCTCAGTAAAAAATTTCTTAATATCTACCCTAAATTTCTGGTTTTTTCTGTTGTACCCATTACTCCATGTCTTATCACTATAGTCCTGATAAAAGGTCCCTCTCCAGCTTCCCTGTAGGTCCCCTTCAGTTACTGGAAGGTTGTTGTGAGGTCTCCATACAACCTTCTCTTCTCCAGCCTGAATAGTCCCAACTTGCTCATCCTGTCTTCAAAGGGGAGGTGCTCCAGTCCTCTTTCCAACTTTGTGACTCTCCTCTGGACTTGCTCCAACAGCTCACGTTGGGGCACCAGAACTAGACACAGTATTCAAGGTGGGATCTCACAAGATCAGAGGAGAGGGTAAGAACCCCCTCAACCTGCTGGCCACACTCCACTGGATGCAGCCCAGGACACATTTGGCTTTCCCAGCTGTGAGCACACAGCGCTGTCTCATGTTGAGTTTTTTGTCAACCATCACCCCCAAGCCTTTCTCTTCAGGGCTTCCCTCAATCACTTCTCTGCCCAATCTGTAGATGTGTTCTGGGGTTTCTGTGACCCACATACACAATCTCACACTTTTTTTTATTGAACTTCACAAAGTTTGCATTGGCTCACCTCCCAGGCCTGTCCAGGTCTCTCTGGATGATATCCCTTCCCTTCAGCATGTGTGACTGTCCCTCACAGCTCAATGTTGTCAGTGAAGATGCTTAAGGTGCTCTTGATCCTTCTGTTTGACAGATGTTGAACAGTATTGGCTACAGTACCAACCCCAGAGGGACACCACTCATCACTGGTCTCCATGTGGGCAATCAGCCATTAACCACAAGTCCTGGAGTCTGGCCTCCAGTAACTGAGTGGTGCATTCATCAATCCATCCATCTCCAATTTAGAGAGAAAGAGGAGGAGAACAGTGTCAAACTCTTTCACATATAGTGGGGTAGATGATGTTAGTTGCTCTGTCTCTATCTACCAAAGCTGTAGCCTCATCATAGAAGGTCACCAAATTTATTAAGTATGATTTGCCCTTAGTAGAGCCATGTTGGCTCTTGCAAATCATGTCTTTGTCTTTCATATTCAACCATAACCAATTTGATTGATGATCAAATCTCCAAATCATTCAGGTATTTTTACAAGAGAGTAATGACAAGGCAAAATGGATTAGCTGTATTTAGCAAAAATTATTTTGGTCATGTTCAGCAACAGATTTTATCCTTTGTGTACAAGCAGGGTTGACTAGAGAATATACTTGCTGAGCTGTTTTCTCTTTTCAATTTGTAGGAAGAAGGACTGGTAAATTGAGAAATATGTATTGGTAGAGGTTGTACTTGACAATAGTAAAATTATTTTTAATATACTCTAGTGGATTGGGAAGTAGAACATCAATAAAAATGCTTACATCTTTTCCTTTTCAAAGACCTTTATGACAATACATTTATCCTCACAATACCACTGGGGAAAGTAGGCAAGTATTAGCATCGCTCCTTCACAAAGAAACTGAAGCCATAGTTGTTTGATACAAGAGAACTGTTAAATGTCAGAGGCAGGATTACCAACCTTGTCCTTTGAGCTTATCTTTCATGGGGGTAATATTTACTGGCGAAATTGTGAACTTTATTTTTGCTGTTGCACAGTTGTACACTGCAGCTGAGGAAGAGTAACTTCAAAGGAGTTTCTTTTTTTCTTATTCTTATTGTTTGTAGCTAAACACCATGTTTTAAGGGATGACTTCCTTATATACAATTGCTTTTCATCTAATCTAACATAGTTCCTACTGATAAAATCTAATAATAAATATGTGCTTGCATGCCACTGAAGTTAAATATACTATATAACATAGACCAAATTCAGATAGAATTGCCAGACTGTTTCTGTATAGTTTTCATTAAATAAAAAGCCTTTGCACCTCTGCTGGTGATACACTAGCCGATGACTATAAAGGATTCACTCATACAAAAACGAGGTATAAGTACACGATCTGCTTCCAGTGCTAAGTGACTGTGAAGAATTAAACCTTCACTGTGCTGAAGTTTACTGTACTTGAATTTCTCCCCCAACCCAATTTCAGGGTGTCCTCTAGCAATGTACTCTCTGGGGACATGAAAGAGTGGGGAGGGTGCAGAGAGGCTCTGCCAGCCCTCCTCCTCTACTACAGGAACCTCATTCCAGAGGTGGCAATGGGGAACAGAACTGTGTGTTATCAACAAAAATATAACATCATAATGTTTTCCCATGGCCTTTCTTTTTTATCTTGTAAGTGCAGAAGCCAGAAAATTGATTGAGCATGGAAAGACCTGTGACCAAAGGGAAGTGTGCTAGCAGTGCTGTATGTAGGAAAAAACACAAAACCAGGCAAGGTACATCTGAATGATCTCTTTCTGGAATAGTTTTATTTTACATTCCGCTTTGGTAGCTCTGAGCTGCATCTTTCTGAAATAAATGTTAGTAACAAAACTTCAGAAACTCTATAGTGTGAAGAGTATGCTTCCCTGCAGTTTCTGGAAGATTTTCTTTTAAAAAGTTTAAATACCTATGCTGCAACAAAGAGGAAAATTTGAGCACTAGATGCCAGAATACATGTTATCTCAAAAGAAAGAATAATGTTGTTTCAAAAATGCTGTCTTGGAAATCTGCAGGAAAGTTCATCTTAGTTCTTTTTTTTTTATAATAATGTTCCAAGATCTGTCCTGCTGCTGCCCTTGCGCATAAACAAGTGAATGATGAAGATGTAGCTGCCAAGGTAAATGACTGAATACTGTGCCTCCAGTGGGGGAACATTCAAGTGGCTTTTGTTCCACTCCTCAGAGGTAACACACAAATATGTAATATAATCTAATCTACCTAAAAGATTCTGCCTCTTCTCCATTTTGCTACAATACAAAGGCTTCATCTTTTCAGATACTGAAACTGAGCTCTTTGCTTTGATTTCTGAAGGACTTATCAACTGTACCAACAAATGCCAATTAGCTAGCAGCTTGCTGGGAAGAGATTGTTACTTTTTGTTGTCCTTGGTAAAAGAACCAAGAACATTTAGAAGAAAACTCAGGGGCTTTTCCAGCATCCTTTTTGTTTTCATGCTTCTGTTTGACCTATCTTCCACTTTCTTTGTCAGCATCTGCCACTTTCTACAGCACACTAACAGCATTCAGAGAGGACCACGGACTGAGACAAAGAACTAAATTTTCCACTGGAAGGATGTTCAGGCATTGAAAAGGGCTACCTGGGGAGGTGATGGAGTTGCAATACCTGGAAGTGTTCAAGAAATCACTTGATGTGGCACTTTGTCTATGGTTTAGTTGAGGAGGTGGTGTTTGGTCAAAGGTTGGACTCAATGGTCTCAGAGGTCTTTTCCAGCCTTAATGTTTCTATGATTCTGTGAAAGCAAACTTGGAGTAGAGTGGCTATTGTGAAGTGGCAAGTGCTGTGTTGCTAGGGTGACATCCTTTTGTGTAAGCATAATCTGGTTCCACTTCTAATTCTGCATGATACTGATAAAAACCCCCAAAACTCTATTAAAAGAATAATTTGTTAAATAACTAGTTTGAAAGTAATCACTCTTTTAGAGACTGACATTCTTTTAGTGGATTTCTTCATATATCCAATAATCTTCTATAGAAAAATGTGATTTAGGAAACACTGCAAGATGAAAACTACTATTTTACTGATATACTCAACAAAATATTGCAGAAATATAAATCCTGGTAAAAATGGATAATTGTAAAATGTCTTAGCATATAATTTGTTTAGACTACTTGAGACGATAGTTGAATAGAAGATAAGCATAAAAGGGATTCAAGAGAAGATTAGCCCAATTCTGTATAATTAATTGATCATACATGTGTTCAGATATTACCACATCCTTGATTTAATAAAGAAAACTAAAATTACAAGTAAAATTGAACAACAGAAAACTTATTTTCCCATTATAACTTTTCTGATTTCCAGAAGGTTTCCATTATAACCAGCAGGTTATAATGCTGTTGCTTAACAATGCCATTTATTTAGTGGTTGCAGTTTCAATTCTGTCTGCGAATACAGTATTAACAGTCTTGTCTGACCATAATCTTGCTTTCCTGGGGACTAATGCACCTAAAAGAACCTCTGTTAAGATTTCTTCCTTTTTTTTTCTTTTTTTTTTCTTTTTCTGTACTGCATACTCCTAAGTATGCACAGCTGAAAAAAATCAAGCCCTGCCAGGGCAGCAAGTCTTACTGTTTCTATGCAATCCCTCCCCTGACATTTTACACCACTCAAGTTTGCCACACATCACTGGGGCATTTGCCTCACCAGGATATCCAGGTCCCAGCAATATTTCTTGCAATTGCAATGTCTTTGCATTTAGGAGCATTTTAACATGACCTTTAATTTAAATGTGTCCATAGTTGTCTAGATATGAAAACATGATTATTGCCGGCCAGGAGAATATTATTGACATTTAATTGCTAGTTTGTAGAGCACGTGCTTTTTCTTAAGTGTTGCTCTTCCCTCATTACATTACCAGTGACAATGGAGTTCATTAAATCTGTGTACGCAAGAAAATTGAATGAACTTAGATAAATTTGATCAGCCTTCTTGTGTAGACAGTCTTAGTTTGGAGCAGAGTGTCTTATAACAATTTAGGAAAAGTAAACAGAAGCCATCATTATCCACAGAGGAACTTGCTTTGATTTAGCTAAATCACTTTCTAAAGCTATTTTTTTTTTCCCTACAGTGTTGTAATTCCCTTGTGTAGAGAGGAACTTAAGTAGATTGTCTTTTGCCTGCACAACATTAGGAACCTTTCCAGAAGGTCTCTATCTTGCCTATATGCAACCGTGGTTGTGAGTATAGACCAGGGAATGAGAGGCTGGAGAACAATGCGTGGAAAGGGACCTGGAGCTCCTGGTTGATGCAAAGCTGGATGTGAGCCAGCAGTGCCCTGGCAGCCAGGAGGGACATCCCTGTCCTGGGGGCATCAGGGACAGCATGGCCAGCTGGGCAAGGGAGGGGATTGTCCTGCTCTGCTCTGGGGTGGCCTCACCTCAAGTGCTGGGGGTAATTTTGGGCACCATGATATAAAATAGACATTAAGCTATTAGAGAACTTCTGGAAGAGGCTGTAAGGATGGAGAAGGTCCTTACAGAAGGGAAACTGTGTGAGGAGCAGCTCACTGTGAGGGAGACCTCACTGCAGTTAAAACTTCATGGGGGAAGAGGAGGGGCAGGCACTGATCTCTGCTCTGTGGTGACAGTGACAGATCTTCAATATCCTCATAGGGGAAAGTGAAGGGGCAGGTACTGATCTCTTCACTGTCATGATCCTTGATGGGATTCAAAGCAATAGCATGAAGCTGAGTGAGAGGAGATTTAAGCTAGATATCAGGAAACTGTTCTTTACCCATAGGGTGGTTGGGCATTGGAACAGCATCCCCAGGGAAACAGTCAGAGTACCAAGCCTGATAGATCTCAAGAAGGACAATGCTCTTGGGCACATGATATGATTCTTGGGGTATTCTGCTCAGGTCTGGGAGTTTGACTCAATATTCTTGATAGAGGCTTTCCAACTCAGCAAATTTTGTCATTCCGTGTATTTGGGGTGGGGGACACAGATGGCTAAGATGAATCAGTATTTCTTACATAAACATAGTAATTTTGCATATATTTATGAAAATCTATATTTATTTAATATGTAAAATATGTTTTTTTCAGTTATTTTTAAATGTTTGTTTTAGCTACACTACAGAAAATGGGGGGGGGGGGGTCAAACATCTGCAGGGAACGTTTTCTGAGCAGGAAAACCCACCTACCTAAAGACCATTGAATTGAATAGAATCTTAGTTTTTTGACCAAAGAGCACTTTTTTCCAAGAATCATGGGATCAAACTTCTGGGGGAGAAAGCCTTAATACATTGCACATTGGTATACTAAATGAATACCTCTTCTAAAATGTGTAGGTCTGTTACCCAAAAGAGTAGTTTTTTTTCATGAACCTGATTCTTTAAAATAGTCTCTCTCACCAAAAGTATTTTGTTGGCTTTGTGTTTTGTTTTGTTTGTTTAATTTTAGATTATTTCCTCTGATTTGTTCAAGAATCTTATAAATAATTAGGTCTCAAACTATATGCCTTGTAACTGCATGGGTAAACATACATTAACAGCAGGCAGATTTCTATAGTATACATTCATTATTTATAAAATTAGATGGTTATAAAACTAAAAGTACTTAGGAGTTGAGCATAAAAAATATAGAGTAAAAGTTTCAATCTTATAGAAATGGAAAAGGTCTTATTTAAATATTTATATCTCTTTCAAGTTACTAAGTTGAATTTTGGCATCTTATTCTGGCCAATAATGCAATTTTACACTGCCTTAAATCCTGCATATAGCCCATATAAAAATAAGATCTGATCTAATATCTGGATGACATTCATTTAAAGATGTTAACAACAGAAGGATGTGCTTGAAAATCCCAAGAAAAGGCTACTGGCCTTCTTAAACTGCAGTTTCCAAATCCATGGTATCTAACTCACAGGTTAATGTGCTGACATTTGTCTAATATATTTGTAAAGCCATCATTTTTGCTCTCTAAACACGTTTAGTCACTGCTGAGTTCAGAATAAAAGAAGCTTGACTGATGCTGATATAATTAGTAGGAAATACATTGTCTCAGGAATTAATTGGTCTTGGAAGATGCACAACTCTGCTGAAGAAAGCCAGGGGCAAGCTATTTCAGTTTTTGACTCCAGGTACTTTAATGTGTTTGAAGTAGGAGGATATGTCAATAAACCCGAAAATTTGCTACTGTTGTGTTACTGTGTTTTCAAAACAATTTTTGTGTTTCTTTGAGATGTTCTAAGTTTATGGTTTCTAAGTGAGATGGATTCCTGATTTGACAGCTACCAATGAGGCTGCTCATGAAATGAAGAACAAACAGGTGCAAACTGCAGTGCTGCTGCTTACAGGCAGTGTCTTTTCCTCTTCTAACCAAGCCAGTTTTTCACATGCTGTTTGACACAACTGTTTGCTGGAGCTTGATAACATATGTACTGTTTCTGCTTGCATTTGCTCTCATATTTTGTGCTTCATAGTTAAAAGCTTCGTCATGTTGTCCCTGTCCTTGGATCTCACTTTCTGTCTCTAAAGCACATATGCTACAGGCTGAGGAAAAGTGGCAAAGCTAAACTCAGTTATCTAGCAAGCTGAGTAGTGCAGCTGCTTGTGAAAATAGTTTTATCTTTGAGTAATAAAATTTCATAAAAAGCAAAATACAAGACCATGTTAATTTAACACCATTTTTTTTCAGAGTGATGAAAAGACTGGAGGACAATGTTAATGTTTTACTTATTAACCTTCTGTTGCATTAAAATTCAAAATTAAATATGCAATAAAATAAAATACTTAAATTCACTATTCTCGTGGAATATTTCCCACTACAGATTATGCATAAAGTACCTTTTTGTTTGGCAAATGTTGTAGAAATACAGAGCAATTTTGCCTTATGGAAGGACAAAGGTAGCTTAACCTGGTAGTTATCCCTATTGTTTTTACAGTAATTTAAGCTGAGAGGTCAGAGGAGATAGGTTTGCTTAAAACAAATGAAAAAAAAAGGGGTGAATAATGTGGCATTTAAATAACTGAAATACCCTTTTCAAGTCTGATTTAGTGCAGCCAGATTAGAGGTCAAAAGGCATGGTTTAGTTTTTGATAGCGTGGACTATATTTAAGTCTTTTCCTAAATTCAGACTTTTGCCATAACTGCTTGTTTGGGAACTTATGTTCTCCAGATTCCAGTTAAGTAGTTAATTTGTCACAAGAAATTTTTTTTTCCCCTGGTTATTAAAAACTGTCTCTAGCTACAGCTTTTGAAGTATACTTTGATTTAAACTAATGGAGTGTGGTGGTTTTTTAGCACAGTAATTAATTAAGAAACGGTCTGCTGAAACAAGTAGGTGCTTCTTGGCCTTGCTCTTGTGATTCAAGTATGCTGTGTTTCTTCCCCATCTTGTCCTCCTCTAGTCAGCACTATTTTTATGCAGAGTTTTAGTGGCTGTAACTCTTGACCTGTGATCACTATAAACCCCTAAAGTTCAAACAGTTTCACATTCTGTTTCAAATGCATTCATCTGATTAGGTAGATCAGTTCCATCCATTTCCTTTATTGAGAAAGTCTCATGATCTCACCTTTCTTGAGCTCCATAAAGGGTACAGCCACAGTCCTCTTGAACAGCTAATGTGGGAATTCATTAATTTTAATTTCTATATTTGTTATCTAATTTTCAACTACAATTTAAATTACATTCTGGCTTTGCCTATTTTACCACCAAGTCTGCACTTAGTTTTTCTTGAAAAACATTTTCTACTCAGCTAGTTTGTAATAATGAAGCTATGTGCTGATATAAAATGGTTTTAGAAACACCTTAAACTATTGTATTATTTTTGAAGTTATTGTTTATGACAACATGAGAATAAGCAGTTGAGTTTGATTTACACTTCTTCAAAGGATTTATAAATTTATGTTTCTAGGAGAATTCTCAAGTAGTTTCTAGTGGCATAAGAAAATAAATCATTTTACAAGAGTATGAGTGAGGACTCCCTGGTATTGTGGTAGAAGAGTAGATATGCACGAAATTCCTTTCCAGACTCTGATTATTCATCCACATCAACTGCTTGATGTCACAATTTTTGGGGGGAGATACATATGAGATTTCACCACAGAAACTGTTTCAGAATGCTGCAGTCAACTGCTTTTCAAAGAATACTGAAATAATCATTAATATTTCCTTCTGAAATACTAATGATTTCCTTCTCAGTGGATTCCTGGTCCCATAGCTTCTTGCTGTGAGAAAATATTTCTCTTCTGAGGAGTGTGAAATTTTTGACTTGTCAGTGTTAAGATACCATGGCTGAGGTAGAGTTTTGGGTTGGCTTGTTCTTTGTTTGCTTTCTGTGGTGGGAAGGAATCGAGATTGTTCATTGTCTGGTGGCCCAAGGAGAACACTGTGTTTGCTTTCCCTTGCAGAAGACCCACAGTGTCCATTTGGCCTCAGCAAGGTTTGTTTGTTTGTTCTTTTCTGCTGAGAAGGGAGGCAGAAAGGAAATGGAATGGTTTAAGTGACCTGAGCTAAAGAAGAAAAGTTCCTTATTTTCTGCTGTTGTTGTTGGAAAATTGTGCTGTCAGTTCTTCCTGTCAGCAAGGATGTGTTATCCTGTGCTATTATCCCCTTCTGCCAGGGAGGGAACATAAGTGGATGTCCTCCAGCTCTGAATCCAGGAATCCACACTTTCATTTCATTAGACTTGTTTTCTGAAACTTCATCTAATGGATGTCCTGAATCAAGGATTCAGGGTAACCACTGAAATGGAGCCATTTATTTCTAAAGTCAAATCACCAATGTAAACTCTCAGCAACTGCCTAACATAGTGTTCAGTGAAAGTAATAGGTCTGTACACAGTAGGTATGGCAGTTTGCTTTGTTCCTCTTTCACTGATTTTGAATGGTGTTAGGTACCTACACTTGAAAATAGACCTTGGCTTTAATTCTTTTGTGCAGGAATGATTTAAGACATGGACTTCCATGCTGTTTCATCATGCTGTGTTTTATAAAAAAGGAAAATCTGCCCTAATTGGTGAGTTTTACTGTTTTTAGTCAAGATATATTTGGAGAAGAAAATAAAAACTTGATAAGGTCACAGATGACCTCAAAACACATGACAAAGAAAGGACAACTCTTTGAACCATGGGAAATTAAACATTTCTTTTCACCCAGTAAAAGTAAATTTCTTAATAACAAATAGCATGGTGTTATTCCTAAGTGGTTTTACCCTATGATTATTAGCAATATTCAGAGGATGCCAAATAGAGAGAAAAGTACAAAAGGCTTAAGACAAATACCCAACTTTTCATTTGGGTCTCATCAAGACTGGTCAGAGAGATCACCTCCCTGCACCTGCTGGCACTCTTCTGTCTGACACAGCTCAGGGTGCAGGTAGAGAAATATTTCAAATCCTTGCTATAGGCACTGTCTGCTGTAGCATCATCTGCACGTGCCTCTATTCATTCTTTAAACATTGAAGATTCCATTGCATTGGCTTTAAAAAAAAAAAAAAAAACAGACCAAATTGTGTACAATGCCTTAGAATCATAATTGAAATGGGGATTTAAGATTAAACAACTGAATAGCCGTAGACAAGATCATGTAAAAAATAAAAAGGGAATAAACTATTAAAATTGACACAGACACACAGATATACACAGATATGTTGTGTGTCATGGTGATTACTTTGGAAAAATATATTTTACAGTCTGAACTAATGTGTTTGTGGAAACAGTGATAAGAAAAGCAGGGATGGATTCTCATTTTAAGGAGGAAGATTAGCTCAGGTGTTCAGGTGGAGAACCATTAAGTTCATTGTAATTCCATCCACTAAGATCTAAATTCACTGCATTTTTTTAAAAGGTCTTTTTATTGTCTGTTAATGCAGACATTAAAGCAGCTGAATGAAGCTCACTTTCTCCATTCTTCTTCCCTGAGGGCTAGTTTATTCTTTTCCACCGTCTCCATTTCTTCCAAAAAGTACCAAAACATTTCCCTCTTAAATGAGTTCTAGCAGGGGACTAAAATTAAGAAAATTAGAGGAAACAAACTCAATCAATAATGAATAATGGAGAAAGAAATACTTTCTTCAATGTTTGCTAGTATTTTAATCATCCAACCATTCCCAGATCTTTAATATGGACTTAGCTTTTCCAGATGCTGTTCTTTACTAATAAAGTATATTACTCAAGTTTTGACATTAGTGTAGCATTAGGAAACACTAATTATTTTTTATTTGTTCAAAATCCTAACAGTTCCAGTTCAAACTTTCCTAAAAGATAGTTTGATGGTTTATTTTAGTTTAATTTAGGGTCTTTATTTCTAATAAATATCTTAAATATGAGCATTCTTTAAGAAGCTAAATGGAGGGATTGAATTCTTCATGGACTTCAGTGTCTGCAAAAGTCTCTGTTTACAAAGGTAAAGTTTTTTTTCATCTGTTGCTTTCAATGAAATAGAGGGAAAAATTTTTTAGTGCCCATCTACAAAACTATGAATTATAGAACTGCCCTCAAATTTAGAGGGGAAAAAAATAAGGAAACATGTAGGCTAATCACCTAATTTTATTTTCAAACATGTTATGGTTATTTTGGACTTTCACTGTAGTCACTCTGGCCTTTGGATTAAATTACATCAGCTTCAAAATCTATTTCCAAATAAATTCTGTGTGATAGCCTCAAAGTGCCAAGTACAACACAATTTGTATTGTGTTCATTTTTGCTAAATTTATATCTTAAAAGTACAGTGAGAGTTATTTGAGAATAAAGTTCAAATCTGGTGTTTAAAACTACTTTAGACATGTCAAATTTCTGCCTTAATCAGGGTGATATCTGATATGGACACAAAGAATTGGTAATCCTTAAGTGAAGCGAAAGATCCTGCAGAACACGCTCTTGAAACTTTCAAAATCTTACATATGGTTCTTATTATTTGTAAATTAAACCATAAGAATTTCTGTATCTGATTGTTACAGTGGAAGGGAAAATACCATCTTCTGGTGGATAGATGTTTATGGTGCTATTGAGAAATGAATGGAGAGGGTGGCAGTGCTGCAATGGACTTCACTGCCCCAAGGTTTTGCTTACCTAGTGCCAAACCGTTCTGGCTGAGGTGCTTCAGCTGAGCTGACTAACACAGGGCTTTGGCTTGTCTCGCTGAGCTCCCAAACACTGCTTCCTCTCACTAAGCATCAGGGAAGAGCCATAGAGGAAGAGAAGTTTTGCAAAGATTTGCTGGTGGGCTCTGCATCCCTCCTCGGGCTGGGTGGGTCTCAGATGTGCCAAGCAGGGCACATCACACTGGCTGCCTGCTGGGGCAGCTGCTGCCCAGCAGTGGCCTCTTGCCAGTCAGACTTGTCACTGGTGGACTCCCTTTGCTGCTGTCCCAGGGAAGGTATTTTGTGTTTAAAAGCAGAGTCGTTTGTAAGGCAGTTTAGGTTAAGGTGCACAGCCTTTTGAGAACAAAAAGACCTGTTCTGGGCCTAATTAAAAACCAAGGTCACATGATAGCATGTATTTTTGTGAACTATTCTTGATTCATCACCAAAGGGTCCTAAAAATGCTTTAGTGTTATATAGATGGGGCAAGAATGGAAGATGTGAATTACTTCAGTTCACATAGTACTTCGTAGAAGTTTGAAAGTTTGGGAGGACTACTTAATTTCTTTTTAATTAATTAACATTTAGATTTCACCAGGGATTAGAAATGCCATGTGGAATTGTTAAAATGATTCCAATCCAATTAATTCTGGGTAATAACTGGAATAGGTAGTAGCAACATCATGATGAGTCTATGGGTGCAAAAGAGAGTTAAGTCTCCAATCTAAAAAATATTTAAATCTGTATAAAGTACAAAACTCTGCCTACTGAGCTTTTAAATCAAATTCAGCCACTTCTTTCCTCAATTCAAGGGTCCTGCTGTCACATGATGCATTAAATCTATAAAGTTTAATATAGACAATGTAACTTGGACTATTTCAAAATGTACACCTCTCTAAATAGTTAAATAATGATGATATTTTAGTATTTGTATAATATTAATCTGCATACATGAAAATAATTCCTGATTCTCAGCAGATACCGGAAAACATATTTCAAGTCCCAAGTAATTAAAATAAGCTACAAACACATTCCAGAGAGGAGACACACAGTGAGACAAGAACAGTTATTGATAGTAGTGTGAATAATTGCATTGATAATTTGTGTGAATTTAGAGACTCTATTTGATTTTTAAGCATTAAAGTGCCATTTCACTAGGCTTGTTAGTACTCCTGGCTGTTTAGATCTGACTATCATAGAGGCATAAGTTTTCTTAGCAACAGCAATTGAGTTAATTCTCTTTCTTTCTTCTTACTTTTGTTTTCATCCAGAGGATCAAAATAGTACAGCCCTCTCCTGCTCTCATAGCATTTCCAAGGTAGTCAACTGGATGTTTATCATAGTTCTGAAAAAGATGAATGGATATGTCAATTTTGTCAATTACTTGTATTGTCCTCCTAAAAATATATGTTTTGTTTATGTTACTTGATTGTCCAGCTGTAGGATTCAGATGTAGAATTATGGCTAAATAAGGCATACAAAAATGTGGTGTAAAAAACATATGAAACTATTTTGGGACAGGACATTTTTATGCAGTGAATCTGTTGTTCTTGGGTATAATTATACTGACTAAAACTAGTACTGTATCAGCCTACAATATCAGAATAAATCAAATGACAAATATCTTCTGGATGCCATTTAAGGATTATTTGTTTCTTTATGCCTCTTTTGGTTACATGATGGTATATGTACTCACTAAATTTCTGCAACCAAGTATTTCTAGGCTTTTTAAACCCCAATCATTTTCTTCTGAGTACATGTCATCCTCCTCCCATGCAGAAAGAGCAGGGAATAGGGTTGAAATTTTACTAATGGGATTGGTTCCTCAAAATAAAAATCAGTGTACTTTTCATCCTTCTCAGTGGTAACTTTTGAAATCAGCTCCAAGAAAATGTTTGATATTTACAAGACTGATCTGTTGATTGCAGTTGAAACCATGAAAACATGCTGTTGTACATTTCATTTTGTAAATTTGTTTACTTCACCTGTAACCTGTATGCTAAAATATTAAGCTAATTATTATCTTGTTGCCATATGGATAATGGCTGACTCATACATGCTTCATAAGGCATCTGTATTGTGGTACCAGTAGGGAAAATGACATGGTGTGGGAAGCCTGATGAAAATTGGTGAGAGCATCACCACCAGTTTTCTCCTGTTGCCCAAAGGAAAAAGCCATGCTGCAGGCACAGTCCTGGTAAAATTGGATTCATTTTGCCTGGATTCTGTCTATGCTGTGTTTCAGTCATTAGAGAACTTAATTCTTTCCTTACCTGCATCAGAAAGTTAATGTGTTGTCCTGGAATCACTGAAGATTCTAAGCTCAATGACATTTCTTCTCTTTAAAAGCGCTGTTAAGCCTTACTGTGAGAATATCTCGTTCTCTGTGATGTATTTTTTATGCAAGTCAATGAAAGCTTGGTTTGCAATTCATCATTTCTTCATACTTATAACACTGCTTTGCTTATGTCCAGCGTATAAGCCCTTGTGAAGTGTCCAAATTAACACAAGCCTGCTGTTAAATTGTCTGGCCATTTACAAATATAATATGTCTAGATTCAGGACAGACATCGACTCTAATCACTCTTAGCTGTATTTTGAAATTAGTACATGAAGGACAAACATCAGCTCTTCTATCCATCTGTCTTTCTGAGTGCATAACAGAGCTGACCGTGACTTATTACTTCCTTTGCTAAATAATGTTGCAGGTATTTCTGACCAAAGAATATCAAAAAAAAACCCAAAATAAACTTTCTCTGCTGAATTATTTAAATAAGGAGTCATTAATGGATTATTTGGTCAATGCATACATTCATCCACTGCAAGAAACAGGCACCTAGCTGTTTCTTGTCATTTTGTGTGATACAGCAACAAGAATCGGTGTGTTTGTGTCATCCTGGGACAAAAGCCTATGAGTACAAAAAAAGTTCAAGCTGCTTGTGTGGAACACCAGAAAAATTAATCTGTCCAGTGTCTACGGGACAGAATGCCGTAGCATCTACCGGAAGAGGTTGTGGCAACAAACACTTGAAAAAACCCCAATGATCAGAGCAGATTAGTCCAGCCAGCAATGTAGTCAGGTTTCCATAGTTGCTGAGCTCTTTTGTGACAGTAGCTGCCAGTGGCAAATCCTCTCAGCTGCGTTTTGCTGCATAACTATCTGATCCTAACCTGGCTGTAGTTAGAGGGTCTGTATTCTTCTTTTGCCGGGCAGTGTCAAAGTTGTCTGCTGAGCCCCAGAGGTGATGGCCAACAGGGGTGACAGCCAGTTCAACCAGCGCTACAGAGAGCACTGCAGCCCACCTTCCGTTCTGTACACAAGTACACACAGGATATCCATGGAATGCAAAAATCAAATTATTGATCTCTGACTTCAAGGCATGTAATGGTTTGGGTTCAGGATACAAGAAAGGTCATCATGCTGTAGAATGAAGAGTGGAGATGAGAGTTATGTGAGGCCTGTGATCCACAAAGTAGCATGGCAAGATTGTGGTTCATGTGCAGTACAACAGAATGTGTGCTCATACAGGCATAAAAAATTATATATATGAGTTCTCCCTGCAAAGTAGAAAAGGTACAGAAAGAGGAATGAGCACAGCTATCAAAACACTTTGGAAAAGTGTTCATGTCCTTTGGGTATGAGAACTGTTTAAGAATCTGCCTGAAGAAGAGGGATTTAGAAACCAGAAGGTTAAACACATAGCCAAGTTTAAATACCCTCAGGTACTTGTTATATGCTAATTTAGAATAATAATGCTTTAACCAGCAAATATTCAATAGCTGATGAGACAGTTCGTTTCATTGTGACGTGAATGTAATAAAAATGTTCTCTGAGAAGCTAATTGCCTACTGGTAAATTGCTGTTTAAGTAAGACTTGCCGTTGCATGAGAATTTATAACAACATTCTACACCACTCCTGGTGATTTTAAGATTCCCAGTGTACAGGATGTGATAAGGCATTATGCAGGGAGAATTCTCTTCCCTTCTGGATGGGGATGTGTATAACTGTGTTGTCCTTTGAGATGAGTTCTCCTGCAGTTGCTGCTCTCACAGCCTGCTGCAGATAAGAATGAGTGATGATGCCCTAGATTTTAATGGAAATTTTAGAGCATGCACTGGTAGGGTACAGTCTTCACCAGAGAAAAATGAGCTGACTTGCAGGCATGAGGGGTCATCAAGAAAGATAAAGAAATTGAACATATACTCCAGCCTAGGCAAGGCATTTTAAAGGATATTATGGAGATGAGGAAGAGGTAATTTAATTTTTATAATGTCACTCAATTTAAGATACAAAGTCAAGGTACTGTGTTTTTTGCAATGATTAAAGATTTGGGGTGTTCTTTTTGTAGGAACTGGTGAATGTTTATGTGGTAAAGCCTGAATACGACAAAGAATTGAATTCGGACGCATCAGAATTATGTAGTATCTCTTCCCAAAACCACATTACAGACAAATTGAAATTTAAAACAATTATCCAATTTTATCTTGACAGTCAAATTTCCTTAAGAAGCCTCTCTTTAAAGTTAGCTTAATCCCCAAACAGTAATATATCTTGTTTTTATGCAAAGTCCATGATACTACATTAATCATGTAGCCTTCCAGCTACAGTTCCCTTTACAACAAAAACCCAAGGCTTCTGTTCTTATTGAAACCTCATTTGCCCATTAGATGTGAGACTTCCAATGCATCAGGTTTGCAATACTGTCAAGATTTTTTGAAATTATGATTAATTGGGTGAATTTTTACTCCAAAACCTCATGTAAACATTTTATTTTTAATGAGGAAATATGATGCTGTATCTCTCCTGCATAAGAACATAAAAATAAAAACTGGGCTGAAAATTTTCTAGATGGGCTCATCTTAGAAGGCAGGGATAGCACAGATATGGGAAAACATTTTAACTTTTCTTTCTTCCTTTTTTATCTAAAACCAGAACAAATTCTTACCGAGTCTTAACATAAAAATGTCCACTTGCAGCTAGGTTGTCTGTGTCTATACTGTGCTGTGACTGATTTTACAACTACTTGGTAGATTCATCTGGAGAGGTTTTAACCAAGTTTTTGTTTAATATGGATTGCACTTACTTAGTGTAAGGAAGTCCTCCCAACCAAGTCTAGTAAATAATGATGTATCACCTTTTAATTTTTTAAAAGCAGATGCCTTATGAAAACGCTGTGCTCCAAAGCCTAATAATAATAATAATAATAATAATAATTTCTGTGTTATCCCCTCTAGCTCCTGGGAGTTCCAACCCATAACTACCCCATTACCTAAATTGGTTTTTCATGTTGAGCATTATGGATCAGCAGTGGTGCAAAGGAGTGTGTCATTCTGCCTACACAGACCGCTGCAGCTTCTCCTCACTACACCTAGTTTGTCAAGGGACTCTGTTTTCACATAGATGTTATTTCAGTAGTAAATAGGAAGTGCAAAGACAAGAAAAACTACTGGATGACTGACAGAAGTTTATTTGATAGAAGCTTATTTTGATTCCATTCATCCCCTCTTCAATCTCAGTGTTATGGTTGTGATGTAGATTTCTTGTTTAGTTGAAGTTATTTGGGGGGAGAAATTTTGTGTTGGGATAGGAGAGGAGAAAAAGAAGAAAATTAGAACAGGCCTGTTGGTCAGTCAGAACTATGGTGGGACAGAATATTGGGGTAATACACTACACCCCAAATCTTAGTCCCTATTTTTGAAACATTTCTGTCATATATGGTAGTCTTTGGGGCTGTTTTTTTACTGAAAATGTTAGTGCAATCAAGGACACCTGTGAGCAAATGTGTAGGTGACTACTAAGACACCATGCTTTTAGGAAAACTAATGCTAGCCAATGCTGTTTGATTAAATTATTTTTTATACTTAGCATCTAGGCTGCTTTTCAGAAAATAGTTTTATGGTGGCTATCTTGTGAGGACTAGGAAAATGAATGGGAATGGCTCAGTTACTCTAGTCATAAAGAAAAAACAATCAGATGCATTCCACAGAATGATAAAAAAGATCCCCAGGATAAATGATAAGGGTTTAAAAATTATGTACATTGTTTTTTTCTTAAGAAATGTGGTTGACAATATGTATCAAAACAGTTGAGTAATAGGACAAGGGACATTTTCATACCAAATTTCAGAGGTTAAAATTGAGACAAAGGTAACCAGAAAATGCCAGTAATACAGACTCTTTTACAGTTTTAATTACCTCAATTCAAGAAGACAATTCTGAGTTGCCTTGATTTTAGGAGAACATACATTTTAAAACATCAGAAAAAAAAATATGAATAATGGTAACACTTTACCATTCTTCTGTATCTAAATACAAACACACAGTTATGATATAAATGTCTCGTTGCACAGTATAAACTACCTTATGTTCTGCATGCATGAGCAGAATTTTTATTAAACTCATATAAATGTACTTTTAAGTTTTTTTATCAGTAGGGAAATTTGAAAATATAGTTAATGTTGGAAAAGACCTTTTGAAAACAGGTCAGAGAAAATAAAAACAAGCAGAGGAAAAGGTCCTAAATTGGCTATTCTGTTTTCTTAAATATGTATGAACAAACACCTGTAAATCTTTTCCTAGGTCTTCAGTGAAGAAATACCATAGCAGTGACTTTAAGGCAATTCTGTTGCCTGCTGTGTTTAGGTTTTTTTGTTTTGTTTTAAAGACAGTGCATGTGCTTCTAGATTATCACTGGTTAATTTCTGCAAAATGTGGTTTAAATCCCAGGACTGTATACTATTCTTTGCAGCACATTGACACATTTGGTACAAACTAGTAATGCAAATGAGAGAGCAGCACAGATACTCTAACCATCTTTCCCAGAGAGCCAAACAGGACAGAGTACGTGTTAGCAAAATGAGTCACGAGTGTGAAAGACGCTTGCTTTTTGCCTGTGTCCCAATTTTTTTGTTCCCTGCTATTTCTAGAATTTTCTCTGAGATCAATGGAAATAACAGTTTGCCTTTAAAGCCTGATTTATTTACATGCTATTTTTAGCATAGCTGAAGTCCTGACAAAAAGAGATATCTCAAATCTTTGCAAGGATAAGGATCAAGAAAGTATGTGGAAGGGGTTTGACCATAGTAAAAATCTTTTATGTCTTGTGATTATATTGTTCTCACTTCCCCTGGCAAGATCGTTCTATGCTGCCTGACAGACAAAATAAAGGTATGACAGTGAAATAAGGTGTAAAAGAGAGGATAATATTTGAAGACTGAAGAGACAGGGATACAATTTTCTAATTTAATGTATGTTCTCCATTTTCAGCTAAAGTAAAGATAGCTCATCTTCTTCCACTAGCAAATAAGCTCTTACTGATTCAGAATTATCCAAATGTTTCAAAACCTGACAGTTATTTAAACAGAAAAAAAAAGCTCATCCATTTTGGTTAGACTTAATTCTGAATTTCAATACAATTTACAGTGATTCAAGGAGAGGTTGAGCAGAGTATTTTTTCACCCTCCCTTTTTGGGACCTATAAGCAGAGAAGTTACAACAGAATGTGCATTTCTGTGAGCAAAAGTTCCCTTTAGCTCTTAAAAAAAATGTATAAGTGATTTATCATCATTTCAAATAAGCGAAGTCAACAACACTGTTCTTGTTTTGGGATAGCTTTCTGTTTTAGATTTATAGATCTGTTTCTTATGCCTTCCTCTTAGGGTTCAAAACACTTCACTTGAAACCCTTTCTTTTTGTCTGATATAAGTTTCTAATGGAAATTGGGAACACTGAGGAAAAATAGTATTTTAAACACGATCTCTGTCTGAAGGAATTGTGTTGTCTTGTGTCTCTAGGGTGTCTTGAAGAATGTACATTATTTACAAAAGCTGTGTTCTCATTTAAAATCTCATTGTGTTATGCATGTTATTCCTGACACTTCTGGGAAGCATCCTCCTGCCATCAGTCCTGTGTGGTTATTTAGCCATACAAATAGATATCTTGATTCACCACTGAAATAATGAATTATGTAACTTCAGTCTTTGCAGATTTTCTAAGGACTAATGCATTATTTCTGACTAGTATTGGGAACTAGGATATTTCAAACAAATAAACAAACAAAAAACCCTCCTAGCAAACCAAAAATACCCACAAAAGAACAAAAACCAAAAACAACGACCAAAAAAATTTTTGGTTTTGTCATGCTTTTACTTCACATAATGCTTTACTTCTATACCCTTCAGAAAAACATTGAGCCTAGAATAAGGGAAAGAGGGGATCTCATTCATCTGAGAGATGTGACTAAATCATAGTTTGCCTTATATTCTATCTTGTGAATGTCCAGTTTCACATAAAAGATGTTGTGCAGAACCTCACTGCAGCTTTCTTCCTGTCTGAGGGCTGATATTTCGTTGATAAGAAATTTATAAGGAAAGTGGAGTTTGACAATCACAAGTGTCCTTAATTGGGACGTTATCAAGGCTTAGAGTATATCTATCATGCAAAGTGAAACACCTGAGATTTTTCAAGACTGACTTTCGTAGAAACAAGTATGTGCTTAAGATATTCCTAAGTGTTTTGGCATGTACAAAAACAACAAAGAAAATCTTGGTGTAGGTTTTTTTGCAATTACAGCAGATTTAGTTTGCTTTTAATTATACTCTTTGTTTCCTTTTTTTTTTTTTTT
>LTAT01000001.1:9849284-9859464 GCA_003286495.1 Chlorodrepanis virens
TTATGCTGTATGATCCTTCCAGCACTGGGCAGGGAAATAACTTTGTTGCTGTAATTAGATTTCTTTCTTTTCTTCTTGAAAATCAAGTGTTTCTGCTGGCTTGGTTTATTTCTGGTTGTAACCTAGCTGAAATCTCAGGAAATATTTTAGTTTTGTCTCCCTTATCTCACTGAACCAATACCCATGGTTTGTTCCTGTTGCTGTATTGCAAGGCCATAATGCAATGATGTATAACAGGTAAATTGTAAAGTGGAGCTGTCCGTGGTAGCCAATACCATTTTACTGGCTTTGCACTTCATGCTCCTGTACAAAAGCAGTTGCAAGCCTAAACTGATTCATCCCCTTGCCTACCACAGTAATTTTCCACGACTGGGAAGCCACTTTTGTAGGCTTCACATTTCTTAGGATACATTTATTCCTTTATAACTTTCTATAATTGCAGCCAAGGCAGTGTACACTGACTACTAGTCCAAATATTTTTGCCATTCTTTTCTTACAAATGGGCAGAATAATATTAGTAGTAGGTTTTTCTATTTTTGTCTGGGATGTGACTAATTTTTTAGTTTTCACAGAATAAAAAGTATCCAGAAAAGTTTCTTGTATCTGTCAAAAATATATATTTTAAATATAAATGAAGAATAACAAACACATGAGAAATTTCTGAATGAAAAAAAAAAAATGTATCATTTTAATGTGATTTAAAATAAAGTGTAAAAGATATGGATGAGAATTCCAACAGAGAGGGTTATACAAATATATTTTATACAGCTATAAAAATATATATTAGTCAAATACTTGAAGGGGGAGATATCTGCAGTAGAAAGAGGGAATATGTACAGCTTAAATATAATGTTTGTAAAGAAAACAGGATGCTGAGGCACATATGTTTATTCCAGTGCTGCTGAGTTAATGAATAGAGATAACACTTTCCAAGTAGAGATTCCATAGGAAAGCAAATTGAAATTTTCTAGGTTTTGATTCAGAGAAGGTATATAGGAAATAACTTAGGTTATGTAAGGGTCTGGATAGTTCTGTAAGAATCAGGAAAATCTGTGAAATCCTAAAGGTATTGTAACTATCTGTTTTTAATTTAAAAGAAGAAAAATAAGTTGCTTTAAATATGATGGAAAAAATTAAGAACTAATTTCCCATTTAGTTGGATTAAAATTGCTTATTTAGCTAAAAATGCGGTTGTGATATTAAGATAAATTCATTAGTATTGCTGATAAACATGGTATCAAATTAGGCCATATTGTATTCTGTGTAGAGGTAAATTAAAAAGTTGTTTGACTGAGTATTGTCTTCACATTTTGATGCTACATCAGTATGGAAATTAATATATTACAGTGGCATTCAGTGGTGTGTGCTGCAAAATCAATCTGTAGGTTTTTGGACTCAGAGTTGAATTTTATGTGTTTAACCTGAAGCATTATAGTTAGCATGCAGTAGCAGTAGAGTTTTTGCAGGAAAAAAAATCTCTTTTTCTCCCTGAAGTATTTCTAAATCAGTTCTAAAATTAAATTGAATTAATATACTAATAAAAAGCAACTGTGTCATTTTGGCTAGAAACACAAAATAGACCTCTGGTCATGCACTTTACAATTCACTACCAAAATGACTTTCATCACAATTTTGTGTCACATTAGAGACAAGAAATATGAATTTAAAGGAATATGGCTCATTTTTACAATTACATGTTACTGGAAAAAAATGAGAAAGTGATTTTTTTTTAAATTACTATTAATCTGGTGTATATCTTTATAAAACCACAAGGATTTTGTATGATTGCAAATTATCAGCATTTGAAGACAATACTATTTATAGTTTTTAAGATTATTAAATTGCCAAGGTCAGCTCTCAGCTGAACTAGTAATATATAATTTTTTTCAATGCTTCTAAGCCACAGAGCGTTTTTGTGGTGACTTGACCCTGGCTGGATACTAGTTGGCTACTAGTTGGCTACTCCTCAGGTGCATGGAGGGGGGCGGCGGCAGGGGAAACACCACAAAAGGCTCATGGGCCAAGTACAGGGAGCAATCACTCACCAGTTGCCATCATAGGCAAAACAGGCCCAGCTGGAGGAAATAATGGCATCTATCTCCAATTAAATCAGAGCAGGGCAATGAGAAGCAAACCTAAATCTTAAAACACCTTCCCTCCACCCCTCCACACACTTCCTAGGATTTTCTGCACTCCTGAGCTCTCTAAATCTCCACCTCCAGTGATAGAAGTTGAATGGGGAATTGGGGCTCTGATTAGAGCATCACATGTTGTCTCTGCTGCTCCTTCTTCCTCAGAGGGAGGACTTTTCCCAGTCTTTCCCTGCCCCAGGACAGGGATATTCCCTCTGTGCAGCTCAGGAGCAGATGGCTCCAGCATGGAAACATATGTGCTGCCAGCCAGCCTGCTCCAGCATGGACTTCCCACCAGCCTATTTTTTTGGGCATCTCCCTGCTCTGGAGTAGATCCTCCAAGGGCTGCAGGGGCACAGCTGCCTCATCATGAGCTGCACCACGGACTGCAGGGGAACCTCAGCTCTGGCACCTGGAGCAGTTTCTGCTCCTCCTCCTGCACTGCAGGAGTCTGCAGGGCTCTCACATATTCTCAGTCCTCCCTCTCACTTCAATTACACAGGATTTCATTCCCCTTCTTAACCATATTATCCCAGAGGTTCTCCCAGTGGTGGCTCATCCTTGGCCAGCATCAGGTCCATCCTGGAGGTGAACTGGAGATGAATTTGGAATTATATTTGATAGCAGCACAGGAAGCAGCAGCAAGAATCTGGAATTACTGTAACAACCTGAGATGTGAAGTTACTAAGCTATAGTAGACTATTGCTTTCTAAGGGCCAGCAGGATAGACTAAAGAAATTATGTAGGAAAAATAAGGAAGTTTCCATTTTTATGACTTGTCTTCTGAAGGACGGATTTCTCCCTTTCTAGAGACAAAAGGCACAGTCAAAGGATAAAGTCTGGAAGAGATAAAAACTTTCAAATAAATCTGGAACTCTTGCTGATTTAGAAGTTTTGGCAGAGTGTAAGAAGTTTTATATCTCCATTTATTTTGTTAAAATATACAATTGTGGAGTAGCATTGTACCCAACTTTCTTTATCTATACTATCAGTCATGGATAATATAAAATCCATCTAGGGAAATACTGGCCCTCATGTCTTCCTAAATGTACAGCACCAAACTGTAGAAAAAAATAAGTAATACAGAAAGCAGGATAGAATAATAATTTCCTAAGGCTCTCCAACAAAGCAATTTGCATACCAAATCAAACAAAATGTTTCTATGCTTTATAAGCTTTAGATAAATGGCGGCTTAAGCCACAAATAATTCCTTTTATAATTTTTTTACAAAGTGAGAATGAAATCTCATTTTAATTTTACAGTATTTATTGTATGTTCAGAAAACAGGTCTGCAGTAATTTTCTTTTGGTTTCTCATGTACAGCTGATAACCAAATCAGTAATGCAGAGAACATAAACCCAGGTCTGCTTTATAGGGAGAATCTGTCCAGAGCCTACTGTCACCTCTTTCAAATACTCTTCCAAATACTGTTCTTGAACAGAGTTGGTATTAATATTCAAGCCATTATAATTCATATAAATTATATTAAAAAGAAAACATTTTTCTTTAAATTATTATCAACTCCATAGCAAACGACTATTTTTCACTTTTCCATCTCCATCAACTGTCCTGAATTTCCATAATTCATAATAATAATAACAAAATAACCAACATAATGCACACCAAGCAAGCAACATTTCCTAGCTGTTTGTCACAAAACGGTTAGGAAGCATCATGTACTCTTTGTTGATTGCTTTAATCCTAACAAAGTGCCAGTAATGTGTATCCAGATTAAATCATTAGGGTTTAACTGCCTAGAAAATTAATTTCTTCCTTATTTCTAATAGAATATTGAACAGAGGTACATACCCTTAATGGGTAAATTCATTCTGGTAACCAAATGCTAGCAAATTGTTTTGGGGATAGTTTTCCACCAGATGTTTCCACGGTTCTTTGATTTAAATTGTTGCATCTGAGTAGACACTCTTATGACAACCTTATGGGTTTATGTGATTTAAAGCAGAGGAGAAATTTATGTAAATGACTGAAGATTAGAACATTAATGCTGAATTTAGGACTACAGTTTTCCTTAAGTGGTGCATAGTACCTTTATGTGCTTTTGGATCTGTACCTTACACTGCAGGAAGAAGAGGCAATAAATTTTTTCCCCTTAAATTATTTTGCGACCATTATTTTTTTCTGACAGAAATTATCTTGTTTGTGGTATTTTTTTCATGTTGCTCCAGAGCTTTTCTATAACAATAAATTATTTTTAAGTACGTTTGTTAACCTTAGATACTAACGCAAGTTGTGAAAAGCAACTTTGTAGTAATAACTCTGGGATGAGCATGCAAAAATGTGGCTTTGAGTAAAAGTGTTAAAGAAATTTTGTTCTCTTCATAAAAAAATACCTTTTAAAAAATGTTAGTGTCTTCATGGGAAGCTGTGCTTTGTGCAGTATCCATTACCAACAAAAATCTTTTACATGAGCTGTGGAATCCAGAACTTTATCAGCACATGTGTTTCTGTTTAATCATGTTAAAAGTGCTAAATGCTTAGAGTACTTGAAAAAAAACCATCTCAGATTGAGTTCTTTATGGTGATCTGAAATGCAGATGGCCAGAAGGCTCCTCTCATATTCTGGTGGAAGTTCACACTTCTCCTTCCTACACATCCTGTTCCCATTCCAGCAATAGGGATCTCAAGTTCTAAGCCCACCCCTGCCATTGAGCTAGCTATTTTCTATTTTACTTTGTAAGTGAAGCCTATTACATAATATGTCAGAGGATAAATGAGAAAATTCCTTTGTTTAACTTTGTGTCAATTGAAATAAGTGTGAAAATCATGTACTAGTTGCTCTTTGGTGTTTGTGTATGCTGGTGGAGAGAAAACACAATTTAAGACTGTGAGTACAGGAAATAAGCTCAGAGTACTTGAATGAGCTTTCACTTAGCATTTCTCTTCGTGGTACTTTACTGACTGGTTGTTGTTTCTGTCATTTAGAGAAGTAAATTCATAGATAACAAGTAATTTCTACAAATTTTGTTTCTAAAACCTCCAGAGTTCCAGAAGTAGAACTTCCCATCTCTCCATCTCTGTTCTTGCTTTGCTCTCCTATTCCAAATGAATGGATCTCTGCATACGAGTAGAAACTTTGTTCTGAGTTGTTTTTTCAGTAAGTGGTATGGGTCTTAACTTCACAAGGTCTCAAGTGCCTTGCTGGAAATAAACCACTTAATCTAATATTTTTTTTTCTCAAACTGTACTTTGTTATGATTTACCCATGTAATGCTCCCTACTGTGCAATGCAAAGGCTCTAGTCTGTGAAATACAGTGAATATGTGCAAAAACTAGGTACTTATTTTGAGTTGGGCATTACCAAAAAGGAAATAGGTAGTGGAAAGACCAAATCAGACTTGCAAGAGTAGGCAATATTTGCATTTAGACAAACAACCTAACTCTTGTGGCTATTTTTTTTTCTAACAGTGAAATCATGTATCTGAAAATAATAGTCAAGAGTTGGGCTAGGTATTATCGTATTAATGTGCATCTCAAAAAGAAAAGAAGATTTTCTATCTCAAAGTAAGAGGCTTTTATGTGTCTGTTCTGGCTCTTAGAAAATCTTGCCATTTCTGCTACAAAGGTACGTTAAAAACCTTACACATTGCACGGGCAAAGCAAAGTGTGCTGGGACACTGTGGGGCAGCAGGGTGCTTAGCAACGTGACTGGACTGTCACGTAGCTTGTAAGGATCCTGCAGAAAAATATTTCTCATCCTATCAAAAAATAATAAAACAGGATGCAGATTACTGCCACAGTTATGCTCATCACAGCTACTTCTTACTCTGAAATTGTGGGGCTTCAAAATAGTTTGGAAAAAAACCCCCAACACATCAGCAGAACTGTTTTGTACTGAGAGGAATCTAAGGAATAATTTGAGGATGAGTTGTGTGTGTCCTGTGACAACCTAAAAGCAATTGTGGTAAAACCAAACAGAAAGTACAGTAAAAACAAGCTAAATCTCGACAGTACAAACCTCTGCTTCAGGTACAGCCCCTTGCCCAGGGCTGTGGACAAACACCACAGCAACCTGCTGACATTGACCCCTGTGCCCCAAGCTCTGCTGGTGTTGGTGTTCAAGCTGTCCCTGTAAAATTTGTGCTGAGACAGAGTGTTCAACTGACTCAATGCAATTTAATGAATTAGTAGCTGGCAACTGAGTTTGATCATGTTAGAGCAAGTAAACTTCCAGAGTGGTTCAGTTTGTGAACTTCAATCGTAACCTCATGACCAAAGATATATATTTAAAAAGCGTAAGGAGTAGTTATGTTCGTCTTTTACATTCCTGGAAAGTTGTATCCTGCCAATTTCAGCTGTTTCATGGACAAATTTTATTTAATGTTAATATGCAGGGTTACTGATTTACTCTGCAATTTATGCTATGTATTTAGAAAGCAAACACATAATTTTGTTCTGGAGTATGATTTACTGGAGTATTTGGTTTCCTCCAGAAAAACTCGCTTCAGCATTTTACTTGAAAGCCTTTGTATGGAGAAAGGATTCAGACACAGTTCCTGAAGTTGTGAAAATCTGTCATAAGTATGAATATCGCAGTGTAGATTGCTGATGTTATTTCAGTTCCTGCTTATTTTAGCAGTAAACTGTTGAAAATTTTTTTACACTTTTATGTTTATATATTCTGAGGAATTCAAAGAATAAATACTCATGCTCTACTGATGACTAAAAATATGAAAATATTGATTATTTATAGATAGGAACTTTATTCAACAGGCATACAGTGTTACAATCTAAGCTACAGATTCAAAATTCTGGTTTTTTTAAACATGAAATAAGGTAGCTACAGGAATTCTGCAAGAAAAAATATTTTATTTTATCATAAAAGATGGAGAAAAATGTATCCCAATGCATTTAGTAAAACTTAAGAATGGCCCATATTGGCTATCTTTTGGTAGTTTTTAATTCAGTGTGTAAGTAGAAACACTGCAATACCTTTTCTTAGAACTGTAATTCCCCCAAGTTCTGCTTAAAAAAACCCCAAAAACCAAAAAAACTGAACCAACCAACAAACTCCAAACCAAACCTCAAAAACAACAGCAACAACAACAAAACCAACTTCCTCCCCCTGCAAAAAACCCAAAGGAAAACCAAAAACCAAACAATCAAAACCAAGCAAAAAAACACATGAGTGTTTGGCTTCTCACAATTGGAGGAAAAGTTGTTCTTCAATGGAATCAGAAGTTTTACAGTCTCTGCTTTCCTGACATTGTTTTTTTGAGTTTATAGCTAATAGGAATTTTGCACATTTTGTAGTTTAAATCTTACAATGATTTGTAGATTCTTATATGTGATATATACCTTTGGGTGTGTAGAAGTATATTTGTTCACAACTGTTACATATTAATTGATGTACAGAGTATTACTGTAAAGCTCTCTAGTGGACAGCACTACAGGAGGGGATAAAAGGCTTCAGAGATGTACTGAAAGGTATTTGCTACAAAATAATGAGGTGTTCTTATGTCTACTCATCTTGGATTTTTCATTTGGAATTCAGAGGAGATCAAAAACTTTCACCTCTTTCCATCTTTCCAGTACGTGATAAAGCATTTTTTTCATACTTACCTTCCTTATGAAGATGTGAATGTGTTGGGTATTTTGCAGGAGCTTCAGGATGGCATTGGGCAGCAGCAGACTGTTGTCAAAACACTGAATGCAACTGGTGAAGAGATTATTGAGCAGTCATCAAAGGCAGATGCCAAGGCGCTGAAGGAACAACTGGAAAGTGTGAATAACCGGTGGAAGGAGATCTGCAGACAGTTGGTAGAGAAAAAGAAGAGGTAGGTTAAAAGAGGGTAAAAATATTGTGAAATTAGTTTTAGTTGTTTTAGATTTGATTCTGGCTTGAAATTTCAAAGGATCTCTCAAGATCTAGTGTTTTCAAATATAAAAGGAATGATCAGTAATTGAATTTTGCTTCCTATAAATTGTTCGTACACTATAATTTGTTTAATTATTTTCTACTTACTCCTGTCAGTGACCACCACTCCCTTCCAAACTTCATATTTTTTTATCTTTTAACTCCTAATGTTTAAAAGAACTAAACAAGCATCTGTAATTGCTCAATTTTAAGTAGAAAGTACAGAATTTACAACTGGTTTATAATATTTCTGTTTGATTGTCACTAAAGCACATCTCTGTAATACTAATAATACCTTGGTTAATTTAAAAAGATAATCCTAATCTATTTCATCTATAAAAATCAATGCCATTTACATCTACATTTCATAGGCTGGATTTAAAAAAATAGATTTTTCACTTTAATATTATTTATGATCACTTTTAGATAAATTTGTTTTTCTCATGCAGGCACAGAAAGTTAGGGTGTTTGAGTTTCAGATAATACAAAAATAGTTTTACACCTTTAAAAAGAGAATTTCCAATGTAAAAAAAAAAGTTCCTGTTAAGATAGGTTTTATTAAAGAGCATGTTCTTAACCTATATGCTAAGTCTAACTGGATATGCCATTCTGCTTTAAAATACTCTTTTCAGAGCCACTGGGGCAAAAAAAGCTGTGAAAATGTTTACTAGCATCAAAAGGGGAGTGTCCTGGAGGGTTATTACTGAGCCTAATCATGATTAGAGTTTCACTTGGAACATGTTGTCAGTTGTTGGAACAGGCTGACCAGGGAAGTCATTGAGTCACCATTGAATCACAGAATGGTTGAGGTTGGAAGGGAATTTAAAGTTCATTGAGCTCCAACCCCCCTGGCATAGACAGTGAAACCTCTAATAGATTAGGTTTCTCAGAGCCTCATCCAGCCTGGCTTTGAAAACTTCCAGTGATTTGAGCTCCACAATCTCTCTGGACAAACCTGTATTGGTGCCTCACAACACAGAAGCAAATAATTTCTTCTTAATATCTAATCCAAGCACTCTTTTGTCTTAAGGCAATTCTCCTTTGTCCTACCACACATCCCCCTGTGAAAAGTCTCTTTTCAGCCTTCCTGTAGCTCCCCTTTAGGTACTGGAAGGTGCTAAAAGGTTTCCCAGTGGTATTTAGAAGACATGTAGATGTGTCAGGTAGGGACATGGTTTGGGGATGGGAGTACTGGGTTAATGGCTGGACTCAGGGATCCTGAAGGTCTTTTCCAACCGAAGTGATTCTGTGTTAAAAGAAGGAGATGCAACAAATAATCCACAGCTGTCAGAAGCTTTAATAATTATTTCTGTTGCATTTCCAGGTGTTGATGGTACTGTTATTTGTTACACAAGGGAGTCCCTGGCCTTTATTTGTCGCATAAAAAGATGTTCTTCTGTACATTGGAAACTCATCTGTGTTTCCAAGCATTAACTTGTTATGTAAATGCAAACACTTAAAAAATAATAACACATCATTTTAACAGCCCTGTAATCTGCTTTGGCAACACAGAAGAAAGAGATCTGTGGTTTAGCTTTGTCTGTGGATATAAAATATATTCCTCTTCTGGTTAAGATTGTCACTGTTCATCCTTTCATATATCAATAGAAATGTCTAACTGAATGTTCTTCTGGCTCAATGCAGTGTTAGAATACTACATGGAATTTCTTGGCACATTCTGCATTTTAAGGAAGCCTAGGATTTGTTAAGTGGGAATAATCCAGTTATGTTCCCTAGATGAAGGTTCTTAAATAAACACTTGCACATGTATTCCTCCTTTTGTTCTGTTTAGTATGTTGACTGATTGGTTTGTTTTCCTCTAGAATGACAGCTTATGTAATTTAGAGGAAAATGATTGCAGAGACCTCAGTTAGTGAACTTTGCATGAATAATAGCATTGCACCAGGAGGAATACAGATAGTGTTGTGTTAGCCTGGTAGAAGTGTTCCTGGTGTACTTTAGTGAGACTCATGTGCATCAGGATGTTCCTATTCACCTCCCAATTTTCTTGGCTGTGTCAGAGCCAGGGAATGCTTTTTACTCCCAGGTCTTGGAAACACATGCTATCCTAACTTCTGCCACCACACATGTGGTTATTTTCTTTTTTCTTTTCTTTTCTTTTCTTTTCTTTTCTTTTCTTTTCTTTTCTTTTCTTTTCTTTTCTTTTCTTTTC
>LTAT01000001.1:9889238-9904225 GCA_003286495.1 Chlorodrepanis virens
TTTTTTTTTTTTTTTTTCTTTTTTCCCTTTTTTTATTATTTTCTCTTTTTTTAGTGAACATACATGAACATTCTTAATTAAGATGTTAAACTGGAGTGGAGGGCTTTTCACCACATGCCATCTGGGTGGCTGTTCACAGCCTGGAACATACTAAAACATTTCTTTCTCCAAAGTGCTTGCTCCATGCCATATTACAAGATTATTAAAATTGATATACATGAAGTATTGAGTATCCAGGTCTGGAATTTATAATTTAATAGTGATTAATATCCTGAGAAACCCTGTATTATGTCACGTAGAATTCTCTTTAGACTTGATTGACTAATACAGTCTCTTTTGGGTTGGTTTTTATTTTTTTCAGCATTCTACATTCAGAAAGCAACAGTTATTTTGTCTTGAATTGAGTTTATTCCTTTGGATGATACACAAATCAATAAGGGTCAAGAAAAGAGAGCTGAAAATCCTACTACAGTTCATCTTAACTGCTGTATTTGTCTGTTCCAGTTAAGAGTTGGAGAGCTGCCACCCCACAAGGGAATACTGAAACGATTAAATGAAACTGGAGGAATAGCACTTGGAAGTGCATCACTGAACCCAGACAAAAAACATAAGCTTGAAAGTGCACTGAAGGAGGCTAACCATCATTTGTTAAAGGTTAGACATATTACTGATATAACTGTGATATAAAATTTTAATCTGCAGTGAATATTTGCATTATATATTTTCTGGTATGTATAATTTTTCACTGTATGAAGAGATATTTGTGTGCATAATGAACCTGAGGAAGAAAAATGGATACAATACACTGCTGTGAGAAACAGTGATAGCAAACCAAGACCATTAGTGACTAGAGTGATGATGTTGCACTCAAATATAGTCACTAAATTAGAGTTCTTCTACTTAAGGGTGGAATGCATAGCATCATTTTTGCAGCCTGTTGCTTTTGCTGAAACAGCAAATATTCCAGGCTTTGTGACTCAGGCGTGTGAGAGGCAAGTGTTTGATTTTCTTTATGGAAACACTTCCCAAATCTCTCCTGTTCCCAATCCCAAGGTGAACATTGCAACCACTGCTTCACCTTCCACCACACTTCTCCCAACCTTAAGCATTCACTTCCGTTTTTTGTAGCAAAGTATCAAATATTTTGCTTTCTGAGATCTCTATACCGATAGAAAGAAGGGAGAACTTTGCTCTGTTTTATTGTGGAAATAGCATATTTTTGTGTTGAAAAATGGTGAAAATGAGTAGAAAATCTGGTAAAGAGAGGTAGATAATTTGAGTGTTGTCATGGCAGAAATGATAGAAAGCATTGTCCAGAGAACTACTGCCCAAGGTATGGATTAGCCTGCTTGGAAACAATCAAGGTAGAATGCAGTTGAAGCATTTCTCTTGAGACTGATTGCGAAGTGAGTCAGGGGCAATAACCTGTGGTATCTGTTTTTTAAAGTTACCAGGAGGCTAGGGCGAAAAGGAAAAATTCATTGTGTTTAGTTCTATGGGGGGGAAAAAGTGAGAAAATAATCTTCTGAGTACTACCTTACTGAAAAGAGTTTCTGGTCAAGAATACATCCCAGGTACTCTGTTACCATTTCCATTAATACAGTTGAATTTCAAGCACACATCTGAGAAATAAAAAGGAACTTGATGTGGTGCTATGACTAGTTTCTTCCTAACAGGAGCAGTCTGGCAAAGTTCAGAATATTAGCTAATGACTCAGGCAAAAGTGGATAATAAATATTGATCACATCCACAATCTCCAGATTGGACACATAAATCATTATTTCAGTGGTTGGACAGAAGTATCTTTTTCTCTATAAATGGGCTTCTGAAATCAATGTATATAGAAGAATTCAGAATACTTCAAGATCAAAACAATGTTTTCTACTGGCTGAAGGAAGCACGTACACAGATGAGTTCAGGGACCGTGTTAATACCTAAGCTGGGATTTTTAAAAGACAGCATTAGTTTTCAGGAGAAACTAATTAACCTGGAGTCAGATCACATATATATATTTTAAGAAAATCTGCAATTTTTCACTGTATGTAGCATTTTACTGATTAGTCATATACCTAAAAACTTGGAATTTTCATTTTCTGCTGGTTGATGACAAAATGTTTCAGGTCTCCTGTCACAGTCAGAGCAACCACGAATGTTGCTGAAAGTACTTAGGTTTGGGTGGAATATGTGAGACAAAAACTATTGTTTAGTGAACTATTACAATTTACTGAATTTTTATAATTTTATTTCTCCTAGATCTAATGTGTCTGGCAAGATAATTACCCTTTGAATTTCTTACTTAAAAAATTTCATTTACTACTAAAAGAGTATAAACCGAGGAAAGAAATCTTCCATTTGAGACTACTTGCCACATAATTTTTATCTCTGTTATCTACCCATGGAGATGTATAAAACTCATTGTCCCTTGGTCTCTGAATGTAAAGAATCTGCAAAATGCAGTGGTTTGGTTTTCTTGTGGGTTTTTTGTGCATTTTTTTTTAAAGAACAGAAACTGAATTTGAAAATTACAATACTCAAATCCATACATCTTCTCTGAATGTGCTCTCCTTCTCAGGTTTTCTGTTTTCTCTGTGATCTTGGCAGATGTAGAAAACAAAACAAAACAAAAGGTTAGACGCTTATTTGGGGGTTTGGTAATATTTTCCCAATGATACTGAAGGGGAAAATTATTTTTTAATTTTCATATATTTTGCTGTTACCCGTGATTTGTTTAGGAAACCTCAATTATTTTTTTCACTTTCTGCCCTGAAAATCTAGGATCTGAATTAAAACGAGAAGTCATGGAAAGAAACTGCGAGCCTGTCAGGGAAACTTGATGTTGTGTTTGTTCAGCTGTAGATATGGATATGTAAGCACTGGAAAAGCCCCACAGATGTTTGCTCTGAGCCAAAGCTCACAGGATAGGCGCTTTTATATCAAGCAAACTTCTTAGGTCACCTGAGGAGGATTCTGTAGTCAGTGATTTTGATGAGGATATAGTTTTTGTACTCCTCAAAGCACAATAGACAAACATCATCACACAGAGATTTCTCTGGGGCTTTTCTGTCTCTCCACCCCCTCTTAAGAGTGTATCCTATACTTTAATCCTTTGTTTCAAACTGTATGTTTTGTTTTCTGGCATCTCTGCTAGAAATGAACATGTATCAATCTATTGTTTATGATTATCTCATTTTGCAGGATGATACTATTTTCAAGATATGAAACATACATGACAGTTACATAAATAATGTTAGATAGGTCTTTATCTGGTGTACACTAGAGTAATTCTGCTTACTTTAGAGAAGCTGGGAATATTTACACCAGCTGAGGATGTGGCCAAATATCTCCTAAAGTTATCACAAATTTTTGTTTTTCCTTGATCTGCCAAGCAGGGGAATAGGGGACAACACCTGTGAGTCTTAACCTTCAAGGTGATGTATTTGAAATGAGTCATGTTCAAACCTTCTTTACAGTCACAGAAACTGTTGCCCTACAGCAATAGAAATAACCTAGAAAAGAAATTTAGTATGAAGGGAATTGCAGTCACATAAAAGTATCTTTTTAGCTTTTACTTCAGAATTGTCTTTGCTTTTGGGTGTTTATATCATGTGCTGATGACCTTGAGAGTAGATATGCAAAGAGTTTTTCTTCCTTTGGATTGTAATAATTTTAACACCACATTTCCCTACAGAACTTTATTAAATAGTGATACTAATAGGCTGTTACCTAATACAATATAGTTTAAGCAGAGAATGAAGATTATAGCCCCCATTTGAAAGGCATGACTTTTAAATTCTATCCTGGCTTTACGTATTGTACCCTCTCCAAAGCCAGTATTTCTTGTAAAAATGAAAATAGCACTATCTTTGTGGAGTCTTAATATTATGAAAAATGAAGTGTTTTATGACCATTTTTATGCCTTCACATCAAGAATTTTTCATTTATTTTCAAAGCTTAAAGTATCTTCTACTGTAATAGCCAAGTAAGGTAACCACCTAGTGCTTCAAAGCACACAAAAGGGTACGCGGCCCTGGAGTTTGTGATGAATTCAGTTCTTGTCATATACCACCTGCCATGGCATGTAACAGATCTGTAATGGGTTTCTTACCTTTTACTGTGCAGTAAATGGATTGATAGATTAGGTCTGAGACCAGTGAACCATGGAATCAGAGGTTTGCTGGAAGGAGTTTATTACTCTTTAATATTATTCTTGGTCTGGTGTCAGCCAAGAGCGATGAGCTAAATTATCTGAAAGTAAGCTGGATGCCAAAATCAGCATTCTCCTCATTTATCCACCTTAGTCTTCACAACATGTACTGTATGTATTATGAAGGTTATTATAAGTGCCTGATGGAGACATTTTGTTTTGCTGCCTTTTAATTTGTCTACTAGTATTAGTTCTAATTACTAGACACTGAAGAGACTATTTCACTGTTTATTGCCACAGCAAATCAATTTGTTGTGCTATGTGGACAAGATAAAAATTAGAGTGGAGTGACATGGCTATAATTTGTGAACATTTTCTGTACCACCAGAAAAGGCATAGGTTGTCTTAGCTTGGTTGATCAAGTGTAGAGAAAAACAGATGGGCCCAAAAGTGCAGAAACACAAAGTCGTAACAAGGTTATAGTTCATGCATTATAACTTGCCTTGAGTAGAAATTACTCATAGATTACCTGCAATGACATATAATTTCCAGCATGTCAATGCAACTTAATTCAAGCTCACAGCTGGAACTACTACAAATAACTGTTGTTATTTGTGGTATGGAGAGGAAAATTTGTTGGAAAATGAATGCTACAGTTTGATTTCTCTTCTTTCAATTTGAAATAAGAATAGTATAACTGTCATTTTGGGGATCAGAAGGTTGACATTTTTCTGGATTTACTTTCATTTAATGAGTGACCTGATTCCATTGAATATAATAAAGTCTTTTGTTATGCTGAATTTCCTCTGACAGCTTGTCGTAGATGGCTAATTAAGTGTAGTCCACCTTCATGTTATCATCAGCCATACTCAAAAATGGCCTCATGTATAGCAAAAATAAATTTGATGTAAATGTTCTTTGGACAAATATGGGAGTGTCACAAGCCCTAAGAAACAAGTATATATAGGCTTATTTTTTTTTTAATTTGCATAATGCTAACAGCCAGTATTAATTAAAATTTTAAAAACTAAGCAAAGAAAAATTTGAAATACAGTCAAGTCATGTGGGGCTAAAAAGTCTGTATTAGCCACTGAAGCCATAAAAGCATTATTATATACATGCATGTGTGTATATACACAATATATATCATATTATCTTGCCAACCATCTTAAAATTCCCTATTATTCTTGTTTGCCATACAAATCCAGAATATATTAATCATATATTTAAGAAGTTATGCCAAGACTAAGAATGTAAGAGGTACTAATTTTCAATACATATGTGCTGACATATGAGCTACATTGAGTTAATATTGATGCCAAAATACTAGATATCAAATAAGTAACTTCAGGCAAATCAGTACACATTTTTTCCACAACAAAGTTCTGTATATCTGAGAGAGATTTCACTTGTAATAAGCAATGCTCAGATACTACTGCACACTAATCAATTGCAGTGACTTGGGCTTTCTAAAACTTCACTTCCAAGACAGACACTGCCATTGTCTGTCAGGTTTTTCATCCATCTCTATTTAGGAAGACCATAGAGGCTTAAAATCAATGTTTTACTCTTTGCTGTTTACATGATAAAGATTATACTTTAATTATATATACCTGTCTGTATAGTAACATGCCTATGTAATTAAAATTCCCACAAATGCAATAGTCTAAAATAACGGTAAACTCTTCCTCAACTCTGAATGTACAAACTGAGTGAGGAATGAGAGGCTGGAAAGCATCATTGTGAGAATGGACCTGGAGCTCCTGGTTGATGCAAAGTTGGATGTGAGCCAGCAGTGCCCTGGCAGCCAGGAGGGACATTCCTGTCTGGGGGCATCAGGGACAGCATGGCCAGCTGGGCAAGGGAGGGGATTGTCCTGCTCTGCTCTGCACTGGGGCAGCCTCACCTCGAGTGCTGGGGGCAGTTTTGGGTGCCACACTATGAAAAAGACATTCAGCTGTTAGAGAGCATGTAAAGGAGGGCAGCGAGGATGGTGAAGTGTCTGGAGGTGAAGCCATGTGAGGAGCAGCTGAGGGCACTTGTTCTATTCAGCCTGGAGGAGACTGAGGGGAGACCTCACTGCAGTTTCAACTTCCTCATGAATCCTGATGGTGTCCTGTTGACCCTTTTCTTCTGGTCTCAGTGGTGAAGGTCCCAAAAAACATAGTGTTCAATGAATTAATATATGTTCAGGCCAGGTGGAATGCTCAGGTACCTCCCCCGGTGGAGAAGTCTCTTGCAACAAACTCCGGATCTGTTGCATCACTTTGCCTCACGCACAGTCCTCTGGTGCAAGGCCTTAGAAATGAATGTGAGGGACACTTTGGGCTTCTTTGATGGTTTATGACACCTCCTCATCTGCCTCTCACATGAATGTCCCATGTATGTCCTGCTTGGCATCCATCTTCTCTTACAACTGAGCCAGTTTGTGTGAGAGAAGATAGAGTCTTGTCACACACCCAAAACCCCCGTCCTCCCACCTCAAACCGATCCAGAGCTGATTCTCAGCACAACTGCTGAGTTCGGCTTTCTTTTTGTTCTTCTCCCCCCAGCCTTGTTTACCTCTCCCTAGACCTGAGATAACTGGACAATAGTATCACCTTTATCTTACCTCCAGCTCCCATCAGGTGGCTAAGCTCAGGGTCCCATCAGGAAGCACATTCATGTGGGCAGTGGGCTTTGGTGGTCGCAGTTACTCTATACAATTTTGCCGTAATGGGCAAAATCCTAAATTTAAGTCATTAACCCCTGCAGTCCCTCCCAGAACTGTGTGTAGCCTGAGGGATATATATAGTACTTTCTGCTGTAAACCAGGGAAAGGACCTTTAGGGCATATTGCATTTATTTTTAAATAATTTTCCTGTCAGAATATCCTTCATAATAATTACTGAAAGAGATAGACTCTAAAGCTATTTTGGCTGCTTTTGGATTTCAGGAACTGAGTAAGAAAAAAAGATTAAAAAAAGATATTCCTGGACTAGATTATTTAGCAGTGATTTAAGGTAGAGGGACTTGTCCTCAAAAATGTCCTTGACAAAGGCGAATTTCTGAGAGTGGAGAGCAGAATGAATGACAATTAGTTACAAGTATTACCTATAAAAATAAAGATATTCAGAAGACTGTGATATATATGATCACATTACCATGGAAGAAAAACAAAGCAAGTCTTTGGGGTGGGGGAATATGTTTGGTTGCTTTTTAAAAATCTAGACAGCCAGATGAAGCAGAAAATTGTTTGGGGCATTGGTTTTTTGGACTGCTTTAGTTTTCTGCATTCATGGGGAAATAAAAGATTTTTTAATGAAAATGAAAGTAGAGAATATTGCAAATATTCCGTTGAGAAGTTTTTGAAAAAACAAGACCAAATAAACACCTGCCAAGGTCAGATCCTGGGGGCCTTGCAAGGCAACATGAAATGGTAGATGAAAAGCAAATAAAACTCTTCTATATTTAGCAAATAAATTCTTCTATACATATTTTTAGTAGCCTGCTTTAATCTTCCTTTAATAATAAAATCTTTACTCCAACTTTGTCAGAGACACTAAGGCTCATAAATATTCATGAGTTTAAAGGAATTACATGGATTTTGTTTTAAAGTCAATACTGAGTTTGCTAATGTAAATAGCTCAGTTAATTAACTAAATGGCATCCTAAACTGAACTTATATGAAACTCTTTTGTACTCTGATGGTTTTTCATGAAGAAATGATGCATATAAATCAACTTTTCCTTCTTCCATTTAAAATCATTCTTTAGTATGTGCTCTAGGGATGGTGATTTTGAGCAGATCAAACTTTCTGAACAGTGGCTGTAAGAATTTCTGTTTCATGTAATCATCTTACAAGTGCTATGGAAGTGTCAGTTCTGATTCATCAATAAATCTGGATTATTGAAGTTTGCATTTAATAGTTGTTATGACTTCAGTTATTACTTTATTATTCAAGTCCTCCCTTGGATGATATCAAACATGCTTCCAGTCCAGTTATGCACTGGGCTGATTGCAATGTAGTCAGTCACCGTTGCTTCTTTTCCTAATATTTGCATTTTTTTTCAGAAATTGAATGGTTAAGAAGAAGCTGCTGTTTGATTTACATTTAGTAAGAAAAGAAATTCATACAGAAAGCTTCCTCAGTTCTGCATACAGAATACTTCATTTTTCTCTATGCAAGCAATTCTGTTTTTTTTAAAACCTGACACTATCAGTTATCCTATATTTGAAGCCTATTTTCATTAAGTGCTTTGTGTATCTAAGCGACCCTCCCAAGGGGGCCATACAAAAATAACATTTTTGAAAGTCTTCACAGATGTCCCACAGCATACTTTTGCTCCTGTTTATTGCAGCTTATCTTGTTATGCATATCAGGATAGCTAAATTTTAATCCACTCTCTGATTCCTCAAAATAAGATCTGTTTATAAGTGCTGTCCTCTTTGAGTTTGGTGAGGCAGATAGCAAGAAAAAGGGGTACTTTAGTATTGGAGGAAGAAACTGACATATTTTCACTGCTGTTAAAATGACAGGATTTGGGATTTCTTTGCTCTCTACTTACCACTGAAAAAATTCTTCATATTCTTTTTTGAAAAATTACATGTTGGAGAGATGCATGTCCTCTTCTATATTCTCAAATATCTGGGTAATAACTGCATTATTTTCTCTTTAGTCATTTCAGGTAAACAGAGAAAGAGGTTGATTTGTGAGAGAGAAGTGATGTTTGAAATCAGGCCTCAGTCACTCAAAATATAATACGTCCAAGTCATTTCAGTGGCTTTCCTTACTTTTAAATACAATGATGCCTTACTAGTCATATAGCTCATCAAGTTAATTAATTGCAATAGCATTTCTGACTTCTGCAAAACTATTCCTCCATATTTGATATTTCTTACTTACTGTCTCTACTTAATTAGTTTCAACTTTTTCATTTTGAGCATTTTTCTTGAGTTAAAAGATTGAGCTGTAACCCTACAACCATTATTTTAATTGATACTGCGTTAATTGAATCTGCTTTCTGGATATTCATAAGAATTAAACACAATGTGAAAACAGAATACGATTTTACATCAGGTGACGTACTTTATAAAAATCCTTTCTCCCTTTGTATCTGTTATCATAAGAACTGATACTCCTTTTCATCTGCAGAGCTCTAATTCTTCCTATACTGCATGCAAACAACTGTGTGTAAATTGAAAAAATAACAATCTAAAGCTCAAGTGAGAAATAGCAGTGGAAAATTGGAGCAAGGGAAATTATCAAGGAGCTCTAAACTGCCAATATGAGTATAGGGGAGGTTTTGCACCAAAGTAATCAGTTTGGAGTAGGGATAGAATCAGCCTAGTACTGTGTTGTTTAGGACCCTTGTGGGGTAAAATCATGCAAGACATCAGGTTCAGATGGAACAGGAGCAAGCAATGCAAGTAATTTTAAAATTCATACGGAGAAAAAATTAAAATACTTAGAATAAGACTTAGGTTTTGAAAGCATGCAATCATTCAAATTTCAGATATTCTCATGTGTTAAGAGATATTTTTGTGCTGGCAGTTTTTTGTGATTCTTTGTGTATGTGTTTTAATGAAAAGAGCAAAATTTAGAATAAGTAAAATTTAATATGTGGAAAATGGTCTGATAGTTTCAGAATGAAATTGAATATTTTGAAGACCAGTGTCAGTTGGTAAAATTAAGCTCTTCTGCTGGTTTGCTATTTAGAGCTTAAATCTTTTCCATTATTCTGCCACTAAGCTTCCAATTAATCTTACTTAATTAGCCCTTGAACTAAAGTACAAAATTTTAGATGTATCACATGCTTTGAGATTAATGATGTTTTGACATGTAACATTGAAATTATATTGTCCTTTGATGTTAAAATCAGATTTGTTTTCTTTGAAAGTATAATCCATACTTTTGGTGTTTCCACTTGCAAATTTATTTCACATCTTTGGTTGCAAACCAAGGGGTATTGTCAATGTTCATCTGTTGTGAAATAAGGCAAAGTTGAAAATGTTTAATTTGTACTGAAAGGGAAAAACCCAGATTTTTAGAAAGATGTTCCAACTGAGGTTAGTTTTATTCAATTCATGTTTTTATTTGCACCCTGTCTTCCTTGCCAGTTTGTAGCACGGCTTCATCAGGCCTGTGTCAGTCCTAGGCAGACCCTGGGGAAAGCATTTCATGTTTTCCCTGTTTTTACTCTGCTCCCGGTTTTGCCTTATGGCCACTGTTCTATTGGTTGTCACTCTTAGAAAAGAACTTCAGCCATCATCTGATAAAACTTAGCACTCTTTCTTAAATAGGAGGGAAAGACATAAGATACCAAAGGGAATGAAAGTAAGTAAACAGTGGATCATTACCCCAAGGCAACAAGTGACTAAAAGGAGGATGGGGCCCAAAGCAAAAAACATAAAAGAGAGTATTGAAGTGGGACACTAGCTGCTGCTCATTCCTCCCTGGAGGCATCCAAGACCTTCTACCAACTCGTTCAGAGAAAGCCCAGAAACAACAGCTGTGGGACTGTTATAGCTCCCACCAGCACTGGAATCCCACCTCAGGGGTACATCTCCTGGAGTTGTGAAGAGCAGGCTGGAAGGACTGTGAGTAAAACAGTAGGGAAGATTCTGGAGGGCCCCATCTCCACATGTACTCCTCTGCCGCAGAAAGTGCATAAATCTGAACAGCCAGTCATCGTGTCCATGTCCATTACTCCGTGGAGGTTTTCCAATTTATGCTTCTGGTGAGCTGCAGAATTAGCTCAGGAAACAAGCTGTCCCCCAGGAGACAGTCTGCAACAGTACCTTGGCTTGATAGGCAGACTTGTAATTACCTTAAACTCATCAGGCTCTAATTTGATTAGGCAGCTTGACGGCTTTATGCCAGAGCTTACAAAAAACCCCAAACAAACCACAATGAGCTGGCAAATGAAATCCTGATAACCAGAATCTAAGTCTCTGATTCCCACACAATGGCATGTGACACATTGGATTTTACAAGGAATTGCCTTGTTAAACACTTACCTGTAACCCTAACCTGAGTTGGTGAAAGTTTTTTAATTATTTGCTGTTGTTCTTTTTATCTCTGTGGTAAAATTAGATGACACTACCATATATAATTAACTGATCAAAATATTTATTTTATATTAAAAATATTAATATCCTTTATTTGTGCTATAATTTTAAAGCAGGAGACAATTTGTAAGGAAAGGCTGCATTTACTTAAATTACAGTTTACCTCTCATCATAGGTGGGATCAATAAATGTTTTGAAAACAGTGGCTGAAGTACAGCCTGTTACCAAAACTTAATTATTCATCTACTGCTGCTCTGGATGGACTATGCCTTAGTAAATAATTGGTTACTTCCCCCTTTCTCTTCCTCTCCTAGAAACCTCTACAAATTTTTCTTTCTCTCCCCTTAATTACACCTAAAATACTTGATTAATATTGATTGGAAGCAGATTAATTTAAATTTCAGATCTTCAGAAGTCAGCTTGGATTTTTATCTGCCTATGATTACATATTTGCTTTCAGTTGTATTTCTGTGGAACTTATTTAGATTAATATTAAAGCTAGTAAACATTAGAGATTAACATTCAAAAGCTGTAAGAAAGATGAAACCAATCTTATATGAAATTAGGCCAAGGTCTGCATAAATTTTGAGTTTACACATAAGGGAAATGAATGCATTTTTAATTGTTTTCTTTCTTTTCTGGGGCCATTCTTGAAAAACCAATTTTTAAATGATATATATATATAATAAATTATATTTTTAAATTGTATTTTGAAATATTATGAAGATAGTAAAAGTCATTTGCTTCATGGATCAGTCTTCATTAAATAGGATGTTAGGAGATGTTTATAATGAACAATGGAGGCAATGTAATATATGGCAAACAAACTTCTTGAATTACAAATATCCCTTACATACAGTCTTAAAAATCACATGCAGGGATTAGGTAGAGGGATTATTTTAGTACCTACAAATCAGTATTCTCACACCAAATTTTCAAAGAAACATACATGTCATGAGACAGTTGTGTTCCTTGTGGTCTCCCAGCAGCTGGTGGTTTGGTTTTAGTATTACTCATTGCTTACATGATTCTGAGTTTGGATTTATTGTCTTCTGAAAAATTTCAGGGATTAAAAGTACAGGGCACTAATACTTCTGTAGCTGGGCAATATGATAATAGTGCTACCATTAAGGCTGCTTAACTTTACAGGGGATGTATTTTATATCGTGTGTCACAGAAATCTCATGTTTTGCCACTTTTAAGAGGGTCACTTTGGTAAAAAATATGCTTTAAAAAATGAACATTAGGAAACCTTACTGTTCATGATATGGAAAGCCGACCAAGTTTCTTGGCTGATTTTACTGATGAACCACTATAGTTCTGTATCTGCCCATGCCCTATATTTGCTGCTTTTTTTCTTCTTTGGAAAGTACAGATGGTTTCTCCCCTAGGGTGTGTTTGCAATGTTGCCCATGGTGTAGAGTTGTGACGCCTCACCTCTCTAGCTGTAGAAAACAGTCTGAGAAGGACAGCATGGAGTTTTGTGTTGGCTTATTTATTGCCAGCCTGTTCCTACATTTACTCCAAATGCTTCAGAGATGGATTTGAACCGTGCCATTCACTGATTCTTAATTTCTAATATTGTTGGCGTAGAAGAATGTGCTTAGTTAAAAATCTGACTACTTTGAATGCAAATCAGAGAACCAAGTTGCCTGATCTGAATTGATGATATATTTCTTCATTATTTTTCTTCACTGCGTGCATCTGCTTATGCATCTATGGATCCAGTTGGCGACTCTAGACACCTTATAAGGAAACATGCTTATAAATATCTACATTAAAGATGTCAAAAAAGGTTAGCTATAATTCGAGTGATCAATTTCAAGTTTTCAATTTTTTTCCTGATTAAAAATTGAGCTTTAAAACAATTACTATATTGAAACATTTGGGGTTTTTTGCTAAAAATACTGAAAAGCCTGATGGTAAGGTTTGATTTTTTTAAACATTTTATTTTAAGTTTTTGTATGTGTGTTGTGGGTTTTTGCTAGGATTTTTTAGGACAGACTGTGTTTCAACTGAATTGCAAGTTACCTGCCATAATAATTTGATTTTTGGGTCTACCCTCTCTTTCTCTTCTCCAAGTATATAAAACTTGTATTTTAACATTTTATATAAATGCATATATGTGTAGTATTAAATTGTTTTGTAGTTTGTTTGTGGTTTTTTTCGCTAATACAATGGCTTCTGGTATTTTTTCAGGTGTCCAAAGATCTTCCTGAAAAACAGAAAGAAATAGAGATTCTGCTAAAGGATTTTGTTGAACTTGATCAACAACTAAATCAGGTGATATTGTGGATAACACCTGTCAAGAACCAGCTAGAGCTTTACAACAAAGTGGGTCAGCCAGGAGCCTTTGATATTAAGGTAAATTTTCCTCCAATTTAAAAAAACATTGGAGTACTTAGTGGTCAAAAATTCAGTTGCAACATCAGCTGTATAGTGTTTATTAATGATGTAACTTTGAGGCAGAAGTCAGCAATAGTTCCCAGAAGTTCAAAGCTCTGTGAATTAAGGAAACCTTTTATTCTTTTCTGCTGAATGGCTTCTAGTGAGAGGTTGATTAGAACTAATTGTTCCAAGATGATGTATGAGGATAACCAAATATTTTTGCCATATTATGTACATGAAAAAATAGCCCCAAAAGTCAGTGCATCAAATTTAATATAAAGTGAACTAAAATTCATTATACCAGTGTTGAACCATTAAAGCCATTTCATTAAAGCTATTATGACTATATGAAAAGCCAAACATTTAGGACCATAATGCAGTTCTGATATTGTAGGGAAAGATATTTAACTGCACAGATAACACTCCAGAATCAATAAAGGAGATTATCTAATAACTGTGAGAAAAAATATTTGTAATCTGATCTTTTATATTTATTTAAGTATAAAAAAAATGGCTGTATGGATTGACTGAGGCTAGAGGAATTAAGGGTGAAAAATACTGTCTAGAATCAACTGTCCTGCTGGGTGTACACTTAGACCTTTTGGCCTTGCTCTTTCTCTATGCATACATGGTCTTCAAATAAACTGAGGAAATATTTAAAGTACAATATATCATCAAGATCTCTGGGGTTATATAGTAGCTCAGCATCTTGTTCACATAGGTGAAGATTAAACAGAAGACACTGAGGGGTTTTTTTGCATCAATTTGATGGTGCAATTTTCAGTGGAAAATGAAAAAAATATAAGCATTGAAAATTTTCTTGTCTTGCAAGAAATGGAATCATACCTGCTCCTGAAGATGCATGGTTTTGCAGAGCATGTTTATTAAGTTTACTTTAACTTAGTTTCTGCTAAGGAACTGGTTTAATGCCCAAGCACTTTTTAAGCCATGCAATCACATTATATAAAACACTGAATCTCAAGTCCTGTTGCAGTTCTATAATTGACAGAATGAGTTCAGCAATAGCATTTGTTTCCTTTCTAAAGGATAACATTAGTGTAGCTTTTTGCAAATGTCATTGTATGTACTGAATGACTGATGGAATTTTGATTTCAAGAAAACTAACTCCTTATCTTGTGTAGTTTAACAGAAATTTTAGGTGATTCAAATATTTTTCTATTTTGTTCCCGTATTTCTAAAATGATTCCACCATTGAATTTTATGTAAAATGAAAATAGGGCTAAATTTCTACAAAATATAGGACTATAGTTTTCCATACTTATTGTGAGTGAAATGTTCTGCTTGGGTCTTCCATCTTGTGGTGATGTGACTAGAATATTTCTGAAAAATGGTTGAAAGAACAGGAAAAAAAAAGACCAAAAAAAAAAAAAAAAAAAAAAAAAAA
>LTAT01000001.1:9911942-9946017 GCA_003286495.1 Chlorodrepanis virens
TTTTTTTTCTTTTCTTTTTTTTTTTTTTCTTTTTTTCTTTTTTTTTGGTCAGTGGCAGCAAATGTAGAAAGTACATACAAAACTTCTTATGAGGAAATTAAAATACAGATATTTACCCAGAGTTATTCCATATTCCTCTCTGTCTGGTTGAACAAGCTGCACAGCATAGTAAAGACAGACATCAAGTAAACAGTGTTTATATTTTCTTCTTTTGCATTTTTGGACTTTTTTTTCATAAGTTGCATATTACCATTGTATGCATTTACATGGGGTCCATTTACATTTAATACTTTCACAAATTATTTGCCACTGCAATTATTTACTCTTTTTAGGACCAAATGGCCTGGGATGCTCAGCTTGATTCCAGTTCCCCTGCTGTTAAAGGAGGAACTGAAGCTGCTCTATTCCAGCCTGAGGAGACAACCCCATCCTTCATGTTCTACAAATGTCTGCAGCTGGTGCTCCTTTCCTCTGCAGGAGAGCTCAGGATGTGTGGGCTGGAAGGAAGGGTATGGGGACAGGGCACAGAGTAGAAGGAGGTGGTAGTGCCTGCTCCTCCTCCTCCTCCTCCTACCTGCTGAAAGCCTTAGGAGTCATCATCCCTCCTTCTGAGCATAGGAAAAGGTTAAAGCTGCACTTTCTGGGAATTCTTTCTGGTCTTCAGCACTGCCATTTCCCCTGGAAAACAGTTTTACGGGATGATTGTGACAGATTTAGGTTATTATAGATGTTGAGGACATGGAAAAGATGGACAGAAATGCAAGTTCCATTTAAGGAATGGATGGAGAAAAGACACTTCTGGATAGGAAGTGAGTTGGCAGAATGCAGAAATTCATGTTTCTACTGCTAGCTCACCGAAAACCCTGCTGACCCTTTTAAATCATCTTCTCCAGACAATATAACAAACCACTTTTTATTTTCCAGCCACCTTTGACTCCAAATCATCTTGCAATCTCAATGGTCCTTTCTCCCTGCTTACTCAGTTTTTCAATCTTTTCCCTTTACTCCCTCCTTACCTCTGGGTCATCACTCACTCCTCTCATGCTCCTCTACACTTGAGTCCTTTTCCAAGGCATATACAGCCTTGATTTTTGCTTGTACTGCTTCAAACTTTTTCTGAGTGTAGAATATCTGTTTACTCTCTGTGGTGGTCACTTGTCATATATTTTAAATAGCATAATGAGCTTATTTTATTTTCAGATAAAAACTGACCATCCTTAACAAAAAGTGAATAACTCTTTATTTTTAAAAACTAGCATGTATTTGGATTTTGTCCTTGATAACTTTGAATGACAATAAGAAGGCTGTCAACTCTTGTCAATCACTTCATTATATACTTGACAACCTTAAGTTAGAACAGAAGAGAAGAGCAAGGCTGAAGAGTAGCAAACCTAATTCTAGGTAAATAAAAGAAAATTACTCCACAGGAGAGAATGAAAATGCCAAATGGACATTGCTGTATTTTTCTTCCATCAGTCATCATTTGTCAGTTTTTTCTTGACAATCTAGGCCCAGATAAGTCAGATTTTTACACTTTACTGATTCTTTCACCTTTTTATTTTGCTAACATGCTTTTAAAGGAATAGTTTTAAATGCAACAAGAGGTAGTGTAGTTTGTCTATCAGAGCACATTAGGAATATGTACCTCAGAGATCTGTCTCATATTCTGGCATCAAGGCCTGATTTGGCAAAAGGCTGAACTGGGAAAACTTCTGATGATGAAATTTAAAATCCCTTTATCTTGATATTCTGTGCCTAAATCAGTTATGGCTCTTCCTTGAAATTTTCTTATGGGACTTCAAGGAGCAACCCAATCCATGTTTTGCTTGTGAGCTTTGAGCCTTTAAACAGTGTGTCCAAATCTCTTCTGAAGAAATCTAATCCAATTGCAAGAATATTAAACAATATTAGCTGCAGGTGGCTTGTGAAAATATGGCAAAATTTCCCAATGAGTAATACTTTTAAATTTGATTTTTGACAGACTTTGCAGCCATAAGGATGGATTGCAAACACTGTGTCCCAGCATCTCAGGAAGTGAAAGATTTTTGAAAGGTGATCAAGTATTTGAAGTGTAGTAGTTTTTTTTTTTTAATTGAAAATAATGGATGATAAATCAAGATGTGATTTCATTGTTGAAAGCATAAGCTTTTTAGAAGTGTGGGTGAGTTGGTTAGAAGTTAGTGAGCTAGTACCTCAGCTTTGGCTTTTGGCTTCCTCCTTGTACTACTGATAACAGCTCAGGTACTATTCAAGGTGTTCTTAATATAAGCAAAAAAATAAATACAAAAGCAAATTTAGAGAAATGACAGGGCAGTTTACCAAGGCTCTAGTGAAGTTAATACCAAAACTGTAGATTGCTTCAGTGTAGTTATATTTTCTAAGATAGGAAATTTCCTCTCCTATTCAACAAAACAGTTTTCTAACATTCTCACTATCCTTTTCATATGTTCTATTCTTAATAGAAAATATTCTATCTCTTCAAAACACAGTTCTTGAAAGGCCTTGGATATATTCTTGATAATAGCATATTATTTATGAAACAGTAACTCTTCTTTTGTAAGATTATATTTTTTTTTCTCTACTGATCACAAGCAGTTCAAAATACTGGAATCTGGAGAGGAGCTCATTCAAATGAACACTTACAGCTGCACTAGGTCCTATTAGCTTTGGTTTCTTTTGCTTTGAATTGATTGCTATGTAATAAATATTAGAAACAGGCAATGTATGTCTTCATAGTTTTTTGTACATTGGAAATGATACAAAGTTTTTGTACCTTATAGATATTTGAATGTTTGATTTGGCTGATATTATTTTGGACCATATTTGAGCAAAAATTGGTTTATTTTTTACTTGCTGATTTAAGTTAAAATAAAAATGTATGCCTAAATTAACCTTAGTTCTTTCTCACACTAAAGTTAGTGTTAATGTGGAAATCACTCAATCCTGTTGCAGATTTTGTGTTAAACTTCCAAGTAAAGGCAGCTTTGACATGGAGTATAGTGCTGTAAAGCTTAACTCTCGTGAGATGCTCCTGTTAAGAGAGTCAGTGCTTTTCAGTGGAAAGATTTTGAATTTAAAGATGCTTGGAGGGCAGGTAGGAATACTTTCTAAAGAGTTGTTGTGGGTTAATGATAGGCAGCTCAGCCCCACACTGCTTGCTCACCACCTGCCCCCCTCCCATCCCTACCTTCCCAGTGGGATGGGTAAAAGAACCATAAGACCAAAGATGAGAAGACTGGGTGGTTGAGATAAAGACGGTTTAACAGGTGAAACAAATCTTGCAAAGCAAAGCAAAGAAGGAATTCATTCACCAGTTGCCAAGGGCAGGGAGGTGTTCAGCTATCTCCAGGAAAGCTGGACTCATTCACAAGAAACAGTTACCTGGAAAGACAAGCTCTTTTTGCTGCAGATGTCCCCTTTTCATCCTTCCCCACGGCCTTTATTGCTGAGCATTAGGTTGTGTGGGCTGGGATATCCCTTTGGTCAGTTGGGGCTGGCTGTTGCCACTGTGTCCCCTCCCAGCTTGCTGTGCACCTCCCGCCTGTTTGCTGGTGGAGCAGCATGAGAAACAGAATTTCTTGGGTATGTGTCAGTGCTACTCAGCAACAGCTAAAAGATGCCTGTGTTATCAACACTGTTGTCATTGTAAATGAAAAACATTGTGCCATCCAGGCTGCTGTGAGCAAAGTTAGGTTTATCCCAGCTATGCCCAATACATCCATGTAAGCCTAGGCTCAGTCGAATAGCATTTGCTTTCTAATTCTTTCCGTTCTTTGTAATAAGAATTTTCCTTTTTCCAGATGAAATCAATGGTTGTGATTCTATAAAGATCAACTTCTGAGAACATACTTATTTATAGAAATAAAAACAAAAGGTGCCACCACTCAGAGTGTGGATATAACTTCTCCATTTTCATTTGCAAACCAGGAAGTTGAAAATGAACCTACAGCATTCTTTCCATACAATAAGAATAATAAATCTGATACTATAAATAATACTATAAATTCTATTTACTGAAATCTACCTCCACTTCTGCTGTTGAAGTAATGTACTAGAGCAGTCTTTGCCATTCCTTCCAGTGAAACAGTTGGAAGATAAATGGTAGAAATACATCCTCATGCACATTCTTTTAAAATGATTTAAGACTAATATCAGAAAATGGGCATATCTAAAAGCATGTTGCAATCAATAAGCCAGTGCTAGGCCAGTAACAGATTTTGATTTTGATTTCTTTCCTAGTTCCTTTTTGTAGCCAGAAATTTCTCTGAAAATTATTCTTTTACTAAACTTTAAAAGAGAATGAAAATTTGCATCTAAGCCCTGACTAAAAAAGAGAATTATAATACTATGAATTTGATGGTAAAATAAATAAATGTGTCAATTCTTCTCTCACAAGTTAAATTATTTTGAAATCTGTTTATTCAATAAAACTTCATTATTTATGCAATAAGAGATAATCAATTCTGATTTCTCTTTCCTGTTTACAAGAAGGAATTTCATGGCTTAATATTTTTATAATTATCACCAAATTTCACTTGCCAGTCAAGGTGCTTGTGGTGTATCCCACATCTGCTACTGTTCTGATCTACATAACTTTTCTTCCTCCAAAGCTGCTCTTCTTTAGCACCTAGGAACACAGAATACTAAGAGAGAGCTAGTAAAATTATTATGACTTCCCTTATTTTCTTGCTTGAATTTCTCATTTTATTTTTCTGCCAAATTTCCTTTTTCCCTGTCAGTTCTCTCAGGTTTGTTATTATCTCTGTTTTATTATGCACTGTAAATTAGAGAGGATCTGCAGTCTTGGTGGAACAAGAGCAGCTATTTCATCCCGTCCTGTCCAGTCTCAAAATAAAATATTCTGAATCACATCCAATCTCAAAGAATTCTGACTGCACCTTTTCGCAGCCCAACTGGATGATTAACTGTGCTTTATCAGTATATGACCACCACAGCCAAATTCTTTTCATATCCTGTATCTGCAGGTCATGTCTCTACAGCTAATAATTTCATCTATCTTCAGTATCTCCAGGAAATTTCCTTTTCAGGATAGACAGCTGCAATGGATAGATAGTGATTTCTCTGCGTGGGGAAAAATTACTATATTTCATCTCCTCTAGAAGTACAGAAGAAGCTCACAAATTTCTGATAGCCAGCAGGAAAACATGCTTTGGTGAACACATTTCTCCCTGCAGAGTGGCAAGGTTTGCAATTTCAGGCACTTTGCATGGCTTAAATATTTGGACCTTCTTATTTCCATTTCTTTGTGGAGGATTTCCTTGTTCTTCTCTTTCCTTCCCTTTTCTAGTACTAGGAATAAGGCATATTGGAGGGAACAGAATAATGAAAAACACCAAGTCTTTAAAGATACAATGTCAGCATATTTTACAAACTGCACAAAGGCTGCACTTGTAGGTTTGCAAAGTGGTTATGAACTCTAAAATTGCACTTTTAGAAGAAAGAGGTCCTTCATGTAGTAGTCTTTTCTGTGTAAAGATTGTTCTCTCTCCATAATATTTCAAAAATTTTCCACATAGGTCAAGAATTTTAGTTGTATCAATTTCCCAGACTCTCATTAAAACCAGGTGTCTTTTGTTTGCATACTTTACTCTAAAAAGCTGAATGTATCTCACAATATTCTTTTCTATATTAAGATAGCTTCTAACATGGGCTTGGGATCAAATTTTAGTCTCACACATTTAGAAGATCAGTCGGTTAATGTAATAGGGGAAAGAATTATTATTTTATTTAATCATTAAAATGGCATTTTTAGAGGCAAGTCCATAAAACTTTGTCCACTAGTTACAGAATAATTTGAGTGATAAACTAATTTTACACTACTTTGACCTAGGCCACTAATGGAATGGTCTTTAAATTGTATTACTTCAGGGACTTATCTTATACATTTTTCATAAATCCCTAAGACAGGAGGGTGTATTTAAATTCTGTAATTCAGATGTTCACAGAGCATTTTATTTCTATACAGAGATAACTAAAATATTCAGAAAGTTATCAAACCTTTTCATCTGTTACCTAAAAAGAACAGTGGTAAGAGCTTGCCTTTCCTTGAATTTTACCTAAATTGATTAAAGTCTTTATTCAGGAAGTTTAAATACTGGCAACTGCATTTTCCACCCAGTGGATTGGGTTCCAACTCAAGATGGCTATAGAACTGTTTGTAGCATATCTTGGATGTATTTTAATAATATTGTATAAATATCCAAAGTGACTCCCAAGAATGCTGTTGACTGTACTGTCTGACCTGCCATCAATATCTGATGCTTACTGTGGAATAGCTGAACTTTGATGTATTTTAATTAAGTCTCCTATGACCATTCTCCTTTCTGGTGGTTTAGCTTGTTATCCTGCTCCATGAATGAGAATATGCAGAGCTGAGTCCACGGAAAAAAATGAGGTCACTTTTTTAGCCTTTTTTTGAATCAGAATTCTTGAAAATGGGAATATATTCATGATTTCTGAATCATATTCATCTACTGTCCTTTCTTTTTTTTTTTTTTTTTTGCTTGTGAGGAAAAAATGAGGCACTCAGAACCTCACCACTTATTTATAGCCTTTTCCTTAATGTGTGGAAATAGTAACTTGAAAGATAGGTGTGAATGTTTGCTGGAATTTCACATTTACAGCTGTTAATAAAGAAGGATAATGCTGTAGGTGACTCCTTCCAAGGGGGATTGAGTATACAAACTGGATCCATCCTGCAGAGAAGTATTTTGCCTCCCTGGGGTTCAGATGAGAGACATGATCAAGAGATTCCCTGGACTCTGATTATTACCCACTTCTGGTTGTCCAAGTCAGAAGTGACAAGAAGTTCTAGAGCAATCAAAAAGGACTTCAGGGCACTGGGATGACTGGTTGAAGGGACAAGAAAAGGAACATTTTCCTCAACCCCTTAGGTAGCAGGGAAGAATTCTAAAAGGTCCAGGGGAACACACCTGATCAATGCATGTCTTAAAGATTGCTGTCATTGGCCTTTTTGATCATGGGTGGTTTATACAGCACCAGCCCTATTGGAGAAAGATGGAATTCACTTGTCTAAAGGGGGAAAATGTTTGCAGTTTGCAGGAGTGTTGATCTTCTGGAGGGCGGGAAAGTTTAGCAGAGGGACCTGGACATGCTGGAGCAATGGGCTGAGAGCAGAGTCTCAACAAGGCCAAGTGCCAGGTCCTGCCCCTGGGTCACAACAACCCCAGGCAGAGGTACAGGCTGGGGGAAGAGTGGCTGGAAATGTGCCTGGAGGAAAAGGAGCTGGGAATGTTGGTCAACAGCAGCTGAACATGATCCAGGTGTGCCCAGGGGGCCAGGAAGGCCAAAGGCACCTGGCCTGGATCAGCAATAGTGTGGCAGCAGAACCAGGGCAGGGATTGTCCCCTGTACTCGGCACTGGTGAGGCCACACCTCAAATCCTGTGTCCAGTTTTGGGCCTCTCACTACAGGAAAGGCATTGAGGGGCTGGAGTGAGTCCAGAGAAGGGCAGCAGAGCTGGGGAAGGGTCTGGAACACAGGTCTGATGAGGAGCACTGAGGGAGCTGCAGTGGTTAAGCCTGGAGAGAAGGAGGCTCAGTTTGATCTCGCAAAGTACCTGAAAGGAGGTGGTAGCCAGGGGAGGGTCCGTCTCTTCTCCCAGGCAACCAGTGACAGAACAAGAGAATATGGTCTCAGGCTGGGCCAAGGGAGGTTCAGGTTGGACACGAGGAAGAATTTTTGCACCAAAAGGATGGTCAGGGGTGAATATGCTGCCTGGGGAGGTGGTGGAGCCACCATTCCTGGAAGTGTTTAAGATGTTCAAGTTCCAAGCACTACATGCTATAATTTAGCTGAAGTGATGGTGTTTGGTCGAAGTGTTGCCTGTAATCAGAAGAAAAGCTTTTCCAAACAATGTTAAAATGCTAATATAAAAAGCAGTTCTTTAATTAAAGCTTTCAGGCACAGAAATACAGCTATGCAGGCAAGAAATATCAGATTTCTACAATTTTTTATAAGGTTAATTAATTAGTCTATCAGGTACACCCACTAGGATGTCAGTTGCCCTGGTGACCCACCTTTGGGCACCTCGGAGTGTCTCCAGGGGGTTCTTGTTTTGTCTCTCAAATGCTGGTGCAAAACAAGATGTCCTTGTTAGAAATTCTTCTCTTGACAATAAGACTAAACAGAATTTCAAGAGTGTAACAGAATGTGTTGGAAAGAGTTAGCTATTGTTCTAAAGTATGAAAAATGGTAAGAAAGTTCTAGAAATTCTAAAACTATATATATTAAAAATCTACAAAGCTACAAATAAATGAAAAAGCTAAAAATCTTTAGATATCAAAAGGTTGGACTTGTTCATGGAGGTCTTTTCTAACCTCAATGACTCTGTGTGCATGAATAAGATCTACCTCTGAGAATTCTCATTACACGTTACACTCTTCTACATCTAAACACATGAAAAACATATTTAAATGTAGTTTTCCATTATCATGTTTAATGTATATGGAGATTTATATCTGGTTATTTCATAAAAGTTTGTTTGAAATTGAAAGCAGCCAAATAGTTTTAGGTTCTAGATTTATTATATTTGCTTGTTACACATCACTGCCTTGTCTTGATAAGTAAAGGGAAATTGCTTAGTTCTTCTCTTTTCCTGTGAATAAATTCTCTTCTTTAATTTTCATTTAATGTACTGTCTTGCTAAAAAGCAGTAATGAACAACTTGAAACAAGAGGTTTTGAAACAACTCACTCTACTAATTTCAAAGTGGGATTTTTTTTCTTTTTTTGAAGGCTGTAATTAAGATTCCATTTTTGCATTGTATTTCACTGTGAAGACACAGGTTTAATTACCCTGAACTTCTCCTACTGTCCCAGCAGAATATGTCCAAAGCATGAAAGCTCATGGGGAAATTGACTCCATAAGTTACCAGGGTTACCAGGGAAGGTGAATCGGCGCTTGTGATTCTTAATGTAGACCAATGTCATAGCTGACTGGGCCTCCTAACGTATGTGCAGCATTTGTCAAACAGCCTGTCTGTGTTTGCTAGGAGAGTTTCCATCCCTTGAAATAACATATGCCAAGCCATGAAATTTTATCTTCCATTGGCATACACACCAGAGGTTTAGTCAATATATTGGTTTCTGAGTTCTCAGCTATATCAATAGACTTTCATAGTCCAGGTGGGGCCATAGACAAGTCCTTGCTGCTTTTTCAGCCTGTAACTTTGTTCAGCAGGTTGAATTGGCATGTTGTAAATGCAGAAGCCACTGTGGCTTATTCAGCAGCAGGCTTTCATCAGTTTGGATGCACTACTTTACCATTGAAAAATCATAGATACTGTGTCATGGATAAAAGTTAGCCTCTGATTCTTGTTTATACATGTTTGAGAAACAGCAGTTTCCAGTGATGATGTATTTTAATTTGCCATATGTGTGAAAAAGTTGAATTAGCATATTCATCACCCAGCCCAGAAGCAGCTCTATGATTGCTTTCCCAGGCAGTTCATAAATTGTGCAATTCCAGCAGTCAGCTCTGTCTCCCAGAGACAGCTCTGCATCCTCCCACAGCAAAGTGAGTGTGAGGGTTGATCAGGACTTTAAAACAAATATGGTTTTGGTTTTCTCTAAAAACTGATGGAAATGAGCGGCTACAATTCCTACTAGCTTTAGCAGTAGCCTGTCCTGCGTGATGAAGATTGGAGGTCAGGCTCTGCACTGGGAATATGTTCTTCTCCTGGATCCTGCACAGCCTAGATAATAACTGTGGTCTTTTTTATATGCAAACTATCAGAGGCTATATTGTGGTCATTACCATTTTCTTCTTTTAGGGGATTAAATGATGGAGCAGAATCCTGTAACTGCTTTCTTGCCTGTCAGCCCTATTAATATGGGTGTCACCTAGCAAGTGGATTTGAAATTGCAGGAATTTTGTTCACTGGGCAAGATTCATCAAGGGGTTATCCCATCAAGCAAAGAACTGGGCAAAAAGTAACTACAGCAATTTTGTATCAGATGTGTACTTATTCAAAGTAATTTTGTTATGTTTTTAATTGATATTGAGATTGGTGGGAGACAAAGTATTTGCTGCTCTGACAGATAAGATACCTGTTAATTTCAGCAGAGTCCAAATAAATGCCAAGATATTGAGAACTTCTTTTTCCCTGTACTCTTACCTCTATTCTTATTGCTTCATATATCTCAAAGGAAGCATCATGTTGTCTTGGGTAGACTTGCACGATGCATTTTGGTTTAGGTCAAGGCCACTTAATTTGAAAGATCAGACTACATAAGGTTAGTTCATGTAACTCCAGAAAATTGTAGAGCAGAAGGAATCAGTGATTTAACAACTCAATGCATTACACCTTCCACACTGGTTACAGCCTGAAAGAATGGTGTCTGTGCTCCTAGACTAGTCCATGGTGGGAAACAAAGTCAGGTGAGGGTGGAGGATTGAGAAATCCACTTCAAAGGCACATTCATGCCACAGATTAAACCCTCAGCATAGGCACATCCACAGCGTTCTTGGTATTCTTGGACTATATAAGGAGTTTTAATGTGATTTTCCTGCTACAGAATTTGTTATGGTAATCGATGCTATCATAAAGGAAAATGAGTATTTGAGACATGTAGAATAACAGAAGGGGAAATATTGGCCAAATACTGCAGAGAGCTTAGTTTGAAGAAAAAAACCCAAAAATTCCCAAAACAAACAATGAAACAAAAACTAAGTAACAATTATTAAAATGCCAAGCTTTCATTAAGATAGGGAGGAAATTACCTCTTCATTAACACTTCTTGATTATTTTTTTTCTTTGTGTGCTGAATAGGGAAGTAAAAAGTTAACATAGTACTGAAGCAGAAAGAAAATAAGTCTTTAATGAGGGTTTTATCAAAAGGTTAATAAACTCTCACCCGCTTCAATATCCCAATTTTGCAGTGCATTGCTTTTCAGTGCTCATTCTCTATGAATCCTTACAGTTACATTTTATTAACATTGGAATATGTAATAAGAAAAAATGAAATTGAAACATGTTTCAAATATCATTGCAAGAAATCATTGCATTCAAATATCATTGCAAGGTTTGATTCAATTAATTTGCTGTTGACCAATAATATTTGAAAACACAAACTAAGGATGACATTGAATTTACCAAGCCTGTATTTTTAGTGGTTGTCCATAAAGTTTTGCAAGTAAGATTTTAGGGAGCAGTGTAGACATATTTTATATGTTGAGTTTAAACACAGGAGCAAAATGGCCCATTTTTGGGACTTAAAATTGCACAGATTTCAGTAGGTTTGTTGCAGTAAAAAGAACAGCAGATTTTCACCAATAAAACAATGTGTTAGCTCAGATAGTGACATACCTGGCACATAGTCTTCTCTACTGTCACGTTTATGATAACTGAGAATGTGGACAGAAAATTAACTTGGAGAGTCAGTGGGTAGTCAGCAATACTGATTAGGACAAGGTAACCAACCTATCTTGTAGGCGGGTGAAGAGAGCAAAACAAAAAGACCCCAACCAATTCATTTTGATAACTCTGGTATTATTTTGCTTATATTACCAGAGAAAAAATGAAATAAACCATGAATCTTGGAACTCCAGACGTAGTTTATGTTTCCTTTTACAATTTTCATTAGGTTTGGATTTTTGTTTAGTTGGTTGGTTTGTTTAGTTTATTGTCTTAATTGTAGAGTTTTGCCCATTATTTATTTGGTCAGTGCTTGACAAAATGAAGCTGCTGTATGTTGGAAGACATTCTTTGGAATTTCCTTATGGTATCACATCGATTAAACCTTTCCAGATTAAAAAAGAAATTGCTAGAGAATATGCTGTTGTTAATTCAGTCAGGTGTCGTTGTTAATGGTAGGTGCCTCCCTGAACCTTAGGAACTGTCACTACTACTGTGCTTTTCTTTTTAATTATTTTCTGTGAGTGTTTTTACTACCTAAGTGGTAGTTTAGTACTCACAATTGCAGTCTTTTTTTTAAATTTTTAATCTTTCTAAACTCAGTATCATCACATGTAATTAGACAGTTTTAATGCCACGTACTGTATGAAGAAATGTTAACCAGTGCACTTTTCATTGGCTGATAATGTAAAACAGACAAAACAACAGAGCCTCTTAAATGAGATTTCTCATGTCTGTCTTTCTTACTATGAATTTTTGCTAGCTTTTTATTAGTTTTTTTGAGACCTTCAAGATGAAGTGACATAGCAGTGTTTATTTTGGTAACATTGGTCTTTTCTGTCCCTCTTTGTTTTTGATTGTTCTGGTGATCCTCTGTCCCTACCTGCCACTATCTTTGTGTTTATCCTCACACCAATTCTGAACAGAAACTTGTCTACTGGTGTTTTACAGCTTCCCATGGAGTTTTGGGACTATTCAGTTTTACTGTTTATGCTATGGTTAATCTAGACTGACTGTTTTTTTATTTTTCAGGAAACTGAAGCAGCAGTGCAGGCTAAACAGCCGAATGTGGAAGAGGTTTTGTCTAAAGGGTGTCATTTATACAGGGAAAAACCAGCTACTCATCCAGTAAAGGTAATGAACAAACCTTTAGCAATATCCATTGCGGTGTAATGGGTTATGCTTCCCTTGTTGTACACTTGTCCTTGATGTACTCTGTTTAAAATCAATAAAGGTACCTGGCAAATGGCATTTGTTCTATTCTGTGATGGCATAGCCAGGGAAAATGTAATGCTCCCAGCTAAAAATCTTACGCATATTGTGATGAGAATATTGTTTATGACATTAAGGTTGTTTTACTCATTCAAGAGTAATTCACACTGAAAGAAAATGTAATTTTTTTGTGTAATTAACGGCAACATGTAGCTTGTTTTTAAACTCTTTTATTTTAAATTTCACTTTCAGAAATTTTGTCAAATAAAAAAAAATTGCAAATTTTCTAGAAAAGTTAAGAGTTTAGTTATAAACAGAGTGCTTTGCTTTCATTTTTTTTTTCATTTTGAAGGAAAGAACACATGGCAACATAGAAATTTCTCACTCAATTTCTCTGCCAAATTTTATCTAGAATTACTGACTTGATTCTGTTTTGGAGCAGAGGACACATTGTTTTGAAGGCTATGCCTCCCAGCACTTCTCTTTTAGAAAAATGTACTGTAGAATCCTTTTCTTCAGCTTACAAAGGGGATATTTTACATGCTTTTCCTAAAGACTATGAGGACCTTCCTTGAGATTGGAGTGTAATTTTCTATCCTGCAGAATCTTGAAGTCATCAGCAAGCATCCTCCCATGTCTGGTTCAGCTGCTTTTCAAGAAGGAGACCAAACTAGTGAGGTCAATACCATACAGCCAGAGCTTGATCTGATTTCTAGTGTTATAATTGCTAATTAAGTATCTGTAAACATAATGGTAAAGAGTTCCCAGAAACAGTAATAGTGACCTATTGATTACACTAAGTATCTCTTAAAGTTGCTTCTGACTGGCCCAAGATAGGAAACTTTGTATTTAGAGCTTTTCAAAATGTACAGCACCCCAAAAACACAATTGGCAGAAAAAGGGTTTCTTCATAAAGATAAGATGTCTGTAGGTGATCTCTGTAGTGAATTTCTTGTTTTTCTGTCTCTATTTAGTCACTGCAGTTGGAGTATTATTTTCCTACTTTTACAAAATTTCCTCTGAATTACTTGTCAATAGATCACCAGCAGATCTCCATTCACAGGAACACATGGAAGAACTGATACCCACTTTAGAAATTAATACATGTTTAAGAATGATTTGGTTTCTCATTTTCTTTCCTGAACAGAAATGCTTAAGAGTTAATATCCCATTTGGTATATGTGCATTTTTAATGATCAGTTCTCCTAAACATGATAAAATGCTAAAACAGGTAAACTCAAGGTGACTTGAGTGGGCAGAAGCAAGACTCTGTTAGATGTTTTCCTTGGCTAATAAACCCCTATTTTTGTTGGGATCTGAAATGTCACCTACACACTGAATGGATGATGGAACAAGAATCATTCCCCAATAACTACATTTACTCATTTTGTGTGACTTCAGCTGCAGTCTTTGGGGATCTTATTCCATATTTTAACAAGGAGAGCACTTGAAACAACAGCAAGCTAGAGACTTTGGATTTTTAGATTTTTTAATTGCATATAAAGAATTGTAGAATGAATGCTGGTATTTTCAAGAGGAAGAGCTAGTATGTGTTTTACATAAGAATGACAGAAGTTTAAATTATATTGAAATTATTTTTTTTAGCTCAAAATTCTGACACAGAAGTGTACTGTATGTATTTTCAGTGTTCACATCAAAGACTGAAACTCTCCAATTTTTACCAGATTTACTGGAAAAATATGACTCTTTAGAGATTATAATGTTCCTTGAGTTATAGTTTTGACAATGATATTAAAAAAGGTGTCTGTGAGGACATTTGTAACTTGTGGAGTAGTGCATATTTAACTTTCAGTGCCTCTTTGATTGCATTTTACTTGTTTCTTTACATTCTGTAGTTCATTTAATTGTGCAGCCTGTGAGGTTAATTTCTGGTTCAGTGGTTATATGCTGTCAGGACTGTTGAATTGCTAGGTAGGTTTCCTTAAGTCATCATTCTTCCTGAGTTACTTTCAGCAAAGTCTGCTATTTAAATGTTTCAACACAAACTTTTTGATTAACATCAAAATAATTTTCTACATGAAAGGTATTTTGTGGAAGCAAAAATAACTTTTACTCACTTTAAGATGGTTTTGGAAAGATTTTAGCAAGTTCGCAAAGCTAAGAACTCAAAATTTTAGAAAAGTCTTTCTATACTGCTGCTCTGGTACCCTTGGTTTAGACTGAGCCCCGCTTAATTCAGTTCAGGATATGAACATCACTTACAGTGCAAGCAGCAATTCAATACTTAGACCCATAGATCTTATTTAGTGTGTGGCACAGAAAAAAAGAAGATAAAATTGCATGCCCTCTTTAAAAGCATTATCTAGCATTGCTTGAAAAATTTGTAGATTGTTTAGTTCTCTGGAGCAGCTTTGCTTTTTTTCCCTCCATTATTTCCTTAATTCACCACAAGTCTTTCCATTCTTTTCAATAAATGAAGTATAGTTCCTATTGACTTATTCTCACCACAGCCTTTCCTGTGCTTAAAAGAGGTATGTGCCAGAAAATTAGAGATATCCCTGCAATTTATGTGCATTTTATCTGAAATAATGTTCATAGTTAAAATTATTCTGGCATTTCCTAATACTTAGCTGCTTATCTTTGCAACCTTTATAATATGTTCTCATTAGAGTATTTTGAATGTAAATTAAATCCCATGGATTTATATTGACACGTACATAATCTTATCTCCTAGTTATGTCACTGAAATAAGTCTATTTTCACACCTTCACTAAGCATACTAAAATAGAATTTTGCAACACAAGTCTCTAAAAACATTTTTGTTGGCAAATGAAATCCTTGTATATGCTGATTCAAGAGTCAAGAATGGGATGAGATGTGTGATCCTTTAAGCACTAGCACTTTAATAATCAGACCTATTCACTTTTACAAAATGGATTTCATGCTTTTGAAATGCATTTCTGTAAAGCTTTTGAAGGTGAGGGGGAGAGAGGTTACTGCTGGTGTCAGTGGCAATAGAAAGGATGTAAGCCCCAATCTCATGATTAACAGCACTTAATCAGAACAGTTTATTCAGGAAAGGATTTCTGTGCCAGTGGAAGAGCTGTGGTTCCTTTGCCACAGCACTCAATTTGTCTTTTCCTCTGGTGGGTGAGAAATAGTGAGGAATTTATTTTCATTGTTCTCAATCTTGCATTTAAAAGACTACACTTCTCTCTCTAGATATTCATATCTAATTTTAGTGATTTTAGTGCTGTCAGTAAGATTAGTCCACATAAGGGTGTTAACATTGTTTAAATTGCACCAGTGCTGACATTTAAAGAAAATCTATAAATTTTGTGCTAAGTGCAACATATTTGGATGTTCATGCTTGTCACCAGAGCTCTAGACTTGCAATTACAGCAAAATTGTTGTGCTCAAAGAAGTTAACATTTTAATGCATGTATGTTAATTTATGCCAGATGCAAGATCAAACTGTAATTTTGACAGAAGTGTTTGGAACTGGTTGCTCTCCTATTAGTGGTGTAGCTGTTGCCCCAGACAACCACTTTAAAGTGTCTGGTGAGCATGTTTTTTATTTGGTTGCTGGCAAGAAATCTCAGGCTCATATATGTAAGAATGATTAAGTAGCTACTCATGACAAGGATCAATATTAGAATGATGGAATGGAGCCCAACTCCTAGCCCCAGAGGGGCTAGGACAGCCCCATTTTGGGGCATGGGACAGCCCCAGAATCCCCCATGTGCCTGAGAGTGTTGTCCAAACACTTCTTGAGCTCCGACTGGCTTGCAGCTGTGACCACCACTTTCCTGGGGAGCCTGGTCTAGTACCCAAGCACCCTTTGGGTGAATCATATTTTCCTGAGATCCAAACCTTCCCCACTAACTCAGAGTCTGTGTGTGTGTGGAGGTACGCACATACTTCAATTTAATGAGCATTGTTCTCCATCCTTCTCCTATTGACCTCTGTCAGCTTAGACTCTAGGTAATTAAAGTACCTTTCTTAATAGGCATCCTGTTTCTATCATGGCTGGATTGTGAATTTGACCATGTATCTAATTGTGGATTGAAGCCATAGAATGCTAAAAGCATTCTGAGCTGTATCAGTACTCTGTGCTGCTTTTTGTAGCACAGAATCATAGAGCAGCTTAAAGGGAAATGCTGTCTTCATTTAAGAGTTTAGACATGTCAGCATAGAATTAGCAAAGCTTCATCATTCTTTACAGTAATTAATGCAAGAAAAAAAGAGAGGTAGAAACAACATATTGAAATCTAAATACCTCTCAGGGTTATCTGAGGACTGATGTTATTCACACTCCAGACTTTCCTGCAGGTTTTGTTTACTGCACAGGACTGTGTGCTTACACACTGAAGTTTATGGTACCCTGAAGACTCCAAAGAATTTTTTCTTTTAATTTAATGTGCAGAAGAATAAATTCTGCATTTGATGTTAGAAGTTGCAGAAGTTTTATTGAAAAGCTTTTTGAAATGCATAACTCACCTTTCTACTTTAATTTTAAAAATTAAATTTCAGGTTCACAGTGCTCAAAAGCCAAGCCTCTCAGGCTGGGGGCTGTCCCTGGCAGGGTCAGGACCAAGCCTTGAGAGGGCAATCAAACACAACCCCGGGTGGCTGGGCAGGGCCAAGGGAACTGAGGGGCTGAGGCTGGTCCAGGCAGTCACTCTGTGGTCAGGGTCAGGTGCCTGTGCTGGTTGTAAGTTGGCTCTGAGCTTCAGCAGCCAAACTTTGAGGATAAAAGATGCTTTTAGGGCCCTGACACCAGGAAACTCTTTTGTAGCACAGCTGGAGAGGATTTTAGTTGTCCCTCTCCCTCATTTGTGAAAATTCATTGTTGCATCTTTCTGTTTCATATATTTTTTTAATTCAGGTGATCCACCAGATGAAAAAAACCACTCACTTATTTTATGTTGCATGTATTTACATTGCATTTACATTTGTTTACATTACAAATCCCTGTTGGATAGGGCCCTGAGGAAGCTGATCTATTGGGTGGCATCCCTTCCCATGGTGGGAGGGAAATTGGAACTAGACAATCTTTAAGGTCCCTTCCAACCCAAGCCATTTTGTGATTTTGTGATTCTGTAATACATTAATGTATGTAATTTAACATTTTGCCATCTTCTATCCTAGAAAAAATTAGAAGACTTGAATGCTGACTGGAAGGCAATACAACACTTAATTCAACAACTAAAGGAAAAGCCAGCATTAGCAGCCTTTGGCCATCTGTCTTCAGGAGTCCGTAAGTGCTTCAGTATATGTACTTTTTAATATTAATTACAAATCACACAGGTAAAATTAAAATGGCTGGAGACTGTCTAAATTAATTCAGCATCATTAAAAGTGCATTCAAGTTGTTTTTTCATCATTGCCTTTCTATTTTATACAATGTATCCCAGAAGACAAATTAGATTATGATTTGATGAAAAGGTTGCAGAATGCTTTTCAAATTATTACTGTTTCAAAGTCATTTTTCTTTCATTCCATGAAGAGGTGAGATTTTGACTTTTTTGCATATACTAATGGAGGAAATACTACAAAGGGAGACAAATTGTTTAAATTAAAAGATAATAATGTTATAGGTCAAGTACCTGTAGATTGGTCACAGAATGAAATTCTGAAATTATTACTAGTGATGGGGCAATAAAGTCAGACTGTTTCAAAACAAAGCTTGCCTATTAACAGAGAAAGTCATATGACAACATAGTAGGAAGAATTCTGTAGTGAAACGCTAAGTCTGTGATTTATGTTTCTTGGTGTCTTGCATTCATGAATACACAAAACAAGACATCTGATCTCTGTTTCATTTAAATTATTTTGACAACATTTATATTGGATTATTCTCATATCTCTTTTTGTCTTCTTGTTCCCTACAAGGATTACAAACTCTTCATTTTTTTTTCCTTGATAAATGGATTTTATTTGCAGTGCTTTCCTTTAAAATGTAGTGATTAAGCATGTGTGATAAAGAAATGCTTAATGGAAGCACTGTGCTCAATCCGAGTTTCTAAAGTCTCTAAGATTCTTTACTTGATATTGAACCATTTCAGTTGCTTGAATGAAGACTGTTACCTGTACCATTTGGAAAGCTGCTCATCATCTGTGGGAGCAGAAAGAAATCTGTCCCTCCAGCCTCTGTCAGATTGTCTGTAACTCAGACTGTGACACAATTGCAGTAATCACTTGGAATTGGATTACCTGTGGGTTGGTGGTTCCTCTTGTTTTTAACATGTTATAGGGGGTAACACACAATAAAAGCTTAAACTGGAGAATTCTCTACCTTCTAATAGTGGTCCTTCAAGACAGCAAAGAAGAAAACCCCTTTTTTCAGAGAAAAATATAATTGCTCCATAGAGAGAGGATCCAGAAATTTCAGTACCAGAAGGCAGTCCAGCTCCTACCCAAATAGCATGTATGGGTTCAAGGAAAGGAGTTGTCTTGCTCGTGACATGTTGAATCTTACTAAAAAGGAACTGTTATTTGGGTTTAGTCACTTAAAACCGCTGTGGTTCCAGTGGCAATTATTTCAACTTTCTAAAAAGAGCCAAATACCACTACTATATTTTTAAATGAGTAGTAAAACAGCATTCTTGCTTTGCATGATTTTGTTCCAAGGCATTCTATAGGAATTCACGCATGGGGGAATGGAGGAGATGTGTAATAATTTTTTGCTGTGCTAAACTTTCTGTGTCAGTTTTCTGTGTGAACAGGTTATGTCAGGTTCCAGAAGGAAAGAGTGTTGGCAAGTTGTGACTTTGCTGTTACAAAAGAAATTATAATAATGGAACAAGTGAGAGCAGAGTAGTAATGCAATATATTTTTATATTACCTCATCTCTAGCTGAAGAATTGCAAAATTACTCACCCTAATGCAAGATGTAGTCTCTGACTGCTAACGTTTCTGAGACTCAGCAGATGGAATTGTACTTGTAGAAAATGAAAGCATTGCTGTTCTATAAAGGATTAAGCAGGAAGTAAGATTGATTTCCCTTCTATTGTAACGAGCACTTAAAATGTGAACCTGTGTTTATAACACTAATTCATAATTTTTCTTTATTTGAGTCAGTTTACTGTGATCGATGAGGTCATTATAGGTGTATTGACATAGAACAGAAGAGTTCAAAAGGGACCCAGGGAGACATCTTTTCCTTTTGCTCAAAGCACAGTCAATTAGTGCAGGTTGCTCAGGGTCATGTCCAGTCAGTTTTTTAATATCTCCAAGGATAGAGACTCTACAACCTCTCTGGGCAACTTTTTCCAGTGTTGAGCAACTCTGACAGTAAAAAATGTTTCTTCATCTATTCAAATAGAATTTCTAGTATTTCAGTTTTTGCATGGTGCTTCTCATCCTGTCTCTGAGCTTCACTGAAGACAGTCTGGATCTGTCTTTACTCCTCCAATCAGTTATCTAAACGCATGGATATGATCCCCCTAAGCCTTTACTTCTCTAGACCAAGAGAGCAGTTTTCTACAAAGATAGGAAAAGATATCTGCTACTAAGGCATTTTTGTATTTCATTTAAAAGAATAGGAGGAGACGAGGGAAGAAATTGAATGTCATGGGTCTAGTAATTCTGTGGTATAAGTTCTGCAGTTATTTTAACCATTCATACTATAGATATTTTTATGGCCTTACTTAATCTGCGCTGCTGACTCTTTTGAACCATTGGAACTCAAACTGGTTATGGGAGAGCCAGCTTTAACCAAGCCTCCCAAAAGCTAAACAATCTCATTAAAAGTCCTTTGTAAAGAAAGATACACAAAATTGCTTTGGAAGGGTTTTGTGAAGCAAGGTCAGTATCTCCTGTAGACAGTTATTCACTTCCTGATCCTACAGGGACTTTTAGGGACGTCAGGATTGAATAATGTTGACATGTGTATTTGAGACCAGGGAATGAAGATGTAACTGTGCCCTGTCAGGTACCATTTGGTCTGGTCTAGTTACAGGATCTCAGACAGAGAATCCTAATAAATTCCATCTTGTGGCTGTTAGAGAGGTAAAGCACCCTGGTTATAATTGTTTCTAGATCTGCATATTATATTCATCAGCAGAAGAAGCATTAAAAATAGTTCTTCATATTCCACCCGTCCAGTGAGCCCTCAGGCATAAGGAACAAGAATTACTTTTCCAGCTCAAAAAATGTACTTAGCTGAAGGGTATGCCTAAAACCTTAGCGAAGATTGACTTCCAAGATAAGATGAATCAGGAAGAAAATCACACTTGCTATCTGTACTTGACAGGATAACTGAAATGGTGTGAATGTCTCTATCCAAGTACCTTGATGCATTGCTTAGCCAGCAGTTTGAAAACATTTTAAAGAGAGGAAAGCAGTTCTAGAATGTGCTTTTCCAGGAGGGAGAGTTTTTAATAGCATCATTAGCATTCATATGGCTTCTTTTTCTTCTTTTGTACTGAAGTGCTACCACTGTATTTACTTACTAAGTTAGGTAAAGGTACACACTGCTTTGTAAACCCCTCTGAATGCTTTGTGGGGTGGGAGGAACTCCTGACTTGTCCTGAAGGAAGATATTTTCCATATTTTGTCTTCTTTCCAAGAAAGGTGCTAGGGGAAAAACTTGGCCACTTTTATTTAGAGCTGCCTTGAAAATACAATTTCTTTAAATTGATGTGTATTTATTTTCAGTTATGCTGTACTTGAAGTTAGTGAAATTTTAACTACAAATGAATCCACCTGAAAATACTCTGTCAATTCATCATCGTAATACTCTTGCAGTTTAACTTATTCAGTGAACAGTTTTTTGTGTACAAGCAATTTCTTTTTTTTCTCTTGACTGCTTACAGAAGTTTTTGTCCTTTTTTTGTCTCTTTCTTTTGAATGAAATGCCTAATCAAGTGAAACAGAACAACGTGTGACTGTGAAATGAATAAAAGAGTGACAATTATAATCAACTACAATGGTGAAAATTCTTCTGAAATTAGGTAGAATTTGTCCCTTTAAACTTTAAACGTTATTGGTCTTATTTTGGAGCATCATTTGTAGAGGGTCTGAAAAAAGATGATAAAAAATGATTGGTTGTGTTTAACAGATTTTAGTAGGGTTAAATTTGACAGAAAGGCTTTATATGCATTGGTAGATATTGTAGACTTAGTACAAATAATTAGAGGAAAGCTAATTCTGCCTCATCAGCGCTAACCATCAGCCCTTGCCATCAGCTTTAGGTGTCTTTAAATGCCTACAACCAATGCTCTTCTGTGCTTTCAGTATAGCTTGCTTTAGGAGTCAGACACTGCAGACACAGAGCCAAAGACTGGGCTTCCCTTTACAGGGGAAGAAGGCTTTTCAGGATTTAGAATGGGTGAGGAAGAATGGGAGAGGAGTGAGGAATCATGCTGAGTCCATTAGACTCGAGCTGTAATGTGAAGGCTGTGAGCTGCAGTAAGTTCACCAGCAGCAGTGGTGGTGGAGAGAACTCATCACTTATCAGCCCATATATTCAACTGGGTACAGGAAAAATATTCACAGCAGTCAGTCACCTCCAGAGTTTATAATACCTTGAGTCTTGAAGTTTGAATTAGGACAGTGTTATTTGGTGATATAGTGATATTCCCCAGTGAATCTGGGGAAAGTAGTGATAACAGAATTTCATTTGCTTATCCTTTGGTATTTTACTTGCAGGAGTATAGTATGTTTCCTTCTGTTTGGGAAATACAGTTTGGTTTTTATTTCTCTGTGAAGCAAGTCCCCACCTGGACTTGGCATGCTGCTTTGTTCCAGGCTTGTAAGATCATATACAGCACTTCTTGAAAAATATCTGTTCCTCTGTGTGTGTACCACTGTGGCTTAATGCAGCTGGAATTCATACTCACTGCTTGCAGTATATAACATAAGGAACAACTACTGGTGCTGCTAAAAGCATGTCATTCATGAGACTGTAGGTTTTTGAGGAAACTTAGCACTAAACAAAAGCATGTATATGAAAATACATACCTTAATTAATTAATTAATTAATAACTTAAGGTTTAAAACTAAAATCCACTTACCTCAGAAGCTAAAAGTGCTTGTGTAGTGCTAGTGCATGTGTTGTATGCATCTGGAATTTTCTTTTGCTTTCAAAATGCAGTGTTGAGTTTTTTATTATTCTGTCCTGGTTATTTCTAAGATAGGGAGATGTACAGATGGACATAGCAGTATCCTGCATTATGAAGACTGCCCTGTTAAATCTCTGACATTATATTTGTTTTAATATTTTCAGTGGGAATGAAGGATTCTTTGTTTAGGAAACTATAAGCATTGAAATGTATTCATTTCCATGGACTTCAGAGCTGGATTGTGTACTATTCCACTGCCTCTCTAAAAACATGCAAACCATTTGTATTTAAGAGATAATCAGGAGACAATGACAAAACTGTAAGAGACAAAATGACAGCAACTAGCTTTGGGCAAAAAAATGCACAATAGATACACTTTCTTTTTTGTCATATTTCAGAGCTAATGTTCTCTGAAGCAGTCATTGTTTATATATTATACACACTGTTTGAGTGAACACATATGCTGTGGTTCAGCACTGTTTCTCAGAATTTCCAAAAGCCAGTCTTAAAACTCCTTGTGCACCTGAGAATATTGCAGTATGTGTATTCAAAGGGCAAATTAAAAACAAATGTTTTTAAAAACAGATATTTGAGTGTCTATATTGTCTATAGCACCTGGCATAGTATAATTGAGACCAAGAATACTTAAAATAATTCTCTAGGAAAGACTGAACAATCTGTGGCTGTGGGCATCTACAATGTTTTCAATACTAATGGACACCTGTGTTAATATTAAATGTTGATATTAAATTTCTGTTGCACATAGTCTTCACTATTTAAAGGAAGTTTGCTATCAGCTATCAAAAAGCTTTTATGAGGGATATGGTAGAAAACTTAATTTTCTAGAACCATTCTCCAGAGAGTTGAACAGGTAAAAATCCACAGCATGCAACTGTTGGGACAAGTAGTTCTTGTGAACCATTTTGGTTCACTTTGGTTACAGGACACCAGTAAAGACGATCACTCTCATGAGCTGTAGGAGAGAGAAATACTATTTCCAAGAATGATCACATGTCTAGAACCATATAGTTTCTGATACTTGTGCATGTTGATTCTAAAGGAAATATCTGCTTCTAAAATTAGCTATAATTTGGTGTAATGCTATGAAAAGTTTTACCAAAATAAAATGCAAGAGGGAAATTGAATATGTAAAAATGCAGTAGGGAAGCATCACAGAGAACACCTTGAGCTCTTAAAACATTAGACTCCAGTAACAGTAGACTCCTCCTTTTTTCAGCTCTTAACAAAGGTTGCTCATGCTTATATAAGTGGATTAGTAAAGGAGCAGATTACTCTCTTTACCTTTGTTTTGGATAAAGGAATAAATAATGGTTTATATACATAATTTTAGTAGATTTGGGGTTGAGTAATTTTATTTTACAGACTCGTGTAATGAAGAGGTTCAGAGATGCCAGCCTGAGATGGCCCTGTTATGGGTAAATTGCCATATATCTGTTTTCCCCTTTATATTCAGGAAATAAGTGTCTAATTATTCCATCTGATTTCCATTAGGAAGCTTTTCTACTTCTCACATATGTGACACATACAGCAAATAACAATATGGCACAAAACTGAATCTGTTACCACTTGATTGGAGATATTTCAAGGTCAGGACCCAGTCTCACAAGCAGTTCTATTTTTCAATACAGCTGACATCAGACACAAGCTGAAGACAAACTTGTCTAATAAAGCTTTCAGATTCAATTTTTTCTCTGCATATAGCTTCAGGAATCTCTGGAGGTCATTCACAGCATGTGCTGTAACACCAACAGGGAGAAGTAATGAAAAGCATCCATATAAAAAGCTGACACTCTGCCTTCCAAGCTGCATGAATAAAAACATAATAAGCAAGTTTAGAAACACAAATCTCTGTTATTCTCAGAATTTCTTTTTTGATCTTTACAACATATCTTGATTTGAGGATTTGGTTCTGTTTTTTTTCTGACAGGTGAAAAATATATGCAAAATATACTTAAGCCACAAATGCCCAATTTGAAGAAAACCAAAGGTTGCACCTTTATATTTAACATTCTGTTTCAGGGATCTGGTAGTAGGTTCCCCTTTGAAAGATCTGCAATAAACAGGTGTGACAGTGCAGTTTACAAAAGGAATGTGAACTTCTACTTGCTTTTTCAGGGCTCAGCTGATTAAATATAACTCACTCTGGCTTACAAAGAATTTTTATTGTACTCATATCTATGATGAAACATAAATCAGAAAGTCAAGACAGGAGTTGGCTTCTTTGCTGTTATTAAAGACAATATGAAACAAAGATCTACTTTTTCTGTTTTGTAACAAGTTGTTGAAGCACAGCTGTCAAGATTTATGATATAAATAAGAATAATGCAATCATTAGTCTTTCAAATGACCACATTTACCTATTCAATTTTTAAAATACAATCTGGTATTTTCTTCTGAGGAGCAAGTTTGCAGCTTGTTTTCTTTCATTTAACGTCTTGATCAATAGTTAGTAGCAGCAGGATATGCCAGATTTATTTTGGTTAAATCTAATGAAATGTAAATTATAGCATACTGTAGAATTCTTCAGACTATTATTGATAACACAGATTAAGTGAGAGCACAGAACTAAGTTGCAGGTATGGTTGGACTTTTTCTATATGGCTCCAGTAATCTTGGCAACAGAATCCAGTGTTGGTAAATTTTAAAATATCTGGCAACTATCATTTTTTAAAACACAGATAGAATCAAAAATTTAGATTGGTTTATTCTGGAAGATATGGAAAAAGGGAGTAGAGTTCCTAGCAAAAGGGTATCCATATTAAAATGGTAGTTTATGCCCTTTTTCAGTTTTTCTGCCTAAGTTTCTAGCTTTCCACCTTTAAATCACTTTTTTTTTAGTCGTTTTTTAAACCTACTTTCTCTCTCTGTCTCTCTCACCCTCCCCACTTCTTTTTGTTCCAATAACCCAAATTACTGTGATATTTGACTATCAAGATAGCATCAGCCTGCAAATAGCACTAATCTCTCTATTCTGTTTCTTTTTGTATAGTAATTAGGCCTATTGACAATTACATTGTGTGAAAATCTCTTTAATTTGTTAGAAGAGTAGAAAGGAACTGGAAGTTCAGCACACAATCCTCTCGACCTGTCTGCTCTCTGTTGATTTGTCTCTTTAAAAGAGCGAAGCAAGCCATCTTTTCCTTGTGAAGGGAGCAGTGCTCAGGGACATCCTGGTCATGCCCTGCCTGAGTCTTTGCCAGCCTTCCTCACATTTCTGTCCTGAGTGGGGCTGCCTCAGAGTTAGGTCTGCTCTAGAGAGACACAGCCAGCCAAGGAGTGTGAGCAGAGTGGAGGCTACAGGGAATGAGGAGCAAAGCTCATAATTGCTTCTAGGGTTTCTGCCCTAGTCAGAGGACATGAGACAAAGACAGAAGGACTTGCTCCTTGGAGTAGGAAAAAGATGGCAAATGAAAACCTCTTCTATTCCAGCTGTAAAATTCTTTAGTCTGATACATATGAAGTTTATCACTGAAATATCAGACTGCTGTCTTTGTATCAGTTTGGAGCATCAGGGGACATGCAGTGGTGGGGATAAGCAAGAAGAGATTACTGCATTACTGATGGTTTTTAACAGCAGATTGGTGGGCAGACCACACTGAAGTTCCCAAAGACTATTCTTCATAGGGTGAAAGTAAAATAGAGGGTATTTTGACCTGAAAAGTAAGCATAATACAAGAAAACTTGACAAAGGTTTCACAAAGTAGTGCCTGGCAACATATTTTTACAATTATGATGAAAGAACAGAAGGTGCTTATAGTGATTTCAGTAATTCCTTTGTCAAACCAAAGTGACAGTGATGATGTTGCCTTTGAACAGCTGGTTTTAATTCTGCAAAATTTTCCACTTGAAGAATAAGTGTAGACTTGGAGATTTTTGGATGAATTCTCTAATTCTGTTAAATTAGCTAATAACTGTGCTCCAATTATTTCACAGCTTCTTTAAATCTCTTATTATGCTTTTTTTTTTTAACTACAAGGTACCTATAATTCAACTGGCTTCTTATTGTTTTATATCTGTGTACAATTTTTTACACCCTTTTTTCAGAGTTCCCCTTGGATAAGATAGCAATTTATGCCTGTTAAATCAATAAATAGATCTTACAAAAATTAGAAGAGGTGATTTTTATGAGACTGTAAAAGCTGGAGCTGCTGGCAGGATGGTTTTTCTCCTTGTATCAAAGAATTAGTTGTGAAAATTCAGTTACATGCCAATAGCAGTACACTGGAAATGTAAATTGTTGTCGTATAGATTGTCATCCAATTGAAGGCTGCATACTAAATCAAGGAACTTGTTACTTTTACTGACAAAAGGAATACTGAGAAGTGCTTGCATCATTTGTGACAGGTGTTGTCACAACGTTCTTTATAAGGCAAGAATGTGACAGAATTTGATTTTACAGCACCACAACTTCTGTAGTACAAAACATTCATTTTCATTAAACTCTTTTGTAACAACTGCTCACTGGAGAAGATTCTTATCCTTTGGAAAAGACAAACATCTTGTGTAGTGGTATAAATAATACTGCTTTTAAAAAAAGTGTATGAAAGGATCTTGGGCTACCTTTCTTTAGTTTCTGTCTGCTTAATTCTCACACTCACTAAAAGGGATCCATTCATACCATAGCCTTTTGCTTTTCAATTTTTAGCAGCCCCATCAATCATGCTGAACTTTGCCTAAGGAAAGGTTCTTGAGGAATGCCATGACAATGCTATATTACTAAAAGGAGACTGAACTTTAGAGCAGTTTATCTTTCAGAATGGTTTGAATGGAACAATAGGTCCAAGCAGATTAATGCTACCTGTTTACTGACATATATTACAATCTTCAGTTGGTTTTGTACTAATTGTCCCTGGTTGAGTCACAGTTTAATTAGAATCAAATGCTGCAGATTTAAAGTTATTTCCACCACATGTAGAGCAGTCAATTGAATTCTTTATGTACACTGTGCCAGGATTATTTCCATGTATTATTTTCTTTCATAGCTGCTTCCTTCCCAAAGAATTCTCAGTTATTACACTATTTCCAATTTGGTTTTTATAGAGTGTTTGTGAACATAGTTCTACAGGACCACAGAAAGACTGAGATTGGAAGGGACCTCTGGAGGCAATCTGGTCCAACCCCCTACTCAGGCAGGATAACCTAGAGGAGGCTACCAGGATGATGTTTCTGTGGCTTTTGAGTATTTCCATGAGTGGAGATTCTGCAAACTCTCTGGTTCAACCCATTACAGGACTCACTCAAAGAGCATTTCCTGACACTCAGGAGGAACCTCCTGTATTTCAGTTGTGCCTATTTTCTTTTCACTGGTGAGCATTGCTGGAAAGAGTCTGGCTCCACTTTCTGTGCACCCTTCCTTCAGATATTTATATATGTTCATGAGATCCCCCTGAGTCTTCTCTTTTCTAGGCTGAACAGTTCCAGCTCTCTCAAGCTTTTCCTCATATAAGAGAGGTCTCAGTCCCTTAATCATCATTGTGGCTATTCACTGGTCTGTCTTCAGTAGCTCTATATCTGTCTTGTGTAAGGGATCCAAGAACTGGATACAGTTTTCCAGGTGCTGAGCAGAGGGGAAGGATCAGCTCTGTCCACCTGTTGGCAATGATCCTCCCAGTGCAGCCCATGATGCCCACAGCTCCATCACTTTCCCAGGGTTTGAGGTGAAGCTGTCATTCTCTGAGTCCTCCATATTATCCTTCCTGAAGATAGAACTGACCTTTGTTTTCTGAAGATAGAAGTGATGTTCGGTTTTCCTCCAGTCTTCAGACACTTCTTCCTTTTGCCTTGATACACCAAAGTCTGTAAAAAGAATCCTGCAATGATTGCTACCAGAGCCACCAGCACTCAACAAGTGCATCCCATCAGAGCCCATGGATTTCTTTATATGTGTGGTTTGCTAAAGTATTCCCCAACCTGATTCTCTTCTACAAAGAGCAGTTTTTTAAAACTCTGTCTTCTGTACATGGAAATGACCTTGAAGTACCTCTTATGACCAAGGGAACTGTTAACATTGCACTTCTAGGTATCTTGCATACACAGAAAGTATTTGCAGAAGCTCTTTGCAGCAGCAGGTCACAATTGCTATGAGGCAATAATTTAACTTCACCCTAAGGTTTTATTTACATTATGATGCACACAAGCCAACTTATGTGGTTTATATCACTGAAATTCTTCGTGTTTAGTTCTGTGTTCTTATTCCTGTTGTAATTCAGTGTTTGTGATAGAAGAGGTTTTCTTTACATTGAGTGAAAGACATATCTTGCAGTTGTGTTTGGAGGAACTTGGGAAAATGCATTGTACAATAAATGGCTTAATCACACTCCCAAATATAAAAAGGAGGATGGCAAGAAAATTCCAGCAGATTTATCCTATGACAAAGAAAGAAAGAAAAGTCTGAGAAAGCTGACACTTATCTTCCTACTAAATTTAAAGTTCTGATGCCATTTAAAAATCTAGTAATAGCAACAGTAACATTTTAGAAACCATAATTTTGTAGTTATTTTTCAAATATAGCAGTACAGATTCACTTGTAAATCTTTTTCTTTTCTCATAAGAATTTTAACCTTGACTTTTTACTTTCTTTTGAACTTCTAAGGTTCTTTAGTTTCAGCCCTTCATCCCACTGCACAGACTATTTTAGGTCTAAACTTTAATTAATAATCCCATAAACTATCAGCTTCTTTTCTTTTACCTTTAATAATTAAAATTATATATAATCCATGATGACTTGTTAAGAGTCATAAAGAACTTCTTGAATGAAAAGGTAGTCTAGGCACTTAACTTGTGTATTAAACTGATAGCAGTAACATATAATATGAATGTTCCCTAAGCGTTAATGAAACTAGGTATAAAACTTGTACCCATTTATAGTCTATAAAAACTGCTATGAATGAAATATACCTGATACAGTTACCAAGTCTTCTTTTTCTAGGAATTGTTTTACTAAATATTCAAGACTAAGAAAATCAAACGTTGGTGTTGTATTAAAATAGAAAAGATTTGCTTTGAAACATGGTTTTTGTCTTTAAAAGCTAATTAAAATGTTAATAAAATGTTAATTTTGAGATACAATGCTCTAAGGGTGCATATTTTCCACATATAGAGCCGTGGGTGGAATTTTGTTGGCAATAATTTTTGATCAAAATAAAGACTTTGAGTTCAGACCACTAGAAAAAAAAAACGAACATTCTTTGCTTTCAAACTTCAAAGTTGATGTGTTTTTTTTTTTTTTTTGAGGCAATAAATTTATATTATTCATAATATTTAACCAAATCTCTGTTGGCCACTATTATTTTCCTTTCAGAACTCCTTTATGACCTGGAACACCTGGCAGGTCGCTGTAGCTCCACAGCAAAAAGTGTTACTGGCAGCGAGCACCTTGCAGGGAGGGGCTGTACTGAATGGGAGAACTTCATGTACTCTTAACTTTATTTCCTTAACACTGAAGGACAGACAGAGATGATGAGTGATTCATTTATCACTGGAACAAGTCCAAATAAATCAGTCTCTGAACTGTCCTGATCTCTCCAAGAAGTCTGCTTGGATTTTAAGGTTACGATTGTGGATGCTCTAACTCTGTAGAAAACTGGTTGCAATGCCACAGCACAAGGGGGAAAAAAAAAACCCAAAATTCAAAATTCATTTTAGTAGCTGACAGAATTTCTCCTGTGTGTTGTTGTGGAGTTTAGTTCCAAGTCAAGCTCACAAGCATAAAGTGGTGGTAAAATGACACAGAGATTTCCCTGAATAAGCCAAACCTGCCTGGTGTGCAATGTGGCACCCAGTGAACTGCTTTTTTTCCCACAGAGGCAATACTCACTTGTTCTGCCACTAAAGAAGTCAGTGTTGCCTGTGTTAAAATAGCAAATTCACTGAGTGATGTTGTCTGAGTGTATAGCACAAGGTACAGGTATTCTTTCTCTGCTTGCTCAGAATGAGTAAACTGCAGCTGAGTTTCCTTGACTAAAACAAGAAGGAAGTTTAGTGGGTGTATTTTACTGCTATTCATTGCATGAAGGATTTAAGGCTGGAGTCTCCTTTAGTTGGTGCTGCTCACAATGGAACTAAAACCCCAGGCTAGACCTGTAAATTGAATTAAAATGTACATCCAGTGACTGTGTTATTTCTTTGTCAAAAAACTTTACACCCACCGAGTAGATGTAGTTATCTTACATGGTTACAACTTAACCAGCACTAAAGGCATTCAGAAGGATGGTTAGGAACGTTCCTGTGAACTGAGGCAGTTCTGCTTAAAGACTGTGGCTTGAAAGAAAGGGTTGGAAGGGCTTTGAAGCTTTTGAAAGCGTTGTCATTCTTCTTGTCTGTTCTGTTCCTGTTCAGTACCTAAATAAGGAATTTTATTTGTTTGGTCTTGTCAGTTTGACCCTCTCTTGAAACACAAGTCTGAAATAATCAGAGTAAAAAAGGGGGGAAATTCTTTCCTTGCAATTGGCTTCATTCTGTTTTATTTGGGTTTGCATTCAATATTTGAATTTCAATTTCATGTCACATTCCAATTATTCTAACTCTTCAAGTTTAACATTACAGATTAATTTTAAGATGAAAAGAAATACAAATATACTCTCAATTTCATCAGTGTATTTCAAAGTTCAAGAACAAGTTGAAAATCACACCTATAATTTTGTGGTTTATTTTTCTTCTAGTATTGTTCTGCATTGTTTCCTACTTTGCTAAAGAGCAGAACATGCTAATAAGAAATCACCCTAAAAACTTTTTATTTAATGTCTTCAATTCTAATTTTCCTTTTGGTATTCATGCTTATTGTATCACAGAAACGAACTATTATAACCTTTAAATAAACTGAAAGATGAAGTCCTTTATTTTTTATGGCGTCTGATTAGGATAGAATTTATTACTCAGATATTTGAAAAAAAAAATTATTCAAGTCTTGCATTTTTAAATTAATTGTCCTGAGAAAAATCCAAAAACAGACTAAAAATAAAAAGACCCCACCAAAACCAAAAGAAAAACACTGTCCCCTTTGAGTCAAAGAAACTGTCAGCACAGCTCTGGATAAATTTTTTCAGAATGAGATCTTTTGCTACATATTGTTGATAATGTTGATTTATATTTGTCTATTATTTTTATACAGTTCTGTTAAATGAACTGTGTCATATCTTTGCAAGCATAAAGAAAGAAAAATAAGGGATAGTTGCTGTTCTAAGTGGCATTTTTGTTCTGAGGGGAGATCAACTATATAAACACTTTCTAAAGGTAATTTTTTATAAATAATTTGATAACTCAAATATTCTAATGGTCAGTCAAACTGGGACAGATTACTGCCATTCTTAGAAGATGATGGTAAATAATGGTAGATTTTGACATTTTTAGAGAAGATATTATACTGGACTATTGCACTTCTGCTAGTACCTTATAATCTTTTTGTAATATTTGAAGTTTCTTGATGCAGAAGAACTACATCAAGAAAAAAATAAAACAAAAATTATCAAGCAAAACCACACAAATACCAGCCCAATTGATTAAAAAAAAAAAAACAAAATCAATAAGCCAAAAATCCAGATCAATAAACCCATAATCACTGGAAGGTTAGAAACACCCTTTTCTGAAATGGCTGCCACTGGGGGAAAAATAAATAACTAAATATTAAATGGTGAACTTGTGATTGTGTACTCAGGTCAAAATACATGAGATGCAAAGAGATGTCTAAGTCTACTGATGGATGTCCCAGTTTAGAAAATTGTTCTATTTACCTGAATACTGATGAGGACAACAATTTCTTCTGAGTTGAGACAACTTCTGTTTAACCTACGTGAATGCCAAATTAGGCAACTGTGTTCCTGTTCTCTTAGAATCTCTGAAGTTACAGAGGAAATATGAGGCCTTGGCTTTATGGACAAGTCATTGAACCCTGACTTACTACCTGGGTTTTCATGTTTCAAACAGACTTTGCTGCAAAGGCATGAATGTCAATGAAAAACCATCAGAATTTCAAAAGTAATAGCAAAAAAAAAAAAAAACTTAATGTTCATGGAGTCACACTGTTTTGGTGTTTTGGTTTGCTTTTGTTGAAGACAAGCTAGCTCACATGAAGAGGGTAGGAAACTGATTTTCTCTACTCTGTAGGAGGGCTGAGAAAAATGCAAAAAACCCCATTTCAGTCCTTTAGAAAATACTATTTGTTGGTTCAGTGCTAGAAAATGTAGAACACACTCCACAGAGCTTTTATTTCAGCATTCTGGTTTAGTTATTGCTGTTTCAACAGCTGATTTAGATAGAGATTCCAAAGTGTAGGTGTTTAGTTTCTTTTCTAATACTGTGGAACCTCAGTGAAGCAATGACACATTCTTCTGTTTTCTCTGTTTTAGTTTTTCTTCTTTGATTGATCTCTTAAATAAATGAGGAAAAAATATAATTTAGTGTAGTCTCATCTGCAATAATATCATGCATGATGGATTGCTTTTGCATCATTAACTGAAGGTCAAAAATTGCCCAACAGTTCATAGCCATCTCTTTGTAAATAGCCAAAATCAAGGAGAAAAGATCAGTCTTGAATTTCTGAATTATTTTATGTTCCAAACTTCTCCGTCCAATGGTGTGTGTCTGTGGCACCTCTCATCATTTTTACTGCAGAGACAGAAATGGTGCTTCAGTCTTGGATGAATTCCATTCCATTCCAAGCAATGAATAATTTACAGATTATTTAAAACTCATAGCAAATAGATCAGGAAAAGACACTAAGAAGAAGATGTGTCTGTTTTCTTCCAAAAGAAAGGGAAAAAAACATCCACACATATCCAAATAACAGCACATAATATTTTGAAGTTATGTGGTGGAAAACTAAACAACTTAGTCAAGGCTGAATTTCTTGTTGTGTAAACTTCCATATTGGCCACAGAGCCTGTGGGAAGCACTGGGTGATGACAGTAAGGGAGAAGATTTTTGGTCAGACGATTTCACAGCTACAGAGTGACTTGGACACAGTGAATGAAACTTGTTTCTAAATACATGAAGTTACATGGTCATGCTATGATGTGTTGCATAGTCCAACCAACTTTTTTCAATCTGTCTTCTGGTATAGAAATATTTGACCACTACTAGATTTTTGGAAAATTACTCATGCTTCAATGACCTTTAGCAAGGGGTTCTTCTTACACTGAATTTTGGTAGTGTTACTAGGTCCAGCTGGTCTTCTAAGGATGGAATTAGAATATGTTGATAATGCTGGACGTTAGCAGATATTATAATAGAACTATTGAGGAAAAAATGAATTCATATTTTCTTTTAGTTTTGATTTTCATATTTTCAGTAGAGATAATATTAAGAAATAGGGTTATTCCTGTCTTATCCTTTTGATGGCATAATTTTTTAAAATACTGAAATAAACAGTTATCATAATTCATTTATTCAGTAACTTAAGCTTTTTTTTTTTTTTTTTTTT
>LTAT01000001.1:9957482-9982420 GCA_003286495.1 Chlorodrepanis virens
AAAAAAAAAAAAAAAAAAAAGGCAAATCAAGTGTTTATTTACTAAAGAAGATTTCCCATGCACTTTTTTACAAGTCAGGGGGAAGTTCTTTGGAGGCAGCAAAATCTGAATTGGGGCTGAGCACAGCCAAGTGGCTCTTCAGGTCAGTGACTGTAATATGTATATCAGGCCTGATGTTATGAATCCAAAAATATCACTTCTGTGTTCCTGTACTAAATGTTCCAGAACTACACAAACCTGCAATGTAATCCACAACAGACGTTGTTGATATGATTGATTTAGAGACAGAAGGGTTCACAGAAAAGAATTAGTGGTATTTTGTGCTTTTAAAATATAGTACTGATAAGGTGCATGTGGATGAAAAAACTTTCAACCAGGTAATTTCAAGTAATTTCAACCTGGTAATTTCAGCTTGGATGAAAAAACTTTCAACCAAGTAATTTCAACCAGGATTTAGATCATTGTTCCGAGCTGAGCAAAAAAGGTGAAATTGTCTCACTTGTCTTGTGACTGTGGTTAAGAGAAGACAAGAAAGATGGATTAAATGTAGGTGGAGAGGAAAGGGTAGGAAAACCAATGTAATTGTTGAATTGGAAAAGTTTGCAAGACTCTTAGTTTGTCTTCTCTAAGACATAGCTGTATAAAGGTCTGTTTTGATGAAGTGCAAAAATTCAGGGAAGAAGAAATATTTGTAACATAGAAATGGTCTTGTTTTTATCTAGATTATTGTATGCAAATTTAATATCACCATATTTCCTTTCCCCATCTCCTCCTCTTCCTGCTAGACTGCAGAAGTATTTAGGTCAAACACCGCCTGCCTTACGAGAAGGGTATCTTACAAGTATCTTTCTTTGACTCTTTCTGGGCACATATGCTGAGATTAAGGAATATCTTTCATATTGAAACTTCTATTCAGACATGTTAATTCATTTTTTTTATTAGTTTCTATAGTTTTTATTATTTTTTCCCAATATTTCTTATCAAGGTGTGATTAATCTATTTTACTTAATTATGATGGGGTTTGTTTGAATGTAATGATTTTTTTATGTCTCAAATAATTAGAATGGTTTATACATAAGCCAGAATTGTAAGTGGAATCTAAGGGAACTGTCCACATGACTTTTCATTTCCTTGGGTGCTCATTACCCAATTCCTTTGAAATTCTTTCATTAGCCAATCTTAAAATCACAAATCCTAATTAAAATAACAGGACAGCCTTTGGAGACCTCTTAGCATAGAATACAAAGCATTTAGTTTTATTATGAGAAAATTGGGACTTTTCCACTCTAGGGTTCACAAGAAATGTGTTCTCTTGACTTCATGTTTCATTGTATGCCCATCTCTGAGTTCTGTGGGATACATGATCATTGTTAGGCTTTGCTGTAGGGTTGATCTTCAGGGATGCTATTAAACAATATATAGGATAAATGATTCTCCATCCTGTTTTGAATGATAGGTAAATCAACCATTTATATTATAATTTTGAACCCTCTTTCCTTCTACTGCCATTGCTTAATAAGACTTTTTCACTGTAATTATCGTTTTCAGCACAAAAACCATATAAGTAGCAGATTATTTTTTTAGTACTATCTCACAGAAGAATGAACAGCAGGACTCATTTCCAGTTCCCTGTACTTCAAAAGAATTGTAATGGATTATTAAAAATAATGTGAAAGCAAGCACTTTTTCACAACACTCAACAGAAAATGATGATCTTTTAGTGCTTTGCTACTGAAGCTTCTCCTTGGAGACATTCTGACTTCATTTCAATCTGCCTCTGTAGGTTTTTTTTTCCTTTCTTTTCCAAATTTATTTGAATTTTGCCTGTGAGGGATGCACTGTTAGGAAGGTAACACAGCACAGAGGATGCCAGTCCCTGTAAGGGTTGACCATGACAAACTGTTCCTGGGCAGCAACCTGCTGCCAGTATTCTGTCTGCTGGTGTTCCTCCCGTCTGCTGCTTGTCTGGTGTTCTGGGCAGGGAAAGAAAAAGAAAATCTAATGGGGAAGAGGTTCATCAAAACAATTCAGAAATAACTGCTAAGCAGCATAGGGGTTAAATGTTAAAACTAGTTTTTAGTTCTAATTTTATGATCTGCACTGAAGTAAAGTTCTGATAATGAGAGATGGAAATAGTTATACTATGACTATACTTTCTCTGAACAATTTCTATTATGTTTGATAAGAACTTTCATTTTTAGAGGCTTTCAGATAAAGTTAAGTGTCCACATCAATGTGGAAAGCTGCTTTTCATGAGAAATTAATTGAGAAACGTAAAAGAGGTTTTTAACAGATTCAGCCACAACTCTTTTTTTGGCACATTGCCAATGATCCATTAAAATACTCTGTTACAATTCTGAAATACTCTGGTGTACTTTTTAATATTTTTTAATATCCAGTTCTCTCAATTAAATTATTCCATCAGTCTTAAATATCTCTACAAATGCAGACATCTGTGTATGTCATTCCATTTGTGTTTGATGAGGACGTCTAGAAGTGTGATCTTTTTCTATACAGTAACTCTTAATGTTTAAACTTCACTTTCTTAATTTGGTATGGTTTAATGCAAACTACTCAATCACTTAAAATAATAATGAAAAAAAAAATCTAAAAACATTTAAAATTAGGATCTCCATAACAGAAGTCTGGCTGAATTTATACTCCTATGGGAGAGAGCAGAGTAATATTTTGAAGCATATAACTAAATTTCAATTTGCAATTCAGAAAAAACTCACTGCTTTGGAATTGTCCATGAAGATGTAGAAGGGTTTTTTTCCTCCTTTTTTTTTTTTTTTTGTTATTTTAATAAGTGAATGGAAGGGACAAGAATGTGTGTACAGGATTTTAAAGGAGAAGGAGGGGAGGGGAGGAGGCAGGATGTTAAAAAGATGTTCCCAGATATTTTTGTCCACCCTAACAGACTGTGTGTTGCTGACCATAATACGTACAAAAAGGAAAGAAAGTATATTCCTCAGAACAAACTTGAAATTTCACTGGTTCATATACCCACTGCCTCTGAAAAAAATAGGTTTATAATGTATAACAAATCACACATCAAATTACATCACCCAGATGCAGAGATTTTAATTCTCCTTGCCATCCTTTCTGCCTCATTCTTATCTACCATTGATACCTGTCAATAAGCCATAATCTGTGGACGCTTTTTATATGAGTTCTTAAGGAAGAAGCTTGCAAACTTGTGCAGGGCAGGGATCTCATCTTTATATCCCTTTAAATATTTAGACAATGTCGATTCTATTACAGAAAACCCAACATACCAAACATGCTTTAATTGTTTTGATCATATTTTAGCCACAATAAAAATTCCTGGCATATCTCACTGAGTAATGAAAAAATCATTTGTAATTCTTATTCATAGACACAAAATTGGGGCAGATCATAGCAAAAATTATTGTTTGTTTCCTGCTACTGAAATTTTAGATGGGTTATCTCAGATTTCCAGACCATTTGGCCATCAGAGAGCAGAATGTTATCTGTTCTGACATTAATCTACTTGCAGTGGCTACTTTGGTGCACAGTTTCAAAATGACAACATGCACAATGCATCATAATTATGTCCCTCTCAGGAATAACATTTGCAGGAAGGTTTCTTGAACGTAATAAAGTGTCTCTTCATCTGTGGGAGCTAAAAATAGCCTTTTTAAAGATGTGGTTGCAAGGGATGTTTCCCAAATTATTTCATGGGGTTCACAATATGTTTTTAGGGGTGATAAAATACAGAATCATATGTATGCATAATAGGCAGGCAACATTCAGTGTAAATTCAATCAAGAATGAAATGCTATTACGTGCAAACACCTCCTGGGCTTGTGCAGAGGTAATGGAGCATATGAAATAGATAAAGTGACAGCCAAGAGAGGAAGAAGATATGTGACTTTCCCTACATCTTTGTTTAATAAAGCTTTCAACATACATTGTGGTTATAATGTGTTTTTTGGTCTCCATCCAAGTCATCTTAGTTTTTATTCCATGCATTTTGTAGACTGCAATTTGGTGATAATGGCATCTTTGCACAGCTCAGGAGTGATGAACAGGAGTAACACAGTCTGTTAATAAGAGAATTTGCATGTCCTTCCCAATACAGAGATCTTAGTTTGAGTGGGTCAGGAAGGAAGTAATATTTTGCTTGTAAGAAACATCACTAAGCATTCAGTATTGAATATTTAGGGAGAATACAGATGAGAAGGCTGCTTATAAGCCAGTCTGTGTGAGAGCCAGGTGAAAAGAGTTACCTATTTTCAGCATTTCCTTACTTGCTACATGCTTATTTCTTCTGTGAAATATGCATTATGAAATCTGTAGTCCTTGAAGTTTGTCTTGTGCATTATCGGTGATTTTGGTTCAGTGGGTTTGGTCTGTGTTGTAAAGTTCCAAGCCATACTGCCTGAGTGAGGAGCAGATTTGCCTTGCTCTGCCTGAGAAGGGCTGCAGCTGCAGCATGGTTCAGGGAGTCAGGATATGGTCTCCTTTCCCCCTTGCTGTAGTTGGGAGAAATCTCTTCAGACATGAGGAATTTATGCCCCTTTACTCCCTAAAGGGAGATGCAGTGGAATTCTCAGATGAACCATTCGTGTTGTCTCAATCTTGCCAACATTTTCAGACTTTCTCATTTCAGTGGAAATTTGTGATGACTAAATAATTGGAATATGATACAGTCACGGAAAGCATTTTAATATGTATTGTGTTTACTATTTTTTTAATTCCTTGATTTATCTAAAAAGTCAAGTGTTTGGAGACTCTTCTTAGCAGCAGCTAGAAAATATGTATTAGTGATATAAATAATATATTATGCCAACATGGTAACAAATCAAACTATTCCTGTTTATTACTAAAAGAAGTTTTATTTATAACACTACAGATTTCTCTATAATTAAAAAAAAAAAGAAAAATCTTGCAGAGGATTTGGCATAAATTTGAATGAGGACAGCATTGCTCTTAATAAATATTTTGCATCTCACATAACTCTCTATTTGCAATAGATATTTCAGTATTTTAGGTTACAGAATTTGTATTTTATGGAGCTGTAATAAATGCAAGAACAAATAGGTTTTAAATGGGACTAAAAGAGGGTTTTATCACACTTGAGAGCATAATGCTTTACTGAGTCAAACCATCATTTTTCTGTCTAGCCCAGGAAAATTTCTCTGCTGGTACAGGGAGAAGGCATCAGCCTGGCTGCCTTCTGCTGAATGTTCCCCTTGTACTGCCCCATCCACAGCATACACAGCTCTTGGATTTGGGACATCAGGAGTCCTCATAGCATCTGTTTTTCAGCTTATTGTTCATGAAGTTGCCTAATCCCGCTCTGAAACTGCTGATTCTTTTGGCCCTTGTGATATCCTGTGAGCAAGTTCTATATAGAGTACCTGCTATGGAAATAAACACTTTTTTTTCTATTCAAAAACACAACAATGGTGCATACTCCTGCCCACTGTCTTCTGTCTTTAAATTAAATACACATTTAGGAGTGAAATTTTCATTTTATATAACGTCATCGGGTTTCCTAAAACTTTTTCCTGAAGGATTTTATAAAAAAAACTTTTACATATGGTTTCTAAAGAAGCCCAGGAGTTTCTTTAACAGAAAGCTATGGCAGCTGTGGGTCACCAGTTTCAAACCCTGGTGCTGGAGCTGTAGGATTGAAGCTGTGCACTATGGTCACAGCTCCTGCCCTCACAGCCTCTCAGATTTCCCTCCTCACAGGCAGGTTGTGCCACTCCTGACTACAGACCCATCTTATTCTTCAGGCCTGGAATATAATTTCTGGGTTATTTCTTAGATTAGGTAATTAATCTTGTTTTATTTTGAAGTACTTTTTGGTATATAATAGGATTCTGACACCAACACAGCCTTTCTTTCCTGTATTATTTGCATCTGTACATTACAGTGCACACTTTACTATTATTCTGTCACCAAATTTCTGAGAAATGATATGTCAGCTAAAGCAAAACAAGCTCTTCATGTCTTAGCTAAGAAATTGAGGCCAGCATTTTTAACAGAATTAAAAATAGAGAAAATTAAGTGCTAGCCTGCCATTTGGAACTGTCATTACATAAAAAATATCATACTACAAAGAAACTACAATGGAAAAGATAAGCCAATTTTAATATCTGAGATAACTTTGAGGAAGAAATAATTTAGTAATTGTTCCTATTATTGGCAGTCTTATTTTAGACAGTCTCCAGGTACTGTTTCCCATCCTTCCCATTCTGTCTTTCTTCATTGTTATCAAGTAATCAAAATAAAATCTGAAAGAGTATTAGCTCTAAGAAATGTAGATGACCATGTTTTTATTCAAACCAACATTAAAAGTTCTATGAAAAATGGGGTTATAAATTAGCACAGGGTTCTATTTATTCTCTGTGCTGGTTTTGTAGTTGGCTTTTTTTTTCCACAAAGGAATGGTAAGTATACTAGAAAGGTCTTGAAGGAGGTTAGAAATTCTTTGCAGTCCAGATTTTTGTATGAGGCAGGATCAACTAGACAGATGATTTCTGACTAGTTTCTTCTAACCTGCTCCATAAGATATTTTTGTTCTCTATATCTTTGCAGATTTTTTTCTAACCACTTAGCAATCCTTGGCAGTCAAAAGATGTTTGTTTCCAACCTTAATGTCCCCTGTTTCAATTTAAGCTAATTATGTGACCACTTTGAAAATTGAGAACAGTTTACTCTCTCTCAGCAATAACCTCATATACTTGAAGGGTGGTACTTCAGTTAAATTTTCTCTAGACTAAACGAATCTTCCTCCTTAAAATCTCTACCCTTGTTTCTAGATTAGTGACCATCTGTCCAGTCATTTGCAACCCATTCCCATACTAATCCAATTTTCCAGCTAGTTATTTTAACGCCTTGGCCTTACTGATTCTCAGGTGTTTTTGAGATTGTGAGAAGAGGAATACAACTGAAAACATTCTTGCTGCTGGTTGTTTTTTGCATCATTGTGAATATAAAAAAAATCATAGCTCTCTTCCATCAACCAATAATAATGATTAATATCAGACAGGACAAGTCTGTGTGTAGCTTCACTTGATATTGCCTTCCTATAGAGTGTATTCAAGTTATGGGGAATTACTCCCATCAGTTCCATTTCCATTTCCAAATTTCCTGCTTGTGGTAATGTCACATAGGCAGTATTGGAAGCCTTGCTGTGGGCATCAGGCACAGCTTCTGCCTGTGGCTCACAGTTGATAAATCTTACAGCTCTGGATGGAGAGAAATGCAGTTGCCTTCTTATTTACTTTTGATAAATGGTTGGCTGTATTACTTGTTACTATTTTTACTTCTCAAAGGTTGTTTAATCATATATTCTAAAAATGAGCTAGGAATAATTCACCTAGAGTTTCCTGGGTAGTTTTCTATGCCTCTTTCAAAAGAGAACTATATTTATCCATTGCAGGTCCTTAAATACAACTACTAATACCCACAAGGTTTCCTGAGCCAGTTCCTGAGTATTATAGCTGAAATTCATGAGCTGTCACATCAGAATTCATATTGAGTTAGATAAGAACGATGTCACACCAATAACAAAGTTAGCAGTGTTTGTTTATTGTCTTTCACACAGAGACCTTCTGCCCTGAAGCTGTTAACATAAGTATTAGTGCTAGAACAAACCTTTTTTCAGACTTCAAAAGTTTCAGCGACTGCTTTATTCTGTTTGGGTAAAAATGTTGAAGCAAAAGAAGTATACAGACTTTATGGCATTTGCAAGAATAATCTCCATCTTGTATAATCTTGCAGAAGAGAAATGAGCTATAGATTTGAAACTCTTGTTTCCATAAGGTGATAACAAATACTGTGGATAATAGCAAAAAATATGTTTATACTCTGTGGTGGGTTATAGTCCTTATCCAAATATTGGCTATTGTTTTATATTGCTTGTATGTATATATGTGTGTGAGCATGTATGCATACATATCTACATTTTAGCTACATATATTTCTTTCCTGGTGGGAGATATAATGAAGACCACCATCAAAATAAATCAAAATAAATTATCAGGTAGTTAGAAGGATTGGTAACAGCAAATTCTGAACTAATAGCCTAACTAAGCAGTGACTTTGAGGTTGAAGTAGTGAACAAATACCTGAAAATATTCTTCCAACAAGAATAGTAGGAAATACTTGCAAAATTAAATTATGGTCAGTTCGTACAGATGTCCTCAGGCTGCTCTATGAAGTTTTTCCAAACCCACTGTGCTTTTTCAAAGAAAATTACACAGAATATGCAGCAATGGAGGCTTGACTCTGACCTCCTTCTCTCCTGTGCACACACATACACACACAGATGTTGTAGTACTGCAATATTGTGGGTGTGTCTCCATCACAGACAGGCTCACTGCAGCTGTTTTAAATGAGATAAAGCTGGGGAGCAGATGCAGGTAAGTGGTTTTGCATTCGGCCAGGTGAGACTCATCAGATCTCATTAACTCAGAGTAGTCCTGAAAGGCTCTGGAGTGCTGAGCTGGCCCCAGGAATCACACAGCTGTGCTCACACCACGCTCTGTGTGCCTTACTTAAGTCTAGCTGGCCTAAAGTAGTTCTTCACTGGATCTGCACTATGGTCACAGCTCCTGCCCTCACAGGGCAGTACAGCTTCTTTCCTGCGTTATGTGCAGTCCAGAACTGGGGTTTATTCATCCATAGGTGATTGAGGATTGACTGTCTTTCTGGAGTGCGAGCCTCAAACATCACTTAGCTCCTCTTTCATATCACTGCTTTTCCTCTACTTCCAGCCCCTCTGTGTCAGGCCTCTATCCTGCTGTTCCCACCCCTTCTTGTTCCCCGCCCTTCATACATCTGCCTTCACACAGCGAGCTCATGCTCAGTCTGAAGCATTCACCTTCCTAAGGTGAGAGGTGAATGATTCAGGAAGCAGGGGAGGTACAGCTGTCCAGAAGCTACAGTTCACTCTCCCAGGGAATGGATGATGTGTGTCCATTTTCAGTAGTACACTGGAGTCTGGGCACCCAAAGCCTTGGGCTAATGATGCTGTGGAAGTTGCTGCCTTTTTTTTTCTTTTCTTCTTTTTTTTTTTTTTTCTCTTTTTTTTTGTTCAGTGTGAGTAATGAGTATGCTCATGCTTTGTGGCTTTTTGGAGTTTAAGGGATTCTTAATGTGTGGACAGAGATTTGATTTGGAGTTAATTCAATAAGCATGCCCTCAGCCAGAAATTCTCTGCAACTGTGTGCAAACACAGAAAACTCTCCTAATGCAGCTCTTACATGACTTTAGTTGTTTATGGTAGAGAGCATTCCTCCACAATAATAACTTGTATGATCTGATTTCCATATGCAATGTCTTACACTGTGGAAGACGGTGAAACATTTTCCTTTGATCTATGGTGACATCAGAAAATATAAACCACCAACCCTCCAGAGAACAACCTTGGCATACATGGTGAATCTGTTACAATTATTTGTTATCTCTTAATGCCTGCACATCTGCAGCAGTAATTAAGTTTGAAAGCAAGCTAAATTTTTAAAAGTTATTACATTTGAGTTTGGGTTATTTTTGTTAAAGAAACATAGGGGTTATATTCAAAGTTAAAACATCCTTTTGTACACAGTAATCTACACCTAAGGCTACTGACTAAGAAAATATGATATCACAGCAGCTATTCCGCTGTCAGGAATCTGTTTAGGGAAAAAAAATTAAAAATTCTGACCACACATCTTCTCTATTACTACATTTTTAATGTCCTACACCACTGCTATTGCTGTTACTTTTCTTTGGCATTCACTCTCAATATCACCTTAATAAAAATGACAGTGTGTAACTCCAGGTATCTGTACACCTACTGCCACCCTCCATTCCTGCCCTGGCCATCTCCAGTAAGGCAGCCCAGCCCTTTTGCATTTCCACTGGCAGCTTGCTTCTGTTCCTTTTTCTCAGAGCTGTGTCCCTGTCACACCTGTCCTCTGGCCTTTCTTGGCACAAGGCAGAGGCTGAGAGCAAAAGGTCATGGGGGTGAGCTGGCATGGTGGCATCAGTGCCACTAGAAATGGCCAGCCAGTGGCATCTCCAGAGCCCTGGAGACCCTTCCTGAGGAAACAGCTGGTACAGAGTACAAGGACATGCTAAAGCACATCCTCTAGATTTCTTGGGTTTGCTTTGTTTTTAACCAGAATATATCTTGCTGTTAGGGATAAATAAACTGATGCTGCTTTTAGCTGGTTCATCAGCACTACAGGATAATGGCATCTGTTCAGTCTTATGTGTAATATTTCTCTTTAATTTCTTAGTGCAGTTGCTTATTCTTGTTTCAGCCCATGTTTCTAGAGAGTTCTCCAAATCCCTTGGATGTGGCTACAATTTACATCTTTGTATTTTATAGTACTTGGAATGAAGGTATTTAGAAGGATACTGTGGAGGGATAAAGTAGAAGCAAAAGAAATGGTTGATTCCTAAAATCAGTTTTCTTTTGTTAATAATTAATAGCTGAAAAAAAAATGCTTTCAAATGTAGCTCTCACTAAAAAAATAAATCTTACTTTTAATGTCTGGTGGAAAAAGTCCCTGGAAAGAAATGTGTCTGCATATGTATATGTGATAATTTTCAAGAGAAAAGAAGGAATAAGGTCAAAAAGTTGAATAAGAAAAAAAATTGCCAAGATAGATACATTTTTCAGTTCCATAGACTGTAAAATAGCTCCCAGTTCTGCAGGCTTCTATTTGCAAAAAACCAGTGACCTCAGTCTGGAGTCCTTCCAGGATTCAGCTCTTGAAAAACTGCTTGTCACAATCTAGCATTTCCATAGGGAGATACAAATCATTAATTTTTAAAAATATAACACATTTGAGAGCTCTTGCTTCCACCTCCCAATATGGCCTTTCAGCAACTGACTTTGTTATGGTAACAGGGAGGGGGAGAGCAGGAGACAGGGTCCAGATGCATCATAACAGCCACCCAGTTAATTTGGGTTCTCCACCCTGGAGAACTGATTGTATCAATCCTAACATAATCCTCTATATGGGATGACATTTTCTTGTACCTTCCTAATTTAGTGTGTAAAAAGTGAAAATATCACATATCAGATAAGACCAAATTGTCAGGTATGTTAAATTTGAAAATTATTATTCCAGGATTTTATGTGTTTCTCTGTACTGTACTTCATGTCAAATTATGTGTCAGTGCTACTAATGTGAAAAACACCTTATTGGCATTGGAAAATTACTGATCTGTGTAAACCTGAAAATCAAGTTGGATGAACTGATAAAGATGACCACTTTTTACCAGTGAGTTGTTAGCAGCCAGTGCCATAAGCCCTTGGGTTTAGGAATTGAGATCTGTTCTCCTGTTGAAAAGCAGCACTAGAAAAATGGATGATGTACAGTCATTCCATCTTCAGTTATTTTCCAGCCTGACTGACACCATTGTGGAACTGCATATAGTGAATTTATGAATGTGGTCAGAATTTTTTGCACAAAGCAGTGTGAAGTACAGCTTGTTGTTAAACTGAGGCTCATCTTTTGTAGTACATGGGAGAGCAAGCACATGAGAGTTGTCTAGAAAAAGCCTGGCAACAAGTTTATTTCTTTATGGAACTGTGGAAATACCTTGTCTATAAAATGTTTATATTTTGCAAACATAACAGGAACTAAGTGTAAATAAAAATACACTGCAAGATACAGTTTTACACCTATTTTCATTCCAGTGTCCCAGGAAAAAGTTGAGTGGCTAAAAATCAAGTTCTGTTCCTCCAAAACAAAGGAATTGCAGCCATAAACAATAAAACAATAGTTTCTCATGCACAGATAATCTTCTTTGTGGAAAGCATGTTAGTGTTTCCAAACAAAGATAATAGAGAAGAATATTTTCATTTTGACCTTGAATAGTGTCAGGAACATTTATTATATTTGTAAGTGTGTTGTAATATTATCTCAAGAAATCTTCTTCTGTTTTGACCAGATAGTGAAACTCAAGCTTATTGTCCCTCTGACCTCAGTTACTCCTCAGTTACAGAACAGAAACCAGAGGAAGGTTTTAATTTTGGAATTTTATCCATTCGGTTCCATCTTTGTTATTACAAAGGCCAGGCCCGCTGTAAAATCCATATCTATACCTGCTTGTGAATTGCCATGTGTGTATACATGAATCAACAGAAAAAGCAAATTGTTCTTTCCTGGTTTTATTATCGTAGTGTCAATCTACTTTATCAGTGATTCTTTCTTTTGTGTTTATATCAGATTCATTCCTGAAACTGTCATTCAGATAATAAAACTGTGTTTTCTGAAAAAGAAAAATGCTAATTTTTCTCCCACTGGAGTAGCATTGTGTGGCTCCTCTGCAAGCTCCTATTCAGTGTCTGTACCTTATGCCCCAAGCAATATTTACAGATGAAATACATTAACAGTTCATAGTAAGAGTTCTTCTTGTCTGGACAAGAAACAGCTCCAGTATTTTGTTTAACACTGCTCTCAGTCAGGAATTGCTTAAATATATTTAAATTATATCTGTGTGAGGGAGAGGGACCAAATAGGATTGTTACTGATTTGAGGAAACTGGTGTTGAAAATTCATCTGACAAATTGGCATTAGAGGGGAGTTCAGAGTTTTTTTTAAATTTCCCACAAAGTCTTTGATTTCAAGGTCAGAAAGGACAAGTATGTTCATATACTATGTGTGAAACCAGTCCATGGGATTTTACATAGAGATTCATCTTCCCACTCTTCCAACCTGTGTCTATTTAAAAAAAAAAAAAGAATTTGAAAGTTCTGTTGATAGTCTTTTATATTCTTTAGTGATTTGCTCTGTATTTGAACATATTGGCTACTGAGAATTTGCATCTTTTCTGTTTAAACTGTATTGTCTTCAATTTCCAGCCAATACACATTTTCAATGCTATTGTTTCCATAGCTAATAATTATTGTATTATCAGGAAACTATCTTCAGTAGCTTTTAGCATGAGCAAATTTACCCTCTGCAGCAAGATATAATAACCAAGGGGCAGCACCATTAAATGGCAGAAAAGTCTAAAACGAGGCATAATTGCATAAAATAGGTGCAGCAAAGCCTTGACACTCGTGCCCAGCTGTGCTGCTGCTCAGCTCTGCAACAGTGCTGTTTGCTGTGCTCCTCTGCTTTGGCTTTTGCCTGTGAATAGAAGCCCTTCCAACCCACTCTGCAGAAATTTAAAATCCAGCACCCATCTTTGCAATAAACCTCCTTCACCTGCCTCTTGTGAATATGTGCTTTAATCAGACAGGTGCTCTCCACCAGCATTCCCAAAGGTATTCACTGGAAATGCAGGAGGGAGAGGTGCTGCCTGTTCTTGTTCCCTTCTATATTTTCTGGAGGAGAAGGCATCAGTGACACAGCTGTTCTCAGTGAGTGCCCTTGTGGCCAGGAAGGCCAAGGGTACCCTGGGGTGCCTTAGGAACAGCAGTGCCAGCAGGTCAGGGAGGTGATCCTGCCCCTCCACTCAGCCCCAGTGAGATGAGTGTGTCTGCAGTGCTGGATCCAGTCCTGGGCTCCTCAGGACAAGAGAGACCTGGAGCTCCTGGAGTGGGTAAAGTGGGAGGCAGGAAAGAAGAAGTGTCTGGAGCATCCCCCTGATGAGGAAAGGCTGAGAGAGCTATATATACATTTCCTTCCTTCCTTTGCTGTTAATGAAATATGAACATCAGAATTTTTCATCTTCACCTTCTGTATTATTGTTGGCTGCATTAAGTACATAGCAACAGAAATGTGGAGAAATGAAAACTAAAAGTAAACCAAACAAAGAAACAAGTACAACAAAAAGAAAGCAATAAAAATGGAGACAAAAAAAAAGTGTAGTTCTGAGAGCAAAACATGTCAAAATAAACCAGAAAAGTTTAAGTAACAAATCTAGGCTTGTAAATTCAACTTTTGGCGTGACAATGAGATATGAATAAAGATAAAGATCCACCTCACTAGAGTTAGGCTAAAGCCATTTCAGAATTATTCCAACATTTCTTATCAGATAGAGTAAATAAGAAACACCTTTCCTTCCCCTGCCCCCTACCTACACACACAGAGTTAAATAATATTAAGCTCACTGTAAGAAAAAATTGTTTAATGGTTTTTGTTTTCTTTTTCAAAACCAAAGCCAAACAAAACCAGAAAAAATCCTTTTTTTTCACTTTATATTTTTCTTGAGAAAAATATCTAGTTCCTAAGGTCCTAAAGAAAAACTCACCTGTCAGCTTATGCTGTGCCAATCCATGTTACTCTCCTTAATTATTATTCACTTGCTATTACTGGAGAAACCTTCCAATAAAAGTAATCAACAATTTCCAGAAGATCCAGTAGAAACCGATAAAGTCATTCTCTGGGAGTTTTTTTGAAGCATAAAATTGGAGAATTTGTAGAGCATTTTTAGTCTAGATATTAGCTTTCCTTGTCCATAATATTAGTTATTTTCTTAAATTAAAAAAAAAAAGCAAAAAAGATCTGTTTGTTTCTTCTCTTCATAACATAAAATTGTGTCTACTCAGTACTATTTTACTTTTGTCTAAAAATGTGACAAACTGATATCATCCAAAAAAAAATAAACAGTACAGAAAAGACTAAAGCTGAAGCCTTGAAAAACAGAGCATCTGCCCTCAGTGTCCTCGGTAATACACATTTTCTAAGTGCATTGGAAAAGCCCTTAATTTGAAACACTGTTAGTCATAAAAAAGAAAAAAATGTATCAAATTTTGCAAATTCACATTCCACAAATGACAGCTGTACACAGAGATTTCAGTTCTGCTGACTGGAACAGAAACTGGGGAAGCTCTGCAGCTCCTAACACCAGTTCCCATCCATGAAGTTATTTAGTAGGAAGAAACGACATCAGAAACCCTGGAATAGTTTTGCCTGGTTGTTTAAATGCTCATACTTCACTGCAAGAAAAAGCAATATTGGATGGCCACATAGTTTGGGGTCAAGAGGCTGCAATTCCACACACAGTTCACGTATATCAGATTTACTGTTGGGGCTTTAATCCTGTTTCAGTCTTCAGTTCTTACATGTGAATTATCACTGCATTCTAGTGGAATGGATCTCATTATAGCCAAACACCCAAATCTTTAAATGTTGTTCTACTTGTTACAGATACATCTTTAGCTTTATTCCTTTTTTCCTGGCAATAGCAATAATAGAGCAAATTCCTTTTATCGCAGAATGATTCATTCACAAGCCATGTTAAACTGTAATCTTTTTCTGGTCTCCTCTCCATCTTCTCTATCCTGTATGCTGGATGGACTCCACTGCAGTCCATCAAGGCATCTCAGTCATAATGAGCAAGCTGCTGATGACTTGATCCTCTTGATGTGCTTCCAAAGTCCTTTCCTACAGACAGATAAATGGGGAGCAGCGCAAGAGGGAGGATAAGAGTTATCCCAGCTCCCACCACCATCATCACCTTACCTTTTTCCATCACCTTAGCTTACCACCACCATCCTCTTTGGTCAACACAAGGAGACTCAAATTAAGTACTCCCTGTTCTGTTTGGTTTGATTAGTGTGCATCAACAGCGTGTGGCACACCTTGCTTTCACAACCTCCTGGCATAAACCCGGCTTCCTAAATTGTAAAGGAACATTCACAATGCCACCAGCATAACTGAATGAGTGATTGTCACCAGAAAAACCACACTAAAAGTTCTATGATCCTTTTGCATGCATCTGATGCAGCAGCTGATAAGCTGTCACTGGTGGCTTTCCCCCAGCATCACTGATAAGGCTGAGCTATTCCCTTAGACAGCAATGAGAGCTGCTGAGGCAGTTCTTGAGGTGGCCCTAATTGAACGTAAAAGTACATGCTTAGGAAAACTTGCACTGCTTAAAGCACTCTGGAAAAATCAAATTCATACTGTCTAGTCAGTTAAAGTTCTGATTTCACTGGCAGGCACCAATCAGCAATCAACATTGCTAAATTGTTGCTCTTGATCCTCAAATTTTCCTAAAACTGTGCATGCTTAGGAGGGAAAACAGAAATCAGTTAATAGTCAAAAGAAAAGTTGTTTCAAAAGAGAAAATTCCTCTGCATTATATTGCTTTCATTGTTTCATAATTTTATGTTTAAATATAGAGAGTATGTAAATGACCATTTTCACTCATATTCTCTTCCTGCTTAGTGACAAGAAAACAAATTCAAATTGTGTTTGGGAGGAATATCTTTACAAAGCCAATTTTATTATGCAAATGAATTGTAGGTGTTGCATATCTTCATTTTCTGAAATTGTTAGCAAGTTTTTCCAAAGCTTTCTCTCTTTCTAGGTGTGTGTATATAACACATTTTATTTAGAGAACCAATCAGCCACAAGAAACTTAGTTGTTTTAAGTAAAAGTTGTCTTGACTATACATTTTTGAAGTTATCAGTGCATTTTTTGTTTAAATTTAAGGTTTAGAGTCTAAAGTTTTTTCAAAAGATGAGCAAATATTTTCTGTAACAGCTAATTAATGGAATTTTGCTTTTTCTGAGGATATCATGGTGAGTTAGTTCAGAGAAGCAAATAGCTTCACAGGATAAGAAATATATCTTCCTTTTCCCTTACATTCTCGCAGTAACCATCCACTTGTACTCTTGTGGTTCCCTGGTTTGTTTCATTAAACAAGATTGGGGGTGGGGCAAAACAAATCATCCCAAACAGTTGTGAAGTCTAAGTCTTCAGCCATGGGCTGTTACTGATAAAAAGTACTTCCAGTTTGCTCTTAACATGGAAGAGCAAAAAATATAAATTGCTGGTTTGCCCAAACATAATTTTTTTGATCACTCACTATAAGCATTCCTATACTTAGTATAAAATAGATAACAAGCTGTATTTGACTGGGAGCATGTAAGCAGCACCCTTAACTCTTGTTGATATGTTTGAGTTCAGCAAAGGGAGATGGAAAGTCCTGGCTTTGGTGTGGGAAAGATTGCTTCAGATACTACAGAGTGAACACCCATAATGACATAATGAGCACTAGTAAACTATTAATCAAATTAAGAGTAAGTCTTGGTACCATCCTGGAATTCAGCTACTTCGCTTTGATAACATTTGCCAAAAAAGTCAAGAAAAAAAGAAAAAAAAAAGGAAGATTGGATAGATTTAAAGATCCTGTTATATTTAGAAACTAGCATGCCCAGAGTGTCAAATATGCAGGCTGTATATTATAAAGCCAGAAAATATTTTAATTCTCAGTCTCAAACCTTGAAGTCGCATCAAGAATTTGTCACTCTTCACCTGTTTCAGTTTGTCAGTTTATTTTTTAGCAATTTTTATGCAAGTTATTTCAGTTGCTGACTTGAACAATTTGTTCCCTACCTCAACACCCATTTTGTGTAAGAAAATCATAAAAGTTAGGAACCTGAAAATTGGATTTTTCTTTTGAGCAGCTGCCGTCCACAAATGTGGAAAGATTGTTAAAAGTGAATAGCATCACTTTCTAGCAAACTCTAGGTAGGCTGCATGACTGTATCTCATTACTCATTATCATGCATTACTGTGCTATCACCAAGCATCATTATGTTGCCATTCAAAGATATATGGAAGAAAAAGAAAAGCTCTTTTGGGGTTTAAAGATGTGCTTGTACAACCATGCATGTCAGTGGTTCTTCACGGTTGACCTACTCATATGAAGTTGCATTTATAATTAAACAACATTTCTTTATTGAAATGTGTTCTCTAATGTTCTGGAGAATGCATTTTTGTACCTTTACAGAGCACTAGAAAGTGTTGGTAGAGTATGCAAAAGAATTTGTTTATTAAAAACCCCCACAACTTTTAGTTCAACTGACTCCCTAAGTCATTGTGCTTGTACTTTTGGTGATCTAATGGGGATTGGATAGATTTCTGTTTCATTTAATTTGAAAATAGTTTAATTATAACTTTCATTTCTGTATTACCCATTTTTATATAGCACATTTGTTTCCGTGTGCTGACATTCCAAATCAGAGGCATCTGGTCTGTTGCATCTGCTGTGTCTCCACCAGGGTGCCACTATTAATGAGTTTTTATTCCTATGGCTGTTGTAGCAGTAACTTCTAATAGTTTCCACTTAATTTTCTGTTGAGGATTGGTTTACAAACTTAAATACTTGGCTGAATTTGTAAAAGTTTCTAAAATGCTCTCCAGCTATTAATTTCTTCAGATTTTGGTTTTGGGGGATTTTGTCCGTTTGTTTTAGATCATCCAGCTAATACTTTAAAGCTATTAAATTTCAATTTTTCCCAAAAACCATACTTAGTGATCTTTTAGTTTGTATTCTTCAAAGCACTGCTCTTCCTAGCATAAATAGCTATATTTTTATTAACCCACAAAAACAGCTTGCGTGATCAGTTTATCCAGTCATAGAATATTTTTCTGAATATGAAAACACTAAGTGGAGCTCAAGTGTTTTTGTTTATTTTCATGCTACAGGATCAAAGGAAGAGCTAGAAATTATGTTTTTTAGCAGCTACTTTTATCCAGGTTTCCACTGGGGTTTGTTGCATACACTATAGGTATCATGTGAAACGTGTATTTGCAAAATCTTTAAGATTGTACAAACTGGTAAAACTAGACCAATAAACATTGTAACAATTTTGTAATTGTAATTGGTAAAATTCTACTGAATAAAATAGTATATTGCTTGGGTAAAGTTCTCAGACACTTTGTATTAAACCAAGGAAAAAATATATTTATTTGTGAAATCCTGATTTTTCTAAGAGTAAGAAAAATAATCTGTTTTATAATTATGTATTATTATCTTGTGAAAGGTCTAAGAATCTTCAGATCTCCATATAGTTTTAAGAGTGTCCTTCTTAAACTTTTAAAAATACACTCCTGTGCATCCAGAAGAAAATAATTTTATTCACATGAAATGGTAGAGGGAAGGCTGTCTACATAATCCATACAGGGATGAGATTTTTATATCCCCAAGGGAACACAAGACTCACTTTAAAGAGGCATTTCTAGTCTTCCTGAATGTCCTGTTCAGGAATTGCAGATGTGTCTTGGGGGTAAATCCTTCTGTGAGCCCTTGGGCACAGATCACTTCCATTTCCTCATTTTGGTACTGAGCAAATCCTTTTTGAGCTGCCCTTACCTAGTGCTTCATTTCTAACTATATGAAACATATAACAGCAGTTTTCTTTAGTAGAGGTAAAACCAGAGCACTTAAAGTCTAGTTGGAGACTCAGGCTGGATCAGATAAATCACTTTGTTTGTGTAGTCTGGTATGACATTATATTTAGGAAACTTTGGGGAAGAGAGTCACTCTTGACATAAGACCTTTGAATTATTTAATTTGTTTTTCCTCTTGTAAACATTTTCTAGGGAAGGAGAGAGAAAAGGAAGCCACAGAATTATCTGACCCTGTTGTGTGTGTTTTAGTGTTCTTCTGCCCCATCCATTTTGGCAATATGTGCAATACAGATGCTGTTCGACTGCACTGGGGCTGCTTTTCCTATTGTGAAATTCATGTCCCTCATTAACTTGTCTTCTTATAAAATGGAGTTTGGAAGGCACATAGATATCTAGAGATAGTAATGGCATCAGTAGATTTTATTTCTCTTACTAAGGAGAGGCTTCTAATTAGAAATTTCTTCTTTGCTTAATTATGCAAGCTGCTGTTTTAACTGCATCCCTCTGCAATTCAATCAGTATACAAGTGAAAAAATACCATCCAAGCTTTTGGGTATGACTTTAGAAAGCCAGTTAAAATAGATTTTCAAAGACCTGATGCAGAAGTTAAAAGCAAGAATTTTGCAGGCTGTAGCTAGATGTGTATCTTGAAAATTACCCTTTTTTTCCTAAAGAGTGTGTAACTGAACAAAATGAAACTCTGTGGAGCTTTTAGTTTGATTTTTATATTACATGCTGTAGTTACTGAAAACTATATTCTTATGCCCTTTTGTTAATCTTACAAAACAGAAAATGGTATTAGGTCTTTATTTGTAACCTTCAACTTGGTGGAAATTATGCAACTGTAGTCTGAAGTTGGAGGGTCAAATTTAAGATCAGACTCACGGGTCTTTTCTATCCAGAACAGTCAGTGAATAACAGCTTTTTAAAGTCAACTATGATTATTTAGAACCAAAACATTTTAAGGAGAGGAGACTTTTAAGACAGTAAAATACTCCAGGCACTTTATCAACAGGCAAGTGAGAATGCTAACAGATTACAGTGACTCTGTAACTGGCCTCAAAAATAGAAATCCTTCTCTGGCCTTTGTTGCCAACTTGTTATCTGTTGAAGTGTACCTACTGACTGTCTGATGGCACACTGCCCTGTTCTGATGACTTAAAGTTGTACATAGAATAAAAGTAATTTATAGTTCGTGATTATGTAATAAGTATTGCTACTTCTAACTCATAAGACTGGGAAATCTAATGAGTATCTTTTCTGGAAACTCCACAATAGGTAGCTGAAGTGTCTGAATTTGGTCAGTCTTCTAAAGATATACTTGGAGGCTTCTTATCTGAGAAATTATTGTACTGATTCCTTGTTTGCTCTTCCCTAATCCTTTGAAATAAGTCTTATGTGCATAAGTCTTATATGCCTTATCTTCCTTGAGTTTTCATTTTCATTTTATCTAAAGCTATTGTATTTTAGTTTTTATTGCCTTCTAAATACCACGAAGTTCATCTTTTTTCCCCATGAGAAACTCCAAATCCACTTCTTACTTTCTAGTCAGATTGTCTGGGCTTTATATATTGGTTTGAGTAGCATATAAATTATTGTGAATGCTAATTATTTTTCAGATAGGTAAAGACTGAGGACAGAAAAAAGTGACATTAACAGTCTTACAGTGGCTTTTAACCAATAGATAATAATTAAACAGCCATGAAATATTAAAAAATAAACATAATTTATTAGACTTCATAAGCTAATAGGAAAAGCCTACCTAATCTGGCAAGAATATAAACCTTTATATCTTCTTTTTTAAATAAACAGTAAATTATAAGATAATATAGAAAAATAGTGCCCTTCTATATAGCTGCATACAGGAGAATAGTTTATCCTGCATAATTTGACATGTTAAAAATGTAGAACAATTGCTACTTTGTATTTAGTTTTACAGGTTCTTTAAAAATTATTATTGCAAAACATACTTGGTATTTTAAATTAATAACAACAATATTTAGGAGGTCTAGACCAAATTCTTTGTATTATTTGAAACAGCAAGCAATCTTTTTGCTTTAAGTCTAGTTTGCAGCAAAAAAGTCCCTATATGTGGTCTTCTCAAAAGCTCTTTATGCTTTTTTCTTATTTTATTTTATTTTTTAATTTGTGTTCCACTAGGCAATACTACAGGATTTGGAGCAAAGACGTCCCCAGCTGGATGAACTAATAACTGCAGCACAAAACCTAAAAAACAAGACAAGCAATCAAGAGGCCCGGACAATAATTACTGACCGCAGTAAGTAATGATTCTGCTACCAAATGGCATTTCAGCAAACGTGGAAAATGTCCTATATGATAAGCACAGCATTCTGCAGATACTTTACTTCTCCTGCCTTTGCCAGGAGAAGGAGAGTTCCAACAGGTGACAGTTCCCAAATGACTTTTCCAAAGTGCGTATAGAAGAAATGTCAGCGAAAGTCAGTGATCCCATATTTCACATTTTTCACTGCAACTTCATATTGCTTGTCTTCCTAGTGGAAGGACATTGTACAAAATGTAGAATGTGAGCACTGAAAATAAAGAACTACATTTCTTCTTACACCAGGAGAAAAAAGAAAGAATTCACAGAGTATAGCCACAGGCTTGTAAGAAGCTTTCAATTCCATCCCCCGTAGTACAGCTGCAGGCTCTTCTTTCATCTCCCCTCAGCTGACGCACACGTCTGATGATGCCCTGCATTACTCTGTATTATTCCTTCAGTTCTGTTTTCCCTTTCCAAATTTAACCAACTAGCTGTGCCTAAGGTGGAAAAATTAGTAGATTAAGTTTTAGAAGAAGCCTATAGAAGACAGTGTTTTCACCTTTGAAAGCCTGCATGCCCTATACCCCTCACTGTAGGATGAAACACACTCTCAAGGGCATTTGATAGAAGCAGCCCTTGTGATGGACTACTGTATATCTTCAGTTATTATCTCAAGTTCTCAGGGCTAGAAACTAAGAGAAAAATTATTTTTTGTGGTCTTCAAGGTCAGCTATGGAGCTTAGAGAAAACCCAGGCCAAGTGCTTTGCATGTGGACAGAGACAACTCATTTTAGGTAGATGCAAACTATTCTGCACATCCTGGCCTGGAGACTGGGGCTCCCTGAAACTGATGACTTTGAGCATGCCAATGTAGGCTAAATTTTTCTATTCCCATAATTACAAACCTAATACATCTATATAATTATTATCTCTTTCTTTTTATTCCATCAGTGCATTCCATATGTACATTTCATACTATTTTCAAATCAAAATGCATGTTTGAACCACATTGTTGATACTCACACATATAAATGCTATTTAGAGTATATCCTATGTGCAATTACATTCTTAAACTGCTATTGAAATATGCTACATAGAAAAGGAGAAGCTTTATGTTTTAATTAAAATATGAGAAGAAAGGGATAGTGCTTATATATTACATGAGAACCCACTCCTGTTGGACATGCAAATTAATTTTAGAATCACCTACTCTTTTGAATTCTCATCAATTGTGTACATATACTTTAACTTTACAGTGGTTATTCAAAACCAACACATGTAGTACTCTCATCAGGATTTTGTAGTATGTTTTAATTTTTAATTGAGAGACAAGTCTTCTGAAGTTTGGAATTGTAGACTTCAAAAAAATGCAAGCTTAATTCCTATACATCCTCATGTGAATTGTATGCATGACTGAATTTTGTTCTGTTGGAAAACTGCACTTCACTTTAAGTGAATTTGCTGATTAGAGAGATTAAATTCTTCTTTCTCATACAGCAAAGGAGAGCAGCTATCAGACTTAAATCATGAAGGAGTATATCGTAGCCCAGCCATATTACAGATTGTGTCTGTGGCTGGTAGTGTGGTAAATGCACTTTACATGATGATTTCTTAGTTTTAATCTATAAGGATTCCAAAATTATCCATTAGTTTTTAACTTTAAGTACCAAAAATTAGTTTTACTCTGATTTAGGAATTAATTTCCTATGCTGAAATTGTCAATATCCTTGTCTACAAAAGTGCAACTTAAGATGCAGTAGATACAGGTCATGTCCCTTTATATACTTTCAGGCACACCCTGGAGTACAATCAGAGCCATTTTTGCTGCAATTTTCAGAGGCAGCAGACCAGATCCATGAGGGCTTTCCATGTTTAGTTAGTTTATATCTGGGCAATTCTAGTAATACTAAACACTACCTAGGGGGTATTTATTGCTTTGGGATATTAAGGAGATCATAATATTTCTGGGGACACAAAGATGCCAGGACTTTACAATGTGACACACAAGGTATTTCTGAATATTTGCCACATATAACATACTCTCATCCAAAGTACTTCTTCTAATAAACAACAGTAATTTTTATATTTTTATTTACTTGATTCTTTTTCTCCTTGTGTGTCATATGAAGAAGAGGGAGATTGCTCTGTTTGGTTTGAATTAGGCCTGCTGAATACCTGTATAGACAGGACCCACTTATTCTGGCTGCAGCTACCTCTGTAGTCTGCCTTTCCCAGCCCTTCACAGTGCTATCCCCTGTCCTGAAATAGGGAGCCTCGCTATTCCCAGCCCAACTGGGTGGCTCTAGTTCTGTGCTCTCACCTACTGCATTCCTGTCCTGTACAGTGCTCTCACCTGCTGCAGGTGTTTTGCCTTGTCTTCCAGCACACACTCAGTTCAGCCTGCTGAACCCAGTGTGTTGTCCCCAAGTCCATTCCTGGGAATCTTGTTCACAGCCAGATCTGAACCTTGTATTGGGGAATCGACTCCACTTGCTAAGGTTTGTGTGTTCCTTGAAGCCAAAGGGAGTGTCCACTCCCTTATACCTGTACCTTGCACCAGGGTCCTGTTGCAAGTCCTCCCTTACTACCTCATCCACAGACTTTTTCCTATTTCCTGAGTTTTTCTCCCTCCTCATAAATACAAGTAGGTTACCATGGCTATGTTTGAGCAGTTATGAGTACATATTTAATCTATTCTGTTTCATGACCCATGTATTGACACACTGGTGCTCCCCTGCAGTAGCTGTGTACCACCCTCACCATTCTGGAATATCACACTGCCAGGGGCTAAAAGTATCAGCAGCATGAGCTGCAATGCCCTGGTCTTTGTGTAGGAGCTGATAGATTTGACTTTATCCCGTGCACTCCCCGGGCTGAAGCACAGCATCTCACACTTTGGGAAACAAAAAGATGAGATGAGCTAATTTGTATGAATAGGTTGTTCAATCACCTGGCCAATATCACTGAAGAGATATATTATAAATACTAAATTAGACTCAGGTACTCTACAAGATTAGATTAGCTGCATTCTTCATCACAGGATGGGTTGGTGTGTCATCAACTGAAAATAAACCCTGAAGTCTTTGGCTTCTGTGCTAACATTGCTAACTCTTAAGTCACTCTTCTTAAAGAAATATGTGTTATGTTTATTAAAGATCAACTTTGAAATATATTTAGAAATCCTATTTCCTTTTTAAAGTATTTATAAAAAAAAACAAGGTAAACATGTACAAAATTTTTAAAAAGTCAAAAAACCTTTGTTAAAAAATGTCTTTGATGAATTAGAAAAGAAGTCTATAATCGTGAGATTATTTTCAACAGAGTTGTCATAGTATTGCATAGATTCAGTCTCTTTTATTACGTTAAAACAGTAGTGAAAGAGAAGCTAATGCAATTGAATTATTTCCTATTAACTTCTTTTCTCCAACCTTCATTATCTTCATGAAACTTCTGGATGTATTCTACATGCAAAGACCTTGGCTCTATAAAGTAAAGCTTGTGTTATGTTTACATAATGTTATATTTAAATCTCTGTGTATTCTATTTAAATCATAGCTTGTTTACAACTTACATACTCA
>LTAT01000001.1:9982435-10010979 GCA_003286495.1 Chlorodrepanis virens
AAGAATAATAATTACATTCAGTCTTGAGGAAGAGTTGTGGGAAAAAGCAACATACCTCTCTGCTCTTTTAATGCAGAAGCATTCTGCTCTAACAGAACCATATGCTGTACAATAACAGTTTTTCTCTCTATAATGCATCACAGCTCCAAAACACATTGCTTTACTGCTGCTGAAAATGTTGCTTCTTTAAAATGAATGGGTTTATAAGTAATTTTGAATTTTAAAAAGTAATTAAACTTTGAAAATTCCTTATTTTCAATCAGTCCTTATGTACGAATACAAAAAGTTGGTAATAAGTCAATATAGAAACACTGGGGGATAATAAATTTACAATCTTACAATCAGAAATATCAAAGCAATTAAAAAGACTGTGTTAGATCTTGCTAGATTCTGGAAATATAAGAAATGTTAAGTAGCAGGCCTTCCTGCTGCTGTGTTCACACATGTGCAAGAGGTAACAGTGCATAAACCTTCTGTGGTTTTACTTTGCTAGCAATTTGCATCCCAATTTTGCAATGTGTTTTCTGGCTGTGTACGTGACCGAGGAGGTATGGAAATTCATATTTATAAAACAGGATGAAGAAATAATATCTCAGTAGCAAAGTAATCTCCTTTTCAATATGATAAACCAAAGTAAAACCTATTTCTTTAGCAATTTGGTGAAATTTATTGTACTCTCAAAATATCACTTGAGAGGTTAATTAATTCTTATTACATTAAATTTGTAAATAATAGCAATAAATACAATGAAGCATTACAATGAAGACTATTTTGATAAAGAATTATACTTTGTGACAAAATGGTTCCTTTTGAATTTTTTTTTGAAAATTTTAGAAAACAAGTTCACAAGTATATGAATAAATTATAGACAATGTCTTTAGAAGAGGTATTTTGTTTTTGTGGTTTGTTGTTTGTTTGTTTGTTTGTGGTTGTTTTTTGTTGTTGGTTGGTTTTGATATTTTTGAAGAGAACCTATGTGCTATAATTGGTCGTTAGCAGAGCTGTATTTGAGCTAAACTGGAAAGAGTCTGAATGTCTCTGTGTCACAACATAAAAATGCTTTTATTTAGTACTTTGCTGCATTTGACAGATTTACGGCAAAAATCAGCAACTTGTCATCTCTTTCACAACAGAATATACAGAAATTCCACAGTGAATTACAACTGCACTGTTGTTCTTGATATCTTAATAAAATAGCCATTTCCACTGTACTGCCATCCATGTGATTTTCTCTTAGAGCTGTTGAATACAAATGATGAGTTTACCACTTGAAAAAACAAATTCATACAATCTGGGATTTGCCATCCTGTAGTAAACCCCCTAACTGCCAAAACCAAAAAAGAAAAGTGTAAGAGGAAACTGTACTTGTATACAGTTTTCCAGTTATATTGTTGATATTTTTAAGCTGAATTACTGAATAAACCCCAGCTGTATGTTCTCTGAATTCCACATATTTGAACATTTCAAGAATTTGAATTTCCTATGTCATATACATGCTGTTTATTAATCATCCTAATGTACAAGTTTGGAGTTGACAACTTGTTTTTCCCATGAGAACTTTACGTCATATAAACAAAACAACAGAGAAACAGTCGGGGTTTTTTTAAATGTCAATAACAAGAGAAAACTAGAGCTCTGAAAGGGGTAGAATTATTCTGAGAATCATATAGAGTCTGAAACCTGTTTTTTGGTGTATGTTTGCTGCTGTAGGACTTGTAAGAAAGTCATGGGACATCTGAAGAAGGAGTAGGAAGTTTTTTTGAACACTGGGGAGAATTGCCCTCTAAGAATGGTTGATAACCTGCCCCAGAAAGATCTGAATGATTGGGGAACTCCAGTTATATATAACTTCTCAGGCTATATATATTAGAATGTGCTTCAGTGGACAAAGGGCAAGATCTCAACTGCCTGCTTCAGGTGTTGTAGTCCTCCTAAAAATTATTTGAGACTAAGGGTGACTATTCTTCACTTCTGGTTATATTTTTCAGCAGAAATGGCATAGATTTTTTGGTACCCCCTGAGGTCCTAATTGTATTAGGTGATATCATTGCTGGTGGCTTGCTTGGATGTCACATCTTAATCCTGTAAAGAAAGATAATTACAAAACTTCGTGTTGCTGGTAATTTATGTGGAACTGGCTAGTTCTAGGCCAGATATTTCTAAATAGGTAAAAAACACAGATAAGAACAGAATAGATAATCATAACACTGCAAGAAATCAGTCTGTGTTGGAAGACAGGCGCCCTGGATTGCTGTGATGTATAGAGGCACTTAATTATGTCCAAATTATGTCTTAGTAAAAATTTGTCTTCTGTCCTACAAAAGCAGAATGGTTGATCAACTCTCTCTTGAGAAAATTATGACCACAAAGTGAGTTCTCACCCAACTGTGAACCTGTGAGCAGTAAAGACAAAGTCCAGTGAGGAGTGTAAGGCTGTGCTAAAGGCGGAGACCTTTCAGTAAAAGTAATAATAAATGCTTTTCTTAAAAGCCTTTAAATAATTTCAGCTTGGCCCAGAAGAGTGAGAACAAACACACAAAAGCCACAAACAAACCACCCAGAATAACGACAGTATAATTTGCTAGGGAGATGTTTCACATTAACAGGCTGCACTGTTTATGATGTAGCCATGGGTACATGAAGTTTACTGGTTGAAAGAGTTGGGATATACCCTCATGTGATAGAAGAACATACTTTCCTCTTTAACCTCAGGAATTATTTGGTACAGCATTGTGGGAGGACCTGCTCTTTGAGTCTGCTTTGTATCTTGTTGTTAACCTGTTGGTCACCACTTAGGGATGGAGTTAGTAGAGGTGGGTAGTCAGAGTACAGACAGAGATTGTAATTCATAGTGTCAAGACAAGTTAAGTCTGTTTAATATTTTGCAATTCACTCTGCTATTCTTCAAATGTTTGGAGACTGAGTTGATAGAATTGATTTTAAACATATAAATCTTCAGCCCTCCACCCCCAACCTTTAACCTACCCAGCCACCAATTAGGTGAAACTGTGGCTCAGAACCATGAGCAGACATGAAATGACAAAGTCTTGTCAGCAGGAAAATCCTTTCCCCAGGTACTGCAGTCTGTTCCCCTACTACGATAAGTGCTGTTCACTATTGTTAGGGTCATCTTTTCTTTCTTGTATGCTCCAGAGGAGTCATCTTTTAACAGACTGGTTTTTTATAACTACATGCCTTTGTTCCTAGAGTCTTTGTGAAAAATCTCCATTCATATATCCATTAAATGGAGCTTTCTCTTTTTTTAGTTTAGTAAGAGTAGCACCTCAGTAGCTTTAGAAAGAAACAAATTTACTTGCAAAAGTGTTATAAGCAAGGGAAGATAAGAAACTGCCACACAGGATGAGATGGCAGATCCTACTCATGTAGGTCGCTGAAATTGTTGGTACCATGTACTTCTGAAAAATGTTGACGGATTCAATAATATGCAAATCTGAAATAAACTGAGATTGCTTCTCAGGGTACAGAGTCTTTCACATCTTAATTAAAGTTAAAATATTTTTATAAACATTCAATTGACCAAAAGTGTCAAGATTATGTGGTTCTTTGGGAAAACAATCACTGAGTTATTTTAGAGATTTCAACATATTTAACAGTATCTAATGTGAGGCTTCCTATTTACAGTGTTAAAAAAAAATCTGGTTTTCATTACATTTCAAAATTGAATCAATTCTCATTTTTGCAAATGTTAATTAACATTTATATAAAATACTTTAAAAACTGAAAATAATAAATGCTAGAGGTTTTATTACATCTTGTCAGAAGAAGTAGAAGAATGTTCCATTGGCTTGTGCAGTGGCCAGATAATCAGAAAGGAATGTTTTTTTCTCATTGATACTGGAAAGACTCAGTCAATTTACTATGTTAAAAGGAGTAATGTAAATAATTGCCATCAGCAGTGAAGATGCTGTGCTCTGGTAGCTTCCCATACATGGTGACTTTTGTGAGTGAAGTCACTGGTGGAAAGTGGTGGAAGTGCTTCATCCTCAAAAGCAAAGTCAGGGAACATGTATTCCTGCTTTCATGTGGCTGGAACAAGACCTGCCACCCAAGTGCAAACATAGACATGTGGACTAGGGAATAATTTAGTTATGTCTGTAATTTCAATCAGTAAAAGCCAGGCAAGGTAAGGATAAAAAAATATTCCAGGATAACCTGAGAATCCGTTATCCACATGGTAAAAAGTCAAGACCTTATTGGTAAGGAGGACTACCACAACAAAGTAGGAATTGTCAATCCTTTTCCTGCAATATATGATTATATCCCAGCAACTTGTCATTCTTAATTTTTCTTCATAGAGGAAGTTCCCTGCCAAACACTAAGCACTTACTCCTAAGCCTCAGATCAGTTGAATGATAGTATATGGATTTTTTTGTTTGTTTTTGCCTTTAGATATCAATGAAAATATAGTAGGAGCAAATTTCTTGAATCATTAGAAGTTAGAATGACCTCAATTTAATTTCCAGATCTGCTACAGACTTTCTTTATAATTCCAGAAAAGTCTTTTAATTTCATTTGTTCAGATTTTTGTCAAATTAAGATGGGCTAATATCTCTTATCCCAGCCTTTCTCTGCCATACCTCATCAGAAGACTAAATTTTTCTACCTGTTTTGTTTGAATCTAACAAACCTAAGTGTTTGCTGTTTTGGTCCCTGTTTTAAGGCGCTGCTGTATTAGGAATAGTAGATTGCACAGAACATTTAAATTTAGCTATAAGCAGACATGTAAACAATAAAAATATCCATTTTATTTTTATCTTATTCATGATGATACAAACAGATGAGCTATGCTCATGTAACAACACATTAGTCAAAATGAAAATAAATGGAAATAAAAAGAAATTATTCAGAAATAAAGTTTTGAGAATTTGATCAAATTATTTATTCACTGACAGATGGATGGGCAATATTTAATGTCCACAGTTATTTTAAATACTGCGTCAGAACAGTATATATTCATTTATACAAGACCATAATTTTCTGTAGTAATTAGAGGGCAAACAGGAAACAGAGGTCCTGCTCAGCAGAGATTACAAGCTAAATTTAGATGCCCCATAATCAGCCGTATCAGGAAAATGCGGGTTTTGGTGTATACTGTGTCCCATCTCTTTTCCTAAAATGGATGAAATACACAAAGAACATATATTGGAACATGCAGTTCTCACACAACTTAGTTAAGCATCCTGGAGTATGCTTGGCCCAAGGATTTTACTTTGGCTATCCTCAAAATAAATTTGTCATAATTTTAGTTTTGCTTGGGTCGAGAATAAACTGAAAACAGAACCAGTGTTTTACACAGCCTCAAAGCTCCTTTGCAAGTCCAACCTGAGTAAATACTGGCTTGATCTGTGTGAGAGAGGTCCTAAGACTTTGGTGAGTTGTTGTACCAGCTGGTGATTTGATTCTGTTATGTATACAAACCATCACTATGGTAACTTATGAAATACCGTAAATAATTCAAAGAATTTAAGTTTATTACTGGCTTCAGGACCAAATGGTGACTCTGAGGCTTTTCAGTCTGTGTTTGGTGGATAACAGTGTTTCAGCCTTTATCATACCAAAAAGAGTGGGGAAGGAGAAAAAAACAAACAGTTCTGGAGACTAGCTGCATCTTTCTTATTTCATCTTTCTATCTTTCTATTTCATCTTTCTTATCAGCAAGTCTATTCCATGACAGGTGAGAGAATGACTCGACAGAGGACAATCCCTGGTTGAGTAACAGCAAGAAGGGTGGATAATGAGTACACTGATATGTGGTGAGAAAGTGGTGGCATTTGGGCTTGGTGAAAGTTAGAGCTTAAAAGGGAATATTTAGGAAAAAGATCTATTTTCTATATTTTAATTGGATGGGAACTTGTGTACAGTCGAGCGAACGCCTATGCTATGGAAATTTTTTCTGGAAGTGTCAGACTGTGTTTATGTCTGCTTCATCATCTCAAGTTTAGAAATGAGTGCTGTATTTCAGAGCAAGGGATGTAATAATTTTGCAGAATATTCATTACAGTGTTTCTGAATTCCTGTACTTTTGACGCTTGGCTTTCTTCATGGCAGCATAATAATAGCAAAAGTAATGGTTTCATCTGTTTGTTGGATAATTTTCTTTGTTCCATTTTATGTAGTTTTCTTAAAATGCAGAATTGAACAGAACAGACTATTTCAGTTGGAAAGGACCTACAGTGACCATCTAGTCCTTCTGCTTGAACTCTTCAGGGCTGATCAAATGTTAAAGCACTTTTTAAGGGTGTTTTCCAAATGCTCACAGACAAGGGGCATTCCCCACCTTTTCAGGAAGCCTCTCTCACTATCTATCCTCCCTCTCAGTAAAGAAATGCTTTCTAATGTCCAATACAAACCTGTGCAGTGTGTTAGGTTCAAAATTTGCTGAGTTTAAGCCATATCAGAATAGTAACTTTGAAGTGTTTGTCTAAAGTGGATTAAGTTCAGCCCACGGAGTGTCTCACCAATGTTTTGATCTCTGTTGGAATACCATAGAGAACATGAACAAAGTGCTGATGTCTGATTAAAAGAAAAGAAAACACCCCAGAACAAACACAACACCTAAGACAAAGGAAACCAAATAGTAAAAGGCAAGTTATCATGTCTTTCCTTTTCTCAAGATTGGTGAAATTGATACTATTTTTTTCCTTAGCTAAAATATTGCACTAAGATGACAGATTGTTGATTGGTTTGATTTTGGTTTTTTACTACTGTTTTTGGATCTATTTAGTTATTGAGGAACAAGTATGAAGTGTCATACCAGGCTCCATAGATTAAGACCCAGTTTATGTGACCTTGAGAACTAGTCCTTTAAATTCAGAATAGGAACACAAAAAATGTTACCTGTTTTTTTTTCTGGCACACTCCTATGCTTGCAGAATTGTGCTCCTTTCAAGTTCAAATACCAGCCTTTTTATGATGGGACCCTCATTTTCTAATCAACAATTAATTTAAAAAATAGGAGCATTGTAATTGACAGAGAATTCTCAAAATGTTTGAATGTTATGGAATTTTCAGAAGAAATATCTTTCTCCTGTTGTGCATGTTCTTCCTTAGTTGACTCTGTTGGATATTTACTTTGAAGTGCATTAGCCATTTTAAGTGTGAAATTTAACTACTTCTCTGCTTTTTACTTCAACAAAGTTGAAGTTAAGAATTTCAGCTGTTAGGAAGCTGAGATTGTCTTTCTTTGCATTAAAAAAGGATGGATTAACCAGTATCAGACTGACAGCACCTTGTGGAGTACTTAAAAAATTGGTGCAAGTGTGGGAGGGAAGAGAGAATGGGACAATTCCAAAAACTGTGGAAATGTCAATCTGAAGAAAAAGCAGAGGCCCCAAGCAATCTTTGGAAATAGTTCAAAATTTGTGCAATTTATCTAAAAGACCGTGATTGTAAATCCAAAGCAAAAGAAAAGGTAGATTTTTAAAATTTTCAGTCTTTTGATATCTGATGCCTTTCTTCTCCCAAGAAGATTATTGTAAGAGAATTATTTTACCCAAGTCACCAGGACAATTCATCATCTGTTTTGTAAACTTGACTTCCTCTTGAGTCTATAAGTTTCTGTTTGTGCTGGAATTTATAGTCAGCTGTCCCTGAAAATATATCACGGGTGAAGTTGTATGTCTGGTATTTCACTGCGCTATTAAGTGCTGCATCCAGCCGTGGGGTCCCCAACACAAAACACATGGGCTTGTTAAAGCAGGTCTAGAGGAGGCCTTGAGGGCTGAAGCACCTCTCTAGGAAAGTCTGAAAGTTAGGACTGGTCATCCTGGAAAAGAGAAGGCTCCTGGGACACCCCACTGCCACCTTTTGGTTCTGAAGATGGACTTTTTGTAAGGGCAGTAGTGATAGAGCATTGAGAAGGGCTTTAAACTGAAAGAGGGGGGGCTTAGATTGGAAAGTAGGAAGAAATTCTTTACTGTGAGGGTGGTGGGGCAGTGGAACAGATTGCCCAGAGGAATTACAGATGCCCCACTCCTGGTAGTGTTCAAGGCCAGACTGGGTGGGGCTTTGAGCAACCTGGAAGGTTCCCTGCCCATAACAGGGGGTTGGAAGTAGGTGATCTTTAAAGGTCTCCTCCAACTCAAACCATTCTGAGTCTGTGATTAAGAAACTGGTAATTTGTAAATAAAATAAATTTATACAGCTTTCAGTTTCTCTTGTGAAATGAAAAATTGTTAACTCAGTTCAGATGTACTGTTAACTCAGTATAAAATACCTGAAATTTATGCTTGAAGCTGAATATAGAAATATTTTCAAAGTGCTATTATTTCTTTCCTTTCAAATAAGTTCTTGCTCATTTGGAACTTTTCTTTGCTTTAGAAGTAAACATAAAAGTCAAAGCTGGGGTGTTTTTGATTTGGCACACAGTTTTTTTCCCTCCTGATGGATGCATGGCTTTTTTTGGATACTGAGCTAAGCTCAGTGTCGTTACCAGCACCCAATTTTCTGTCACTGCTGTTTAGTAGTGGAGCTCTGGAGTTGTCTCCCAGCTGACCCTGGTGAGGGTTGTGTGCTGTGGAGGTGGAGGGATTTGTTAGTGTCAGAAGAGGCATAGGAGAAGATCCACTATAGTCTGTGCTTGTTTGGGGTTTTTTTTTTGTGGAAGAAAATAGAAATATAAACAGTCTGCAAAACTTGGTTTCAATATCTTGGAGCCTGATAGCTGAATTATTAAGACAATTTTAATTTGCTAGTTATTTTCATTCTCTCAACATCTCCCAAAGTCTTGCTCCTACACTTAGAGCTGGATCTATTAAATCAAAGCCAAAGCAAATCAGTGTACAGAATAACAAATGCAGATATATTTGGAAAGCAAGTCTCAGCCCAAACTCAGTAGGAGGTAGTAGGCTGATGACATTAGGAATATGCAGTGTAAATATGAATGTATGATAGCAACTCAAAGTTATGTGGTACTAAGAATTCACAATTTCACTCCCTATATGCCTCATTAGGTAGGTAATGAATTTCACACATATCAGGACTTAAACTACCCAACCTACCATTATGTTTTTGCATCAGTAAGTTTAGGAAAGCACCAGTATATGAAAGCTGATATACTTTAATAATGCTAATAGCATTCTTGATTATGTTCAGAGAAAGTAAAATACAATAACACTAATTTAATATTCCATTTTTAAACACAGGCACAGACATTTCTTCTGAAATAAATATTTTGTAGACAGGTTGATTATTACAAAAGCAATCATCCATGGACACAAATTAGATACATAACCATAAATTATTTTCCTTTTAATATCTTGAGTAACCAATATCCTAGAAAAAAACCCAAACAAACAGACATTTGAGCAAAGATAAATATTAAAGTACCTAGTTGCCTCTAATTATACCTTGCAATGAAAAAAAATAGAGAAATTAATTCTTTTTTTTTCCCTATTCAGTTCTTTGAAAACTTTTCTATTCATTTTAAATAGAAACAATTGGATTGCCTACATATTCACTCATCTAGTTAATCAGATTAGTGTTAATCCTTTGGCTTTAGTTTAGGTACTTCCCATCAGTCTAAATATCATTTGTAAATCTAATGTAAGTCTTCATAATTATATTATGAATATTTAAGAAAACTAAATCCAATAACGCAGTACATATTTTTTGCATGAAACAAAGGAAAGAGAATAAATCAAACATTTGATGATTAAATGATGATTAAATCATTCCAGCAAGGAAATTCTCTGGTTTTTTTCAGTTAGTACAGTGAAGTTATATTTTTATATCAGCCACAGGTGAGAGTTTCTGTAGAAAAAGACAATTTAGGTAACTTCTAAGGGCATGTCCTGCTTCTGGGGTCATGGAAGAACCACTGCTGACTCTGCATTCTGCCAGAGTAGTGGGATTTTAGTTTTGTCAATCCATTTCTCCATGAATACCCTTTCCTAAGGATCTGGTGGAAACAGAGAGGTATCAAAAGATCATTCTCTAATCTGTTTATCTCCTTTGTCAATAGCTTGTGTTTATGCAAGTATATATGTTTGGTTTTGTAGGTTTCTAGCAAAACTACACTTAGATTTGTTACCTATTTAATACTAAATCCTAAGGGATCCTACATCTCTTTAGGGTAAGTGTTTATTTCTCACATCAGAATTTTACAGATTGTATGACATTTTGAAATGCAAAGCAAATGGTCTTCCACATTGTGCACATCATGATCTGTTCCTTTTCTCATTTAGCGAAAAAATTATCATGAAAACTTCATTTGAGAGGTGATAAATGTTATATACATGAATACTTCTGTAAAAAGTTGAGAAACTGATGAATGCTTCCTGAGGGACCTGTTTTCCAAATAATAAACTCTTGCATGCCCTTCTCAGTGCTCAGTCATGGAAGAAACTAATTTCTTTAGATTTGCTACCAGCTTAGTCCGGTCTCCAACTCCCACTCTCTATAGCAAGGTATAAAGCATGCTTAACAGTGTTGAAGAATTATTCGCTTGGTGCTTGGCAGAAACCACTTGACAGTTTTCAGTTCAGTCTGTTTGATCTGACACTTCCAAAGGAACAGAGTGACCTTCAATAGTTTGAACATGTGGAAGTGTTTTTTAGATAAAAGAAAATAAGCTCTTGTCCTAGTGAAAGAAAACAAAATTAAATCAGACTTGCAGTAGTTGGAAATTATTACCCCCCAAAAGTATCAAACTACAAAATAAGACTATGACTCTGTGTGTTTAAAAAAAACCCAAACACATCTAAACCTGCTGAAATCTCTTATTGCCTGTCCTACTTAAGCTCTAAGAGGTCAGGGAAAGTAATGTTCTTCCCCTCTGGACTTTCATGCCTTGTTGTGTAAGGTGCAATTTCATTGCTCTTCGTGACCCCCAAAAGACCGCTAAAGGATCTGTGTGCTTCTTCTTCCTGGTTTCCTTTGCAATACCTTTTATTTATTCATAGAAACTGTAACATTGCACAATAGTGTAGATTGCAGGTTGTTCCTTTTTCCCAGGTATTATTTATTCTCTTGTTTAAATGCAGCTTAGTTTGAATATATACTTTCTGGTTTGCCTAATTTTCTGTAAGAATAGGCTTTTCAAAAAATCTGTCATTATATGTTATACTTTATGATAAGGACTAATATTTCTATAAATACCTTAACATATCAATGGTGCATAAAAGCTACATCTGACATCTGACTGGCAAAAATGGCAGACTTCACATTGGGGTCAATATTCTGTGTTGCCACACCACTATTTGGGGTTTATTGGCTAAATCCTCTCTTCACTTTATTGACCACTGGTGCATAAAATACCTTGCATGACACATTATTAGCATTCTTCCATATGTATGTTAAACTTTTGCCATAGGTTTCTAAGGTCATTGTTTAAGAAGTATGACTTTTATAAGCCATTGGGATAGGTCAAGAGAAATGCTTCTCTCCAAGGAAAGATGAAGGACAGCTGAAGCATAAATCACTACCTGAGCAGGCTGGCTCCAGCTGTTCTCTACTGGGTGCTGTGTCCTGTCCAGATCCATCATGATACAGGCAGCAACTTAGGGGATAACTGTTCCTGTAACTCCCTAAGTTCTTCAGCGATTAAAAAAGAAATGTTTTAAACTTGTCCTCACTTTACTCTGCATCTACCATCCAAATGTGCTCCCTAGGCCAGTCTTTCACAGATTCAGATTGTTCTTAAGAACAGAGACAGCATCCTTTTGTCAAGGGATGTTGTATGATAGGTTTTATCAAAGTGATTCCTCTTTGAAAAATAAGACTCAAATCAGACATCTCCTGTTCTGGAAGGCAGGAGAAGAGAAAGTAGAGCACTCATAGCAAGAAATAATTGACAAATGGAGAATTTTAAATAAATCCTTTACTGGTTTTTAAAAAAAAAAGTTTCACTTATTTTCTTAGAACAATACAATAATACAAAGAAAGGAAACCACAAGAGAGGATAAAGTTTAAGTCGTATTTTAGCTGTGATTCCACTTACATTGTTTACAGAAAACTGAACCAAAATTGAAAAAAAAAAGAGAAAGTCTTACATTTAGTGCAGGGTTACATTCTTTCAGAATGGTCTTGTAACCCTATATAAACATCTCTTTCTTCCCTCACAATTTATTTATCCCTATTATGTGGAAGATTATACTGATTGGTGGAAGAAAGAAAAAACTGTAAAACAGGTGCAGTAACCTAGAATATTTCTGTTTAGATCCATATTTTCTAGTTTCTCCATCATGCCCCTCATAAAACCTGCTCACTTAAAACTCTGCTGACTGGAAAAAACTGGAGTGTTGTACAGCTGCAAAAGTGTAACTAAACTAAATTTAATATAGATAAATGCATGGATAAGTAAAAAGCAAATGAAGTAAAATGAAATACATAACAATTAACTATCCAGAACATTCAAAAGAAAATATAATATTGGGCTGCAAATCAAACAAAAAATAATCCAACCTGGAAATCAGTGCATCAGCAGCTTTGATGACAGGGGTTAATACTGGCTATAACTCTTCTGTTCTCCAGTTGCATTCTGCAGCAGAATCAGATTGTATTTAGTCTTCAAATCCATGAAAATACACTGAAAAAGCTGTTCTTATAGTCAAATGTCAATATACTGACAATAATGCTTTTTAGAGGAAGTCTGCTACCGTTCAAAATTAGTGTAGTTTGTGTAATTTTTTGGACAAGGAAAGTAGAGGGTTTCTACCTCACAAATTCTGTTGCTATTCACAAACTTTTTCACTTTTTTTTTTTTTTTGGCGGGGTGGGGGGGGTCTACTAGATTCAATGGACTTAACAAACCAGCATGGAATTAATACTTTTTCATCTTTGCATCGGCTAAATATGGAATATGCATGTTCTAGTAATATGAACATAATTTCTCCTGTGACTCATGGCTTCTTCTCAGGCTCCTTTTCTGTTGTTTCTATTGTGCTTATATTGTAAACAGCGGAGAGTAAATTCTCTTACTGAAGCTATATTTGTCGATAAGATAAATTGATAAAATGTCATGAACATTTACAAAAAAAATAGATTTTTTTGTTTCCCTGTAATGACTAATATATGAAAAAGCCTATCAAAATTTTTGTTAATAAATAAAACCGAATTTTAAGGACGCAGTCTCCTTCACACTCCTTCACTAAGCATGTTCTTTCCTTCATATATGTAATTAATGATAACCAGATTGAAGAATACCTATCTTGTGTCTGTTTTCTTTAGATTTTGCTTTCTGCTCTGTTGTTGCTTATAGTAACTGCAGTTCAGCAGAATTTTTATTGTGAATTTTAGTATATAATCTCTATTGATCAGCAAGGAAATAGCAGAGGTAGAAAAAAGAAATTGAATAGCAACCTTGAAATTACATACTGTCAGAATCTCACCATGCCCTAAGTCACTCATTTGAGAGAGTTCAGTGTTGGACTGGGAGTGGTTGGAGCCATGCTGGGACACTTTCAAGTAAGCAAGCACAAAAGTTGTGTAGGTGAAGTATAATGAGGACTTCTGCTGGAGCACTGTGGTTGGGAAATGGATGGGGATTGGTTTTCACTTCAGGAAATAACCTGTTGTATATACTTTATCTTTCTGACACTCAGTTTAGATTTTTCAAATATTTTTGTGGTTTTATAGTCATGTAAAACTAGTTACTAGTAATGCATGTGGCCACATGCATTGATAAAATATTTCTTTTTATTTAGGCTGTAAAGAAAATTCTGTCTTGATTTTTCCAGATTGCTCTCTTACAATTGGTAAAAATCTTCTTGAGATTATTGTTAATACTGATTCTAATAATAAAGATATTGTGTTGTTGTCAAATTTAGGGCAAGGAAGGAAGGGAAGAAAATGATAGAACAAGGACATGCCGCAGCAAGAAATAAGACACTGGGCTTTGAAATGTAGAAGGCACAGGACTTAGCTGTAATAAACAACATAAACTGAGATGCTTCAGGAACTACTCAACTAGGGGGAAAAAAAGACTTTTGTCATTGTTGCTAATTATTTAACATTTCTGTGCTTCAGTTATATCAATAGTACATATGGAGCTGTGTTTGTTGTATCTATACAGGTGTTTCCAATGTGTAGTTGTCACAATATGTTGAGCAATGACATGTAAAACATAAAGATTAGGGTCTCATTTCAATAATATGTTATTATAATGGAGAGTGCAGTAAGGACAGTTACATTATTTTTTTTCTTAAAAAACTTATATTTTTTAAGTCATATTAGATGTTCTGACTTAATTTTCAGGTTCTTTTTTTCATCTTTGCAATAGCTTTTGGTCCACTTTTGTTTTATTTATATATTTTTTAAAAAATTTATTGAATATTATTTATTGAGGGCCTTAAATTCAAGGTTGGGAAAAGTGACAATTTTTTTTTTTTTAGTTCTTCAAAACTTGTGCAATTTTGTTTTTCTGGAACAGTTACTTCATAGGCTATTGGTTCTTCTATTTCTCTGGGTTTGGAACCTAACTTCTTACTTCTAGGCCTGTCTTTCTCATTTCAGGTAAGGGTGATAAAACTTTGAAAGAAATTGATTTTCCCTATGCTGAACCCATTAACCCCAGCCAGCTACTCACTCGCTCCAGCCAGCCACTCACTCACTCCCCCAGCATCAGAACAATGGAGAGAATCAGAAGGGTCAAAGCTGGAAAACTTCGAGATAAAGACAGTTTAATAGGGAAAGCAAAAGCCACGCACACAAGCAAAGTAAAGTAAGGAATTAATTCAGTCCTTCCCATGGCTGGGCAGGTGTTCAGCCATCCCAGGAGAGTCACAGGTAACGGTGACTTGGGAAGACAAACTCCATCACTTCAAACATCCTCCCCTTCCTGCTTCTTCTCCCCTCTTTATACACTGAGCCATGATGTCGGGAATATCCCATGGTCTGGAATATCCCTGTGGTCAGCTTGCCTCCTCCCAGCCTCCCACTCACTCCAGCATCCTCACCAGGGTGGCTGTAGGAAAAGCAGAAAAGGCCTTGGCTCTGTGTAAGCCCTTCTCAGCAATAACAAAAACATCTCTGTATGATCAACCCAATGTTCAGCACAAATCCAAACCACAGCTCCATGTTAGCCACTGGGAAGAAATGTAACTACCCCAGCTAAACCCAGCCCAGTCCTTTATATACACATGGGGACCTTAAGGATTTTGTAAAGTCTTGACAGCAGAGATAGCTCTTCTAAAGGCTGTGGTCAGAGAGCTGACCTGAAATAACTTTGGACTGAGATTCCTCACTACTCTCTTATCAAAGGCTCTTAAACATATTGATAAATCTATTCCGAGTAGTACCCAACCTATTCCCAGTAGTACCCAGTACCCAGAAAAAGCCTTTTCCAGTACTCTTGCACAAAGCATCTATGATGTTCACAATTTAAAAGTTGTCTACCATTGTCCAACATGATTTAATAACAATTCTCTGACCCTTCTCATCTGCAGTGAGTAACTCATTAGCTGCAGGTGAAGGGGTTCATGGGTTCCTGGGCTCAGTTCTGACACAATAAGCACTCAAATTACATTTTCTAACTTTTCTGTTTGGCATAAATCTAAGTGTCATACATCATCTTTCATTCTAAAGAATGAACATGAACAAAATACATCCTTAAGAGACCTGGATTTACACTGTAGTTTTCATTTTGGAAGTGAACCTCATATTTTAAGTTTTAGAGCCTTGTGGTTTTTGTTATTCAAAAGTTGATCAAATGGGAGCATCATTTAGAAATTGCAATTGTAAGGTAATGAAGGGATTTTTATGTTGCATTAAATTAAATAATATTGTCGTAGTTATAAAAACCTCTCTAATAGAATAAATTATTTATACATATTTTATCCTAAATTGTACTTCACTTTTTGGCATACTTTACCTTAGAAAAGCCAGATTAATTGTGTAGATATCATTGTGTGTTTAACCACAAGTGAAGTACTTTTTAAATTGGGTTTAGTCATTCACTAGTGCAAGAAAACAACATTTATTCTTTAGGGGTTTTTTGTTATGTTTTGTTTAGATTACCTACTTGCTTCCTGAACTCTTCAATTCCAGTCTGTAATGAAGCAAAAGTAAATATATATATGTGTACATATGTATGTACAAAAACATTTCTTGAGGGAGCTAAGCCAAGTATTTTCACAGGGAAAGGGGAAATGTTTTTCATGATTTGGAGCTTGTGCATTCATAGTCACTAGTGTAAATGGGCTCCTGGGATATCTTGAATGCAGTTTTCATTATGCAGCTTCATTGTCCTCTTGGGTGGGAGAATTGGTCATCATGGAATCCCAGGACTGTGGTATCTGATGAGAAACTCAGTCTTGCTGCAAAAAGCACAGTCCCTGGAGAAGGACTGCTAAATATCTTACTTACATACTAACCTCATGAGACATTATGGAAGCAATACATCTATAAATATTTTTATTTTAGTTGATCACAAATATCAGCTTTTCTTATTAAAAGCAGCTCTTATGAAAAATTGGTATAACTGTAGATCCAGCTTTCCTTTGAAGCAGAGAGTTTTCATTCATTTCTTAATCATCTCACCCACGCCCAAAAAAACCACCATAAGCCACCCAAACTATGTCCACCAACAAGGAAACTTCTAATAGAACAAAAATGAGTGGGATTTTTGTAGTTAGTGTTTTCTTTTTCATGGGCAGCTGACACAAACAAGCTGTTGTAGTTCTGTCTGCAATGTACCAAAATCTCCAGTTTTGCAAGAATCAGAACATATGAATGTCTCAGAGTCAAAGGGGAAAGGAATGATTTGCAAGAAATAGGTGGCAGCTGTTGCCAGTGACTCTGTGGAAGGTGTTGAGGCAGTCTTTGTCCCTAAGCCTCCAGCACAACCCTTGAGCCACGTGCTGTAGCTATAGCAGGGAGATTTTGCTCAAGCAGCTCACTTCTGTTAGTCCCCCTTTCTGGAGTCTGCAGCCTCTTTTGTTTCAACTGTACTCTAAAGCTTACATCAGAAATACTCACCCAGAGAGGGCACAGAAATGAGGGTTTTTGTGACATTAGTGTACAGCTTCCTAAAATGAGGCGTTCGATTTGCTTCAGATTAGATTTAAGCTTTCGCGCCTTCGGCTACCCTTGCTGCGCTCTGATGGTGCTTTATGTGTTCCAGTTCTGTTTCTTCAGTTCCTTTTGCTTTTCCTTTGACTGAAGCCTGCTGCTATGTGTGCTTACTCAGTTCTTCTCCCTAGGCTTCAGCAGAGAATGCTGAAAGATTTTCTTCTCTCTCTCTCTCTAAACTTCGGCTGAATCTATGGAAAGATCTTTATCCTTTCTTCTGGAAAAAGGAATAGCACTGATAGGTAGAAGTCTCTTTTCCCTGCTGGAGCATTTCTCATCCAGGTCTTTGGGCTGCACCATTATGGAATCAGCCTTGCAGTGAGAGATGCAGTGTTGGAACTACTAGTTGATGAATATTTCACCTGCTATCTTATTACTCTAGGAATCTCAGTTCCCTTCCCTAGAAGGACTGTGAATTTGAAATGCAGTGAAGAAGCATTCAAGAAAATACTGAGAACATTTTTTTGTGCTGACTAAGCTCTGGGAATTATATATATATGTGTGTGTCTGTGTGTGTGTGAATGGAATGCTTATTCCTTCATGCACTGCACAGATTTTATTGTTTGTGGAGTTTGGGTTTTTTGCATATATTGTGTCAAGCTTCAGCTGCTTGCACAACTCTGTCTATTGGTGTTTTTATGCTACTATGGATGATCCTGGTGCTGGATATTAGCCAATGCTTATCAGTGATTTTAGTGATTCTTAAGTTTCCAGAAATCACTTTTCTTTCAAACAGTGGATAAAGCTCATTGTCATTTTATATTTACCATGATTATATGAACAAGTTTTTTAGCCTTTGCAGTTTGCTTATGTTTGCCTTAATGAAATAAGAAAGTACAGCCATTCATTATATCTTGCAATAAATATTTAAATAATATTACTCTAGTCCCTAAAGGACTTGTTCTTCAGAAAATCCTTGGTTTGTTAAGAATGAAGGATTATTGCAGACACTTTTTCTCAAATGTGGTCCTATTTCATAAGGGTTTTTGAGGCATTAACCTGTCATTCTTTGCTGCATATGCATTGAAACATGCTGTGTGTCAGAATGCCTTACTGTGTGACCCAGAACAGTTTTTCTGTTCTTTTTTTGAACTAAACTTCTATACAATTGCAGTTTAAAAGTACAGAAGTTTTCTGATATGGTCATTTCTAGTAAGATTTTAATATCATTTTTTTCCTCCCTTTAAAAAACAGAATTAATTAAAAAAAGAAGAAAAGAAAAAACTTTAAAGTAATTCAGCTTTTGTTTTTCCTTTGTGTTTCACCAGTTGATAAGATACAGAGCCAGTGGGATGAAGTGCATGGATACCTCCAAAACCGGAGACAGCAGCTTCAAGAGATGCTGAAGGATTCAACACAGTGGCTGGAAGCTAAACGAGAAGCTGAGCAGGTTCTTGAACAAGCAAAAGCTAAGCTTGAGTCATGGAAAGAAATTTCCTACACCGTGGAAGCTTTGAAAAAGCAGAACACAGAACTCAAGGTCATTACTGAGTATTAAAATATTTCCATTTGACTTAATGAAGTCGTTAAAGAAAACATCCTCTAATTGCTGTCCTTTAACTGTGGACAGTGTACATTGCAAAAAGTCTTCCACAGCAAATTAGAAAGAAATTGACATGCAAAGTCTAAAATATGTGTAGCATATTCCTTGAATATGAAATTGGTCTTAACAGTCATAACAAATAGCTGGCTGATCTCACAGGAGGAATGCCTACCTGTTTAGCACAAGTATTTCACATCTGTTCAGCAGCCTCAGAGCACTGCTGCTGCAGTCTGGGAAATTCTGTGCTATTGGTGTGGCTGACCATGGCTGTCTGCACTGCTAATGAAGCTGTACGGGTTTTCTGGAAGTAGTTGAGAATGCAGGAAAAAAACCCCAGCTATAGCAAACTAAATGGGTATATTTTGGAAATCAAGCATTTTAGATTTGCCACAAGATAATCTCACCAGCTTCAACCTTGACAGGGTTATTAACTGAAAAAAAAAAACCCAAAACTGAAATGGCTGCTCTTGTGATTTTAGCACACATGTTGCCACATTATGGTGCTTTAATGTGTTAAGTTATATAGCTGAGCTGTACTTCAGATAGAAAATATTCAGTTGCATCAGTTTTGAAATTTCTTGTAATAGAAACAGTCATACTTTGCTGAGATTCTTCATGAACAAATTTTGAGAACAGCTGTTTAAGATTAATAATATCTCATTATCTAGCTGGGGAAAGACAAGGTTGAAATCAACCAATTGATCAGCCTTTTAAGGTGACTCCTGCCTCTGTGGGAAAAGAGTTACACGAGTATTTTGTGATATGTTCTCCTTTTCTGCCCACCAGATTTTTGTAAGGTTTTTTTAACTCCTACCATTCAATTTTTGGTTGAAGTTTGTGTACTTAGAGTAGTCCTATTAACACAGCTGAATGGTAATGAACTGCTGTGAAGAGTTTTTGGGTTAAGGTCCTCATCAGCTGGTTTTCTTGCCACAGATAATATATGTAGAACTTCATGATTGGTTCAGTTATCTCCATCACCAGTTAGTTAGAATTAAATGCAAACTCTGTTGGAGTTTTTGCTTGTTTGGTTTTTTTTTCTCTTTTGCTTGCCTGTAAGAAGCATAAAAATATTCATCAGCCCATAGTTTTAGGTCTGAGCTGAGGTTAAGCTATGTCATTTAAGATTGTACCAAAAGGGCCATTGCTTGGGAAGGGTAGATTATGGTAAACAAGGGCAATCAGTCACTAATGCATTGGAAAGAGTTATAGATCATGTATAGTGCTGTCACTCAGCACAGAGAACTCCCATTTGTCACTGTCTTCCCACAGAGATACAGTCCTGGCTTCTGCCCAGTGTTTGTTAAAAAAAAAGGAAAAGCTTCAACATAGTCAATGTCTCAGCTCTGCAAAGACTCAATTAACAAAAAACCAGTTCTGTGCAAACACTGTCATATGTCACAGTATTGGAGTGTCTTATGTTTCAAAAACAAATTACTGAACTAGGAAAATAATTGAAAATGTTGCTTTAGAAATGGATTTTTTGTCCACTTTTTTTACAAGAGTATATGAAGTTGAGACGAGGTCTGTTTAAGAGTGTATGCTTTATGAAAAACTATGGGGTTGTTTGGATCAGCATTAACCATGGAGAGAAATAAGAACATGCCATTCTTCTCCTCCAGCCCCAGAGTTCTAGAGAAAGAATAATAGTAGAAGGCATTTTTACCTATAAACAGAGAATGGGAATGGAGACCTGCAGTTTCTTTTGCCTCTTACCTCACTTGGGCTGTCTGTATCCTCAGCCATTCCCACCAGTTTGGATCCAATGGATGTGTTGTGTCAAGTTACAGACATTAACCTACAATTGTAATTTCAGTGTCTTAGCTAGTTCATCTTAATTTGTGCCCTTCTGATGATATGAATATCAACAAGCTCTACTCTTCTGAGGTTGTTAACTTTCATTTATTTGGTTTTGCCTAGGCTTTTTTCCTCAAGTCTAGAAGAAATTGTTTTAGAGAGTGGGGAGTAGGAGGGGTGGGGGGATTTTTTTCTCCCTCTCCTTTTTGTGTTTCTTCTGTGGCAGCCTTCCTAGAGGAATTATCTTTGTCTGCCAGTAATTCCTATTGTGTCAAATCCTTCATCAAATTTTCTCAGATGTGACAGCATCAGCTGTTATGTTCATGCTTGAAATGAGGGGTCATGAAGTCTAAGGAAAATGGAAATTTTTTTTTGAGTTAGCAGCTTTATGTTTCTGCTGTACAGTATTATCTAACTGAAGGACCTAGAAATACATCAAGTTCTCAAAATAAATGCTTTCCAGGCTTCTGTGCCAAACACATATATTTTGATTTTGTCCCCTGAAGATGCAGAGTAAGTAGGCTGTCTTTTGGCTTGCTGTTACAGTGATGGAGAGGAAGCTGTAATTTCTATTCATTTGCTTTGAGGGAAAGAGAGAGGTCAGTGCAAGACTTAATAAATTCTTCAGACTTATTAATTTTGTCAGCTTTGCATCTCAATACAGCTTGGTGTGAGAAAGAAGTCACAAAGCTTTCTTCTGATTTGCTTGTTAAACATTGTAGGTCTGCCTAAAGACAGATGAATCAATGTGTAAATTCCCTTCTGCTCTGGGGGAACTTTTAGATAGTGCTTGTGTTGATGCATTTTTGTTAGAGCATACTAATACAAGAATACATGGTAAACTCAATAATAACAGTCGATTTATTTTTTTTTTAACAATGACAGCATAAAACAAAAATCTATAACTTGTTTGTATTTGGCCATTAATGTTTTTAAAAGAATTTTTAAAAAATTTTTTCTAACATTTAAAAGATAAAAGTAACCAAGTACTATAGCTAATAATAAAAAATATTACTAATTTGAATCAGAAATTATTTCAGATTAATTTGCTGGGAATTGCAGCATTTTTTTTTCATTCTGTGATTTTTAATTTTGTATTGGAGTACTAACCTGGTGTTAGGTGTGGGGAGCCAGAATATGGCAAGGTAGCCAATGAGAGTCTTTACCATTAGGCCCTTTTTTTTATTGTTCTTTAAGTGATGACTGCAGATGGTTAACTCAGCAGGCTGAAGGTTATAGATGTATAAATAGTACACAATCACACCTCAACTCCTTGCATCAGCACGTCATCAGAACATAAGCTGGTATAAAACTAGCCTTTTCTTAATAGGACACAGAGCCTCTGTTTGAAGGAGGGAAAAAAAAAAATTAAAAAAAACAACCAAACCCTAAAGCAAACCAAAGTGCTAGGATTGCCTGTTCACTCCGTGGCTCCTTGCTTTGGTAGGAGCTCATGAGGATCATTTCTCCCTCTGTGCAACTTCATCTGGGATAGGCAAAGTGAAGAGGAGGAAGAATGGAGAAAACGTTTCATTCCTTTCCTTCACTGACCACTTATTTTTTCATCTAAACAGGAAATTCAACAGCAGCCTGACTGCATCCCCTGCCCTGTTGGGACTCAAAAGGCCAGGCAGCCTTCCACTGCCAGAGCCCAGGGTGTGAATTTTATGTCCTGAATTTGTGGATAAGGCTGAGGCTGCCTTTGCTTGCCTTTGTTTGTTTCTTGAAGGGTAGTGACTTATTAGGGACTCTTTTGCCATTCCCTGTGTACCAAGAAGAAGAAAAAAATCAACATTTTGTAGGGTTTTATTATTCTAGGGCTGACAGTGTACTGCTTTGATTTCAGTAAAACAATTAAGAATTTAATTCATGTTACTGACTGTGTTGAAAACACCGAATTAGAATTCCTTGATTAAAAAAAATAAATTCTTTAGGTATATTAAAAAAAAACATGCTATGGATATATTGGAAAAGGACAGAAAGACAGCCTGATTTTCCAGATTTGTGATATATACCCAGAACTGGATGATGTTGTACATTCATATAGCTATGTTTGAACTACTGTGCATCATTGATTTTGTTCCACTGGGCAATCCTGTGATAAAATAAAGTGCAGCTCTGATTTCATTACTTGTTTTTAATCAAGGGCTCTTAATTGCACAGACTTTATTCCTAATAACATCAACTAGTGTCTTCTAATTAAAAATTATAAATAAATTTATACCAAAGTAACATGATAAATGCACAGCCTTAATTCTTTAAGCCTTTTAATATACTCAGCAAATTCCAGTGATAACACAGGCAACACAAAGAGAATGCTTTGAAAAGAATGTCAGAAAGAAATTAAGGTAATGTAGCAATTTCCTTTAAAGAAGAAAAAAAAAAAAACGTGGTCTTAAGTAGCTAAAAGGTAAATGAAGCCTAACTGCATAAAAGGGAAAAGAGGAAGGAAAAGGATGTAATTCTGAAGTATACATTGCAGTCTTGTAGGAGGGCAGTTAATGGCCTCTGTTGGGATAGCCAGGTGAAACCTGTACCCCAGCCCTTTGGTCGCAGAGTCTGCACACACAGCACAGTTGAAGCGTGCACTCCTCAAAGCTGTTTTAAATCATATCAATTTCCAGTAAAACAGAAAATACAAATAATTTCCATCACCAAAGCTCTTTATATTCATAATTTCTTTCCTGAGTGACGACCTTGTGTTGTACTGTCAGGAAGTTAATGGATTAGTCTTGAAGTTAATGGTGAGAACAACACTTTTGGAAATAACCTTGTAATGGATCTTCCTATTTATTTTATTATAAAACAGGGTTTCAAAACTTTTGGAAGGTCAATTTTACTCACATGGATCTGGGCAAAAATATCTTATTTTCAAAGTAAAGTTTACAGGCCATTAATTTACAATGCAGACAAAATATTATGGTAACGTCTTTATATAAAGCAGTGGAGAGTCAGTCTGCTGTGATTCTTTGGATGAGAATAAAAATTACCTGCATGCCTGTGAATTTTTAAACAAAGAGAAAGGTAAAGTAAAATAAAGATAGATAGACCTAAATGTAGAAGATACTTGCTATATAAGTTCTACAAAACTGAAATTATAATTACTGCAGAATTTATTTACTATTTATTATTTTGTATATATATTATTATATTTATGTAAATAGGAACATTTCTATATATTTATTTTATATCATTCTGGCAGGAAAGGAGCTCAACTGCCAGACTGTTTCCAAAACAACCACCTGTCTGTAACTTCCTCAAAGAAATAGTAGTGTTTTGCACAAAATTATCATCTTTCCTATCTAGATCTCCTTACTTAGCAAAGAAAAATTTCTTTTAAAAATTTTCTAGGCAGCTTCATCTTAGGTGACCTTAACCATAAAATGTTCAGGTGGTTTTCAGGATTAGGGGTTTGTAGGCTCCTCCTAATGCTTGATAGAAATAGGATCCCTTGTTCAAAACGAATAAACAAGGTGCTGCCTTAGTTCCTGAGGCTGTCTGGTGCTCAGTAACAGAGTGATCTGCCCTCTCATGAAGGAATAGCACAGGAAATGGAAAACTGTTTTCAGCTTTAAATTATGGAGAGAACCTAGAGGTGTTGAAGTAGCCTTTTAACAGATAAGAGTTTGGGGGGAAAATCGAACCCAACCCCCCCCCCCCCCACCCCAACTCCTTTTGGACTCTATTCAAAGAGCAAGTGCAGTTTAGTCTGAGTCATAATCAAAATCAGTTTACAGACCTTCTGAGATTAAAACCTAAATACATGAATTATTTAACATTTATTTATTTTTACTTATCATTTAGACTCTTTCACTAGGGATTGCATGTAAGTTCAGCTCTATGTGAAGAATTCCTTATCTGAGTCAAAACAAGATTTCAAAAGGAATACTGCTTTGGGAGAATGAAGGGGAAGAAAACTATTTTTTCCTTCACAGGCATTTCCCTATTTGTATATTAAAGCACAACAATAAAGACTGTTGAGTCATACTGTTTGTTGTCAATAGCTTCAAATGTTTATATGCAACTTTCTCTTTACAAATACAAACTGTTTTTCAACTTGTAATGTCCATTTTATTGGCTAGTTGGAGTCTGTTTAGTACAAAAGCACAAGTAAGCAATCAATTGACTTTGCTCTTTCATTTTGTTGTTACACATTATGGATTAAATATGCAGCTTCAGTGCATTTACATGGAAATTTGCTCTGAGAGAAAGACTAACAGGAAAGATGCATGGGAGCTGGCTGAGTGACTGGATTTCCTGGCTTGCTTCTTCAGTGAGACAGCTGGCCTAGGTGGAGAGAAGAAACAAAGGAGAGGAGAAAGTGGGAAGAAAGGGTGAAACAAAGAATGACCAAAATTTTAAAAGCCTTTTAATATTAACCATAAATTAGCATTATAAAGATATGGATAGGTTTACCAGTAGTATTTTGCTGTATTGCAGATTTAGTGCTGCTCCAGTAGATGGCACTAATTACATAAACAATTTGCTAAAATGAACTAAATTTAAAAAAAAAATAACCTGAAAGCACGGGTATTAATTGTCCAAATCAGTATTATTCCACAGTATAAAAAAGAAAATTATTCAGACTATATGATTTCACTATATTCTCTATCTCAGTACTCAATGTCACAAATAATCATTGTTTCCATAATGCATGATAATGCATCCATCTATTTGTGTCTCAGAAAATAATAGCCAACATTATAAATAGTAGTTATCAATTTGAGCTGTCATGTCTTTTCCGGCGTTTAGAAGTTGGTTGCTTGGTCCTCTCAGAGTTTAGAAGTAGTCCTGTGATCTTCTGACTAAAGAATTTAAAACATTTAGAAAGACTGATTTTTATTTCCAGTAAATCTGTGGAAGTGGCTTTTTTTTTCTTTTTTCCTTCTTTTTATACAGATAGTACAAGTTATTCAGCTCCTTTTCTAATAACCATATCAACCGTATGCAATCATTTTATGTTGCTCTGAGGATTATTCTTTCTTTATTTCTTTCTTTCTCTTTTTACTTCAGCAATTTTCAAAAGAACTACGACAATGGCAAATAAATGTAGATGTGGCAAATGACCTGGCTCTGAAGCTGCTCCGTGATTATTCAGCAGATGACACCAGAAAGGTACAACTGATGACAGATAGTGTTAATGCATCGTGGGCTGCCATTAATAAAAGGTAGGATATAAATTCTGCTGTTAGATTTGTTGTAACTCTTCATTTACATTCATTGTCCAGCTGTGGTTGGAGATTACAGAAGATGCAAGTTTTGCAAATGATGTAAGTGTAGTGGTCACGACTCTTCTGTAGAATTTCTTGGAAATATGTCTTTAGAATAGCATTTAATTATAGCAAATTAAATTTAGCTTCCTGCCAATTTTCTTCTGCTATAAACAGTTGCCAGATAACTTAAGCTGATTGTATTTCAAGTATTTAACATTGCTTCATGTATCTGTACTATCTCCCCATCACAACCACAGTAGTGATTCTGACTCATAAACCAAGTCTGAAAATGACAGACATAGCCTATTGAAGCAGGTTCAAAGTAGGAATGTTATCCTGTATCTTTGAAGCAAATCTCTAGTCAATAAAGTTTTTATTAAATCCTTGACCACGTTCTTGATTACATTTCACAGCCCTTCAGTGCTTGGTTTAGATGCCAATTCCTTACTAAAAGCAACTTTTTTTGCAACTTGCCAACAAATTGTTAATCATTCAATATACAATCTACAAGATTATAACATATTGCAGTAAAAATTGCTTTCTTTATAGTAGTGAAAGAGTTTTAAATCATTGCACATAAGATTAGATATGTAAAAATTATATGAAAGTTGTTTAATCAGTATCTTGGATTAAGCTTTATAGTTTATAACGGAAAGTATAAATGAATAGGTCTTAACATGTTTTTTATTTAAAATCTATGAACAAGGCCAGAGAAGTCAGTTTAGCTAAATATGCACTCAATTCAGTAGACCTTCTTGCATAATGGTGGCTACCTAAATCACTGATGACTACAGAAGTTTAATGTCACTTTTTGTTTGTTGTTCATATGAATTAGTCACTTTAGCAGCCTTTTTCTGAAGCAAACTTAAAACTGATTTTAGACCCTATTTAAATGAGAGAAGGGATATACTTGTTGTCCACTAAAAGAAAGGCACACAATAATTTGAAAGATTTTTATTTTTAACTAAACTGAGATTTTTACCTGCTTGCATTTCTCCTGTTACAGTAATAGCCATTTTAGCTTTATTAGAAGTAGCTGTATTTTTACAAAATGCTGTTTTTGCTCACTGTGGCCCGAGAAGAAGTTTGGGGATTTTGGAGTCTATTGCTGGATGAAAAAGGCTGGGAGTCTAATTCTCAAAACATCCCCCCATGAGCAGTTACAATCAGCAGCTCAAAAGGATTCCATGTGAGAACCAAAGGAAAGTGTTTTTGTCAGTATTTAGAACCACAAACCCCTCTTGGTGAGAAGTCCAGGATATGTTTGTAGCTGCTGTGGCTGCTCTGTATTAATTGTAGCTAAGGGGGCATTTCTAAACCTGTAAATGCCTCAGGCACAAGCCCAGGTGTGTCTAGTGTTGCCCAGAGGTGAGAATTACCATTCTTGCATGGACTCTGCCAAGTACCAGTCTGAGAGAGAGAGTACAAGTTCTTCAAAACACCTTCCTTGCAAGCTTCTATAGAACGTACAGATGTGTTAGATGAATTACTATAGTAAATATTCTATGTCTAAGCGACTTGCTTAGGTGACTGAGTTGGTATTTCCCTTTAAGATGTACAAAAGTATAGGAATAAATATGAGCTGTGAAACGAGTATCCTGGTTTTTGATTGTGTGACGTTGTTACATTTCTAATATATTTTTAGTTTTTTGTATACAACTTTTGTAATATTTCTCATAATTTGGGAACTTGAAAAAGAAGCATTGCTGCAATCAGTAGTTGATAAGCTTCTCTAAGGGCTGGATGACATTTTTTTGGTCTTTTGTGAGACACTGATAAATATGGACATACTAAAGCACAGAGTCACCGTAAGACATTTACTTGGAAGATTTTCTGTGCATGTAGTTTTGTAGGTTTCTTTGAAGCACTAGTCAGGCATGTTGCTCATTTTGCTGTTTGAAAACATGTCCTAGATTTCTGGAGGGATTTAAGGCCATGTGGATTTGAGACCTAGGGACATGATTTAGAGGTGAGTTTGGAAGCATTGGGTTAAGGGTTTGACTTGATGATCTCAAGGTCTTTTCCAACCTAAATGGTTCTGTGATTCCTTTGTTCAAGAGCCCTGTGGAAGGAGATAATGAAGTCCATGGGCCTTTGGATGGCTTAAATACCAATTTGTTCTGTTTTTCTGGGGGGATTTTGCTTTTGATATTTTGCCCTCCTTCTATGCTTCAACTCTTCAGCTTCCAGGTTATTGCATAAGGAAATTAAAAAAGGGGATGATGTTATGGATCTTTTGAACTGTAAGAGAATATTTACTCAGTAGAAAGAATACATAAATTTTTTTGTCATAGTCTTCAAGGCTAATTTCCACTCAGATATGTGTGCAATGATTTCAGATATATCTGTGCGTGTTATTTTCATCTAGACAATGAATAGTACTCTGATAACTTGGTCACTTCACAGTGACAGTAGAAATAGATTCCAATGTATATTCTTGACCATTTCTCCAGTATTTTACAAGCAGTTTTATCACTTTTTACGCACATCTTAATTTCCAAGAGGAAATATTCAGCTGAACATTTTGCTTTCTCTCTATATAGTGCTACCTAAATATTTTGTGAATATTTTCTTTTAAAAATTAAAATTAAGAGTTGCTTACATTGTTTTGAGCTGATTTTCCTTAAACCTGTCATTATATCAGAATTGTGTGTCAGTGTAAAAAAAAAAATGAAAACCTGCTTTTCCACGAACAGTTTACTAAGACAACAGGCAGGCAAGCAGTGGTAAAATTCCACTTTGCCTTTTGGTAGTAGTTGCCAAAGCAAGTACTTCAGTCATTAAGGCAACATCTGTTAGCTTGTGTTTTGTTTTGCTTAAGTAGATTTGCAGCTGATTGCTGTGTGTTTACCCTTTGCCTTACTGTTGTGTTCTATAACACTGAGCTAAAACCAGTACCTCTCTAAGCCTTTTAAAAGACAAGCTGGTGAATGCTTGATGGTTGTTTCCCTTTTTTTTTTTTT
>LTAT01000001.1:10020141-10044310 GCA_003286495.1 Chlorodrepanis virens
TCTTTTTCTTTTTCTTTTTCTTTTTCTTTTTCTTTTTCTTTTTCTTTTTCTTTCTTTTTCTTTTTTTCTTATTTTTATTTTTTCTTTTTCTATTTTTTTTTCTTTTCTTATTTTTATTTTTTCTTTTTCTTTTTATTGTTATTTTTATTTTTATTTTCTTTTTTTTTTTTACTTATTTAATGGTTTAAGATACTTCTTTAAAATTTGATTAAGGGCTATTTAGAAAAGTCTCTGGACTTGATTAATCTGAATATTATTCTGTGTCTATAAATCATTTTTAACGATACCTTATATGTCTGTGATTGTTGAGTGTTGTTCAGCTTCCCTTCTCTTTAACCTGGAAACAGTCATGAGTTACTCTCTGGAAAATGATTGACTTTAATGACAATTTATCAGGATATTAAAAATCACAAGTGAACATAAACTGTTTCCAATAGCATAAAAGATAACCTGTACTTGATTATAATTACAAAGGAATCTCCTTAGTTTCATTAGTGATTGTTCTGTAGCTCAGCATGTAAGTGTGATAATCAATAGTTAATAATGAACATAGAGAAGGTGTACACTTATAATTTGTTTTTATGTATTCTTAACCTATGCCAAAGCAGTCTGGGGAAAGGAGACAAAAGTGATGGGGGCAAGAAAAGCCTGTTAGAAAACATTCCCTCTAACTCTTCCTTTTTTTTATCCCATGAAGGGGGATTTTGGCAATGTAGGATCCCATAAGTGAATAGAGTATAAGAGACAGAAACTTTTTTTTAAAACGTTGATGAGAAGTTTTCTTACAGGATAACAGAGATCCCTTTGTGATGATGTAGTCAGGTGCTTAAATAAACAGGGGGTGTTTAAAGGTCCTGTACAGAAGTCCATATATGTGATTTTGTTCCCCAGGGGGTCATATTTCCTTTGTTTTTAGCAACTCTTCCCAGTCTCAAAAAAAAAGGTGTAGAATAGATGGGGGAGTAATATCCAAGGCTGATCTGAAACTGTATGGGTAAATATAGGGTTAGTTTTTTTTTTTCTCTTTTTGCTATTCAATATCTGCTGTGCTTTAAAAAGAAATGTATGGGACAAACAATCTAAATTCAAAAATATGTCTTCAAATTGATTTAGTATCTTTAGTAACAAAGAAAGTTCAGTGGAAAATGCTGTGAGAAGGGTTGATGATCTTTGTTATTTTCATAGAAGTCCTGTTTTTTTCAAGAAAGTGTGTGAGAGGTATAAGGCTAGAAACAAGTCAGCCAATGAATAGTAGCAAAAGAAATAATTTCCTCTCCCTTGCTGTATCCATTTTCCTAAGTACAGAAACACCAGAAACACATTTTCTTGTTTTAGAGTGATTTATAATACAAAAACTGTTCAGGAAAAATTACTTGCATCTTGCTTAATCGAGTGAGTAACTGTTCATTGGAGCATTTTCCCCCTGGTCTCAATAGATTTTTAAGAAAAGACAAACTTTGGGCTTATCACTACGATCAGGAGATGTTTTAGAATGTTCTAATTCTCATATCTGAAGGAAGCATCGTCATTTAGGAAACTGTGATTGCTAGGGAAAGAGTGGGACTTTGTCCCTGTGAAGACATTCTGAGTTCCAATCAGAGCATAGGGACATTGAAGGCTTTTGTTCTTCCTTCCTGCAGAAATAAAGAGAATCAGCAGAAAGCTGCCTTTGTGTGTCTATTTTGGACCAGCTGTTGCACTTAATCTCTCTGTATGCCAAATTAAATCTGGAATTTAAAATTATATCACTGGCTATTCGTTTGTTATAAATATGGGTAGTGCAGCCAAGACAGAAATGCCCTTCAGCTTATCTGAAGAAGCCAAGTCAGCTCTCAGGCAGTAGATCAAGTTGTTGAGAAATTAATGGAAGGCAGAGAGAAGCACTGCACTGTCGAGGTTTAACCCCAGCCAGCGACTCAGTACCATCAACTACTTGCTCACTTCCCTACAGCAGGGAGAAGAATTGGAAAGAAAAGCTAAATCTTCTGGGTTTCTCCTCTAGAAAAGCTAAACAAGAACAATTTACTAACTGGGGGGATGGGAGGGAGGGTTGGAATGACACTGAATATGCTACTAATACTATTAATTATATTAATTGTAGCTATAAGGAGAGGGAGAGAGAGTAACAGAACACAAGAGAGCCAAGTGATGTGCAATCCAATTGCTCACCACCTGCTGACTGATACCCAGCCAATTCCCAAGCCTGTCTTTAGAGTACAAAATTCTGTACCAGCACTCCAAAGCTTTCCTGGTTCCTCACTCAGAATAATGAGAGGACAATGGCCTGTGGATATATATCAGCTACATGTGAATGCTGATCTCGAGTGGTTTGGATGCCAATGTTGTAGCTCTAAGTTTGGTTACAATTTGAGGCTTTCTGAAAAAATTATCTCAGAGGTAGAGTCTCACACAGGTGAGCAATCTCCAGTAGTGTCGGATCAACTCGGTTAAGAATATTTTCCAACAAGCCAGACAAAATAGTGATGGCAGGACATAAGTTTGCATATATAAAGATCACTCAAAAAATTTATATCCACATCCACGTGCCAGCGATCTACAACAGACAAAACTTAGTACCTCTGTTCAGATGGTACTAAAAGGTACATTTATGCAGAAGTGCTACTGCAAAAATCCTAAGTGTCCCTTACCGTGGTGTTAAGCTAATTGACATCCAGAAAAACACAGGAAAGCAGTTCTTGAAATGCTGTCTCAACGTAGTTTTTCCCCACTGAATATTCTAACAGGCGTTCCAGAGTTAATCTGAACATTCATCACTTACTAGCATGTATTTATAACTTTAACTGGCACTGTAGAATATAATACCCAGGTTCTGAAAAAAAGTTTCTCTAATAAGTAATCCCAAAATCAATGAATATGATTTATTTTGAATTTGCATTTCAAAATTATATCAATAATAGTTATTTTAAGAATTTAATTTTCATATCTGTGACATCTCTTTGTGTTCCAGCTTTATGTGAGGTTAAATTATTCTCCCTCTTTGATAGGTTCTTTATCAGTCCAAGTTAAAGCAGCTGAAGAAGAGCTACCAGTGAGGGCTTAAATTTATTTAGTAGTAGAAATTAAATATTCCAATAAAACTTTGCAATTCTTCCTTTTTCATATTCATAAAAAGGACATGGACCTTATGAAAATGGTGCAAACTTTTTCCAGAATTAACAGGATGATGCATGTAGTTCAAATTTCCTGTGATAGTTGGCTGAATATAGGAAATTCAGGTAACTTTAAATTTTGTTTTATTTTTTTATTGTATGGAACTATACTGTTAGAAAAGAGAAAATACAATTATAGAGAGAGAACCACATGAACCATAGAAGTAAAACCATTTCCTGATGCTTTGTCAGCCAGTAGTCCAGGATATTTTATTTTATATCTCAGAGACATAACTTTAGATCACTACAGTCTGCAGATGGAAGTGTGATTTAGTGATCTTTTGAACACTGAATGATACAGACTTGCTTTACTTTTATTGCTCTTAAAGAAATACCTGGGGAGTAGCAATGTTTTAGTTTGTGCTCTGCAGTTACTGCATGTCCTGTTACCTGAGCATCTCAAAACTTTTTTCACACACTGACCCTCACCATCTATCTCATATTGTGAATAAGCATTGCAATTTGAAATACACAGATACTCATAAGTTGTGAATGACTCATTCCAAATTATGTAGCAGACACTACAGCTGAAGAAAAATCTGATATTCACACTTGCAGAGCCTCTACAAACACTGTACTCCTTGTGCTGTATGGGATTTTAGTGCTGAATGAAGCACTCCTGCAATAATTTCAATCACAGAATTAGAGAACATTCTGAGATGATAACTTAATTTTACCCTCCTTTTCTTCATGAACATTTGTATACTGCTATGTTTAAAAAATAATAGCTTTAAAAGTTCTCAGCATGACAGCAATGCCCTGAAACAAAGGCTGGTAACTTTCCTTTTTTGTGGATTTTTTTTTTTTAAACCCTTAAAAACACACACCATCCTAGCTGTATGAATGTTCACACATTGCTTGACTCACTTCCCCTGGCATGCCACCATTATTCCCTCAGCTCAGAACCTTCAGCTGACATGTATTTAACAGAGCATCACAACTTCTGCCCTGCAACAAAGGTCCTACAACAACTACAGTTAGTGAGTCCACTGCGACTGATGCCACTAGTTCCTAAAAATCAAATTTACAGGGATGTTTGGGGACCAGCTTGCCTATTTTTAGACATTTAAAAAAAATTAAATCTTCTGTAAAATTAAAATTTTCTAAGTTGTAAGTGATTTACTGTTGTAGTCAGGAGAAATAGTTTACTCTGACCTTGATCTGGTACAACAGATCAAGGTCATACAGGCAAAGGAGGAGAAACAATGCCAGAAATGCTGTGTTCATGCTTGGTAGAGGGAGTGTAGTTTGCCTGTCCTCTGGGTGTCTAAATAAAAATTAGATGAATCCCACCTTTAATATTTCTTCCTTGAATAAGAAGCTTTTGGCTATACACTCTGTGATTATTTTTATATCATAGTATAACAGATTCAATCATTACTATCCCATTAATTTTTTTTTCTTTCTGTTTCCACTCACTATGAAATTAAACATACCTGGATAATACAGATGAAAGAGAAAGCATCTTTACTTTGGTTTGGTGCAATAATGTCTTGTTCAATATACCTATTTCTTGAACCCCTGTGATTCTGTGTAATTTAGCTTATGCTGGATTTGATGCTCAGTTTTGTTTTTCTTGTTTAGACCTTCTGTTTTCATTCTATCTTCATACTTTTTTAGTGAGAAAGCCAAGTAGAGTGAATTTTATTGATATGCTGCAGAACAGTCGATGTAGCTGAATGTTTATTTCATGTCAGCTGCACAAAAATTTAGAATGCAATGTACTACACATTTTCTGGTGGAATTATGGTATTAGTATGCTTATAAAAAAACACATTTCTGTAGACTGAAAGAATTATGTACCATAAGATTTCTGGGCATCATAGAAGTGCCAGAAGATTCTTCCTGATAAAAACTTCATTCTTTGCCCAGATCAATAAAATGTTATATATTTTCATGAAGTCCCAGAGTTTCTCTAAAACACTAATTCTGACTTTGAGTAATCCTTCAAATTGCTCTCCCTTTAAATATCTTTTTCGTATCTGTGCTTGTGTTTTGTTTTTTTTCAAAATCTCACTGTGTATTTGCAGAATGTTGTTATTTTTGGAGCATTGCTATGTATTTATAGGAATCCAGGTGTACAGTAGTTAAAAATATGCCTTTCAGATTATGAAGGAACTGCATGAGAAAAAAAATGTTTTATGTGATTTTGCAAAGGCTATTAACTACCATGCTGCACACTGTAAATTGAATTAGAATAATGCTATAAAGCATATCCTAGAATTGTGCTCTAAAGAACTGGAAAGAAATACATTTAGATCATGCAATTTTATTCCATTTCCAAGTGTTGAATAAATGTAATGCTGGTTTTGAGCTAAAAGTGGTAAATAGGTCAATACAGACTTTTCCAGGTAAAAGATTTTCTGTGACTTATTATCATTTAATGTATATTGCTAGTACCTTTAGGTGTCATTTCTGTGTAATTAATCTTTAGCTTAAAAAAAGGAACAGCAAATTCTTTCATGGCACTAATATTAAGTTAGAAGTGTAGCCTGACCACAAGCCATGTTTATGCCCCCGTAGAATAAAGCTGGGAAAGAGATCCACGTTCACTATTCTGCAGCTGAGTGTTTCCTACTGACAGCCCCCTGGGGACACATTCTAGTGCAGCCTAAGCAGTGCCACGATGTGGAGAGTTCTTGTAGGTGGCAACAGGTGCGACTAAGGTGAAAATCCAGTCCATTTTTTAGCTTTAAAAAACCCCTGATGGATGAGTTTGTAGTGAGGCATTCAATAGCTTTCTTGGTTTTTGAATGAAAAAGAAGACCTATTTTTAACAAAATGGTTGGGAAAAGCAAATAAGATGTCAAAGGATTAAAAATTTAATAGAAATATGGCAGTTCTTGTAACATTAGTCTCTCAGGGAGGATATTTTTTTTCCTGTAGTGGTTATCCTTGCCTGTACTCTGACTGACTTTTTCTGTTCTTATTATCCTCTGCTGCAATTTAACTATATGCTTGTCAAAAAACTTGTTAAGTCAGTGCCACTTGGCAAACTTGTGGTAGGTTTTTTTTTTCTCTTTTCTCACTTCCATTATTGAACTGGGGTTTAGGGTGATATCACTTACAAGGAGTACAACCCCTTCATGACAGAGAAAGAGAGATCAGCACTTGGAAATTTCATGGCCTCCTCTGATTAATTACAACTTGAGAAGTTATGTCTGCTAGAATCTAGTATCCTAGTCTCTCCCTAAGTAACTAGGCAGGAAATCTCTTGAGATAGATGAAGACCACCACAGATGTGTAGACTTAACATAGGTGTGCATCAAAGTGCATTCATTCCACTTGAAGTACTGCACTTACCAAATGACCTTAGCAAGTATTTTCAGATCTTAAAAAATTATTTAGGTGTCACATTGATGTTAAACAAATATGCATGTAATACAGTAGGTAAGTAACCTTGACAGATTTGTGCTAATAACAATGCCATACTTTGCTGCTCATGTTTCTAAATCCATATTTTGCACAAGTTCAAAGCAAAAATATCAGTGAATACATGGCACCTACATTGCACATGAATGCTGATATAACACAGATCTGCTTTAATGTTTTTTTCAGCACCAGAGTTGCTGAAACCTTTAGTGTTCTTTCCTAATCTGAGTTAGACCTTCCCCAAGGATAAGATAGCCTTTTTCTTTAAAAATTGTACTTTATCCTGTAACTGATAAAGATCATCCTTGTAATTTATCACATTCAAATTAAAAAAAAATTAAAAAAAATATATTAATTTAAAAAAAAAAAGCCCACCACAACCTTCAATGTAATAAGAGCTTAAGAAATCGAACACAATCTCCAAATGTTTCAAGTAATAAAAATTAATCATTGAATTTATTGTATCTGCAGTGGTCAGGAACTATTTTGTGATTTCTAAAAATAAACAAGTATTTCCACTGTGGTGTAAAAAAGTAATCTTTTATTAAAACAAAACCAGGGAGTTACTTCTGATTTTTCCATTGTGCATATTTTAGGCATAGTATTTTGAAAGAAGTGTTTTTGCTTAATTTTGTGTCAGACTGATTCCATTTGCTGCTTCTCAGATGAAAACATTAAAAAAGAACCCTACCTGCCAGACATACAGTATAATATCTGTTGCTAATGAATCAGCAAAGTTACCTTGACTGGTACATGAAAAATATTTTGTGTGTCTTTTTTATATTTTGATTTAATGATTAAGGTTTGTTTTCTTCCAAAGAGCACAGCATTTGATTATTTGTACTTATGCAGGGTTTGTGAACGTGAAGCAGCTCTGGAATCAGCCCTAAGAATGTTGCAGCAATTCTACCTGGATCTCGAAAAGTTCCTTGCTTGGCTTACAGAAGCTGAAACAACTGCAAATGTCCTGCAGGATGCTACACACAAAGAGAAGACACTAGAGGATGCCAAAACAGTTCGGGACCTCATGAAACAGTGGCAGGTAAGCCAAGCACTTCAGTATAGAGGCATTTGACAAACATGAGAGTTTATCAAGCATATCTGATATTTAAAGAAGTTATATAATTTGCATCAAGTTTATTCTTTGTAGCTTAACTGAATTAGTTTTTCTCCCTTACTGTCAAATACATGAAGAAATGGTGATTTGGGAGTCTATTGTCAACATGCTCCATTGCAGTAATAAAAAGAGATAACGATGCAAATTTTCATAGTAAATGCCTGGACAGTTCTCATACAGTTATTTTCCTCTGGGGAGAAAAAAATCTTAAAGAAAGATAATATTGTATTTATTGTTCCAGAGAATCCTGCGGAGAAAGAAAATTAATTAGTTGAGTTGGAGCTGTTGAACTATGTTGTTAATACTTCCATTGCGTTTTCTTCACTACAGTTACTGAGAGGAATACAGATACGTCTGCTTGAGGTCTTAAATTTCTTAAATATGAGGTTGATTGGATGTTTGGAAGGCAGGACCCTTTATTCCAGTAGTGATAGAATCATATAAGAGTTTAGTTGGGAAAGACCTTTAAGATCATCAAGTCAACCATCAACCCAGAACTGCCACAGCCATCACAAAACCATGTCCTCAAGTGCCACATCTACACATCTTTTAGTAGCTCCAGGGCTGCTGACTCAACCCCTGCCCTAGGCAGCCTCTTCCAAAGCTCAGTGACCTTTTCAGTGAAAAAATTTGACTCATAGTGCATTATTTTGATTTTGACAGGAAGTTCAAAATGGGAGGTTTAAGGCCCTGGATACTCTATGCCTTAGTGTATTTAATGATGAAAAACATACTGTGAAAAATTTAGCTATAAGTGATTTAAAAAAAAAAAGAGTAAATTTATATAGTAGTTCAAGAATTCTTGGCTGCAAAATAAATTCATTTATTATGATGGGTAATATTTGCAGTAGTCATAACCCAGCACTCTGTATCGTTTTTATTGTGAAAGCTTTTTGTTCAAACAGGTACATTTTCCTGATAGTGGTACAAATATTGTCTATCTATTTTCTAAAAATGAGTAATGTAGGACAATTTCATCAATAGAACAATTTTATGATGCCAGCTGAATGATCAGGAGAGTATGGCTTTTCATTCTGTTTCTCAGGTATTGCTGCATTGATTCTTTCAGGCTTCACACCCTGCTTGTGGGAGTTCTCTCTCACAATTCACTTTGATGTATAAAGATGAAAAGCAAGAACATGACATAAATGTGTAGTTTGCACACAGTTTATGCATATAAAAGATTCAGAGAAAAAAGAGCTTTACTAAGTCACAGAAGTCTCCAAAGTATGTATTTATGTTCTTTCTGGAAAGGGGTTATTGCTCACTAACGCATACAATCAGCCACATAAAGCCTAAATAGTGATAAGCCTTTTTTTTTAACTCTGTATTGTGGGTCAGAAATATACTTACCCTGCATAACACATCAGGCAAAGACTGAGAATCAGTATATTCCAAGAAACTCACTATGTAAATCGTATATGTATCAAAACAGGCATATTCAAATACAGTCCATGTCCTCAATATGGTTCATTATCATCCAGTGTGTGTAGTAAAATTGCAAGCCCTACCCCAGCATAGAAAAAATCCTAAATTCTTTCAGTCAGAATTAGAATTTTCCAACTTAATTTTTTTTTCCCTTACGAAATCTTTTTTTCTTCTTTTTTTTCTCTCACCAACCAGGCTGAATTCAGATCCTAGGAGGTAAAATAAAATGGTGCTTTCTAATTAGATACCAGTGCTTCACGAGTCTTTGGAAAGAAACTTTGACTCCCTGGGTTTATTAGAATTCATAAAAGTTATGGTCAAATATAACAAATGGATTTAGATCTACAGTCTCTCTCTTGCTCTTTACACAATTCCATAGAATTTAATGATGTGAAAATAGTCACTAGGACTCTTGAAATTCTACAATTCTATTTTAATCTGATATTTTTAACCACTAGGTGTAAACCAGTATTTTGACAAGTAATTTTCCACACAAATAATGACAAACCTAAGTTTCTGAGTTCAGTAGTAGCTTTGTATCCTTGCCACTACAGATGTTTATCTCACTTTTAGTGATCCATTGGCTTCCTGCTTTAAACTCTCAAACTTTATCTTATTCCTTTAAAAAATTAGGAAAATAATGACTTGCTGTACAGAAACTTTTTATGTAGCAGCAGTTGCTTGTCTAGGAAAATATCACGTTTTAGGCATTTGTTTTCCTTTTCATGTTCAGAAACCATTAACTCAATTGTCACTAATAAAGATTAATCTTTCCTTAGTAGTTAGCAGTTCATTCAGTAGCAGAAGGAGAAAGGTGAGGCTTATATAACTGCACATTCTAATTACCTGATGATGTAATTATATTAAAATATTGCATTATAAACACCCTGTTTGTTTGTACAAGCACATATTTGCATGCATCATTTGTCTGAAGTGTCGGCAATGTAATAGTTGAGGTGATTCACACAGTTAGAATACTTTCTGGAGAATTTTCAAGGATACAAATCTGTTACTCCAAGGAGTTGTGTAATTATGTGCTTCTTCTTCTTTTTTTTTTTTTCTAGTTGAAATACATCATGTGTCCTCATGAGGCCTGGTTTGTTAAGTAACCATATGAAGGAGATGAAAATTAATTTCACTTTCTGCTTTCATACTTCTAGTGATACAAACTCTCAGCTGTGTTAATTACAGTCGTGGGTTGGTTTGCATGACACCAGGCCTGCTGGTGACAGATGGGGTACACCTGTCCCAAAGGGGGAAAGGGATCTTTGCACAGGAGTTATCAGTGTTTAATGAAGAGTAAACTGGATTTGAAGGGAGAAAGATATAAAACCAGGTTCACCAGAGATAAGCCTGGGGACAGAATGTTTGGAGGATGATGTGCTAGTGAGGTCCTTTGGTCTGACAGCTCGGTGGAGGTAAGGGCTGGAGATCCTTGTGGCTGCAAACATACAGGAGTTATTGATGAGTCAGACACTGTGGAAGCACCTGAGAATGGTCGTACAGGAATTAGGGGTTCTCCCTGCAGAAAGGTGGGGGATCTATAGCCCAACATCCACCTGAACCAGTGCACACAGCAGGGACAACCAACAGGAGGAACTGGAACCCATTGGGCAGCTGGAAAACCATGGCACAGTTGCCATCACAGAGATATGGATGACTGGCATGCCTGGAGTGTGCAGTGGATGGCTGTAAATCCCTTAGAAGAGATAGACAAGGAAGGAGAGGTGGTCTGACAGCCCTGGATGGAAGGGAGTGTTTTGACTGTCTAGAGCTTGATGCTGGTGCCAACAGGGTTGAGTGGTTTAGGTTAAAAATCAGGGGAAGTCCAGCAAGGCAGATATTCTTGTGGGAGTGTGTTATAGATCTCCCACCAGGATGAAGAGAAAGATGAAATATTCTATAAGCAAACAGGTGAAGTCTCATAGTCACTAGACCTTTTTCTCTTGGGGAACTTCAACTTCCCAGATGTCCTCTGGAAATGCAAAACACAACAGAGAAGAAGCAGTCTAGGAGGTTCCAGAATTGTGTGGAATAGAGCTTCCACAGCATTCTCCTTGAGAAACTAACTGCTCATGGCTTGGATGGGTGTGCTCTTTGCTGGGTAAAACACTGGCTGTGGGGCTGGGCCCAGGGAGTGGTGGGGAATGGAGTCACATCCAGCTGGGGACAGACACCAGGGAAGTTCCCAGGGCTCAGCATTGGGGCCAGTCCTGTTTTATGAGGAGTGACTGAGGGAGCTGGTGATGTTTAGCTTGGAGAAAAGGAGGCTCAGGCTTTCAGCTGACAGGAAGTTGTAGTGAGATGGGAGTTGGTCTCTTCTCCTGAGAGGAAATGGCCTCAGCTGTGCCTAGGCATGTTTAGATTTGGGATTAGGAAAAATTTTCTCAAAGTAGAAGTTGTCAAATATTGGAACAAGCACTAGCTTCCCAGGGAATTAGTTGAGTCACAATCCTTGGATCCCATGTCACTTAGGGACGTGGTTTAGTGGTGAAATTTGTGATGTTCGGTTAATTGTTGGACTTGATTATTTTTGAGTTTTTTTCCAACATTAAGAATTCTCTGATTATGAAGTACTTTTCTGGTCTGTCTAGAAAAGTATTGTCTTCTTAGCAATAATTGTATGTGACACTTTATGCAGCTTATGTGATATTAGATAGACTTTTGAAGCTAGTGAGGATTTATTCTGTTACTTTATGAATGCAATCAGTTAATATTAAGCCTGTAGATGAATATAATCACAGACTTTTTTTACTGAAATCTGACAAAGAATACTGCATGTGACACCTAGGTAAACAGTACTTGGAAAATGTTTTTGTATTATATACACAGCTTAAAAAGTGCTTTTGAAATAATCTCTGATGACTGACAAATTATTGGTAGTATAGACCTGACTAAAAGTATGCCTGAATATGATAAATGAAGCAAGGTTAATACTTCAGCATGAAATACATAGCAGATTTATTTTTATTGCCACCTTCATGCTCACTTAGCCTATAACCTAAGTAGTTTTCCATTAGAGTCAGGAGTTTTGCTGCTCCCAATATGAAAAATATGCAGTGCCTCAAGTTATACCTCAGAATATACAGTATGAGCAGCACCCTTATTTCCTCATAGTGATCTTTTTATCTGAAAACATCATCTGAGGGGCATCAACAGCAAACAAGGCACTCTTGTCTCTTCTATTCCTGTCAATTCTTCAAAGGTGCTCACTTGTTTTTATGGTGTCCAGGCAGCTGGTTTTTTACAGCAGTAAAAAGCTGAGTTAGATACCTATTCCTGACACTTCTCAATTATTTATCAGGATAGGTTCTTTGAGAGATAAAACATTGCTTCCAAATTTATTTCAAAGATAATTTATATATTATTGTCAAACACAGTTTATTTTGTGAATGATCTATGGATTAGATGATAAATCTCTGTAAAATAGAAAAGAGAGTGTATCTGTAATATTCTTGCTTATTTCACTTGAATTTTCTAAAAATATTAATTAATTTTCAAGTACTTCCATTCTCTGTTCTGAAGCACCTTTTCATTCTGCATTCTGAAATACTTATTCAGTCACTTCTGCTTATATTTGTTCCCTGAAAACTTTTTAAAAATAACATATAATCTTCTTCCCTTATCTGTTTAAAAAAAAAAAAAGTTTAATTCTACATTTTTGCCTTTTATACTAACTTTTGCCAATTCTAAAATAGAATCTGTTCTACAGTACCTGGAATAGAATAGCAACTGTCAGTGCCATCTTATTCCACTGAGTAATAGAAGAGAAATTCCAAAATTCTTGAGTTTTAAAACAAGTGCTCTTACAACCTAATCTGAGAGAAGGCTAGATAGCATCTCAGAGTGATTTTTTTCCTTAGGGTGGATTTTGTAGAGTGTTGGTTAATATTATTTTGAAAACACATGGTCACAAATTTTTCAGTATTGCAATTAGCAGTCACAAGGAAGGGGATTAATGTTCCTTTGTTGTTAACAGCAAGTGTCAAATACTTTCACAGGAGATTCAGGTGCTGATTGTCAGAAGGGATAACAATAATACAACTGTTCTTCTTAGCTGGAGATCAAAGAGAAGTGGTCAGAAATCAGCAATAAACCAGATAGGTAGATGTCATTACTTTTTATCAAGTTTTTTTTTTTCAGTTTGCTTAGTCTGGATGGTCTGTATCATAAAAACAGAAATGTATTGCAGTTTGCCTATGAGTTGATGCATTAATGGGTATTCTGCTTCTGCCCTCCCTGTTTCTGAACTTAAAAGAAAAAACCCTTATCAGCACAAATTTTCTTTTGGGAGATAAAAGGCTTGTTTTATCAAGATATCTTGCTCTCTGGTACTCAAATGAGACCCTTAAAACTTATTCTCATGAAAATAAACAGCTCTCGATTGTCAGAAATCTCATATATAAAGTAGGTGTCTCCAAATAATAGCATAAATTTCTTTCAATTTCTCATTTGCATATGTTCTCATAATCATGGTAGAACAAAAATCCAACTTTTGGATTTAGCACTATGTGCTAAATAACCTAGTATATTCTCACTTGGTTGATTAATGTATTTCCTCTGTAAAAGTTTTTTGAGCATACCAGAGGGATAGTCCTAGTTTTTTCATTTTTAGATCAGCATTCAAACCCTACCAGCTTTAAACACAGGTTTTCAAACACATATTAGATGGGAAAAGCTTTTGTAGCATGAAGTGTGAGGTTCTGTTCTGTTGAGTAAGGTTATTAGAGGAGAGCATGGAAAAATCCCTAGTAGAAATGTAATGGAAGGGATTAGATGGTTTGCCATTATTCTGAGCAAGTTCCAATTCCTGCATTTTCTCCTAACCTTTCCATTTCTACAGGATGCCCCATCACTCTTTGTGTAAGCTTTTCTAAAGCAGGCTCTTGCACATCCAAAGAAGGGATGGATGGACTTTCTCATAATCTTTGGAAGTATATGTCCTATTTCACTGTAGCCCATCAATTAGAAGTGGCAGGAATTTGAGTGGTTACCAGAACTTTGAAGAGTTCTGCCATTCCCATGACCATCAGTATTTACTGGTGCAGTCTAATCTGTCATTTACTTCTTCTATTCTCTTTTTATTGTATTTACTTATAGCACATTTATTTGGAAAGTGAATAATCAGTAAAAACTAGGCACAAATCCAGTGGTAGCCTTTAATATATCCCGATGATGGTTTTAAAAGGGTGTCTGTGCCTTATGCAATTATGCCTCCTACCAGACTGTTCAATACACTTGGCTAAAGAGCACATAATTTTTCATTTGTAAGACCAAATGTGTATTTTCCCAAGGCAAGCAAAAAGAAAAAATGATTGTATTTTGATTGTTAACATGTTAATGTAAAAGGGATAAATTGCACAGTGAATAACTGAGGAAAAGTATTAATTTTGGCTTAGGGCAGATATCTTCCTGAATATGTAAGAAGTCAGTGACTTACAAAGAATATAAATTAGGAATAAAATACAAGTACAAATCATTTCCAGAGAAAAGTTATACTGGCTTTGTGAAAGGTTTTTAGATAGGACTGAGAAAAATTGTTGTCTTCTAAAAAGTGCCTGCAAATCTCCCTTTTTAGGAGAATATAGCTGCCATGTCACAGGTTTTCTGGATCTGTACAATAGTAGCTGTTCTGTATATGCACTGTGCAGAAGTTGTTTACTGTAGCAACTCCCACTATCTACTTTTGACAATGTTTGGCAAAAGTAACTTTTCTGTTCCAAGTGTCCCATTTCATTTTCTGTCAGAAGTTTACACTTTCTCTCTTTCAGCTGCTGACAAGAATTTGAATCTCTTCTGTCAGCACAAAGTTCCACATGCCATTTCTCCTTGCATGCCACATTTTTCATTTGAATCATTTATTTTCATTGGATTCCATTTCATTTTGCGGGTTTTCTCTCTTGAGTGGACGATTCCATTGTATTGGTGTTCACCACATAAACTTCCATTTATCCCACTCATGAATCCAAAGACTATTTTTTTGGCTATTAGTACAGAATTATTATGTCAGCCTGTTTTGCAGTGATTCCATGGGTGCATCACCCGTTATCACTGATAACATCAGCAACTTTCTGGAAGGAGATATTTACCCTTCATTGTGGCAGTGTTGTATTAAATGGTTAGGAGATTGTAAACTGGTGTTCAGGATTTTCCATTTTGTTAAAATTCATGTTTGAGAATTCAGAAAATCCAGCCTTAAGTTATGATTACTTGTTATAGCTTTACTGTATTTTGTCTCAGTTAATGTAACTAGATTTGGGCTTAACTTCTCTGAAATTGTTATTAAATAATTTCATTTTCAGAGTTCAAATAATGTAATGAAAATATATAGCTACTTAGTACTCTTTCTAGGGCTTGTAATTGCTATTTTTGTGTTTTCAGTTCTCTGATTTTATGTATATTTTTATGAGGGGGAGGTAATTTGATGTTATGATGCGTACCAAGTACCTTAATATAGCACTATTGAGCTGTTTCTCACGAGATTGAGAGACTTTGTCTAGAGCCTCTGACACTGGAAATCAGATATAAGCTCATAAATTCTATAAGTTCTTCTTTTATATTTATTCTATTTTTATATACATTCTATTATGCTTCATATATATTCTCATGTGGGCTTAGGCTTACCCAGATAACCTGTTCACCTTGCAGGCTATGTGGGGTTTTTTTCAGGTATGTGAATTTACTTCAGGTGAAGTTGGCAGGATGTAAACACTGGTGCAAGCAGACACAAGCTCTGCTGTTTGTATCCAGGTACCAGTTTCATGTACTGAGTAACCAGATTAGAGGAATGCAGTACTGTCCTCTCTCCAGTGTTTTGTCTGCCTTAAAATTATTTAGAGGCCATATAACAAGCTTTTTGTGTATCTGCCACCTGTTCTTACAGGAATTCATACTGCAAGTGATGTAGAGTCAGCCTCTGACACCTACTTTTAAGTGTTAATGGTTGTGAGCTGTTTAAGTTCCTGCTAAGAGCTGCTGAAATCTAGAAAGTTATACAGCTGGTCAAATGGAGTTATCCCATTTTCTTCCCCTCCCTAGCAATGCCAGAGCATCTGTGTTTGTACCTCCTCACACCATGGAGAAATGTCCAAGAGCTGTTTCTGAATGTGTTTTGCTTGCAGGAGGTTTTGCCACTGAGCTCAGCTCGGTTGCAATTCTTTGTCTTCCCAGTTCTGCACAGATGAAGATAAGAGAGAAGCACTTCCAAAGGGCAGTTTAATCCAGCTAAGCTGGGGCTGTTTTCTTCCCGGAGAAACATTCCTCTCCTCCGGCTTAGAGAGAGCCTAGGAGAAGTAGCTAAATAACTCACTGACTACACTAGCTGCCTAAACTCAGTGTAAACCATGGGTGTGTTCTCTCTCACACATGTAAATGTGGTAGGGGTTTTATAGGGTTTTTTCCGCTTCATTTGCTGATCTTTTATAAGTTGAAGAGTTTATAGTTCCACATAGATCCTACCACTCTGTCTACTTCTAAATCATGCAATTGCCCATGAGGCAATGAAGAGAAACAGGAAACAAGATGTAAACTCAGACTGCTGAGATCACTTTTCCATAAAATGATGACCATTAATTTAGTCACAGATAGAAGAGATGTGAAAATATGTCTAGAAAATGTCTTCTGCCAGATCACTCCCGGTTTTAAGCTGTGTCTGCTGCTGACCCTCCTGTCCACACAAATGTCTCATAAGTGTTGAGACAGTGATATTAATTTAGGTTTTTTTCTCTGACTCTCTCTGAGAAATGTTTATGCCTGATGTTGCTCTGGCTTGTCATGCCTCTGTTGTCACCAGGTGGGAAAGTGTTAATGCTTTCTGTCCTTTATGTTTCCTTTCCATATAAAATGGGTTGTTAGTGCCTAAAATAAGAGTAGTTTACCCTTCTGCTGGGAATAACTCTTCTGAATCAGAATAGAGGTGGAAGAGGCTGTAGAAATGGCAGGAGAGAACAGCAATTTAGCTGTCCCTTTTTGACTCATTAAATTAGCAGCTTTCAACTGACCAGATTACGCATCTAAAACAGAACACAGTATTTATCAAAAATTATAGTAGAGAAAATAATACATTGCTCATCATATTTTTATTTAGGTTGGATTTAGTATTATGCACTAAGAGTCATCAGAATCATTGGTATGTTAGTGAAAAATGTCTGGACTCAAATTAGAATTAATATCTTCAACCCTGTACTGTCTGTGTAGTTCAAAAGATAATGCAAAACCAAAAGAGGCATAGGCACCAAGAAGCATGCATATTAATCAGTTCTGAAGATGAACATTTTTATTTTCCTACTTTGTGTGATTTTTTTCACCTTAGAAGTCTTCATAGCTCATAGCAGCTTGATTGAAAAAAAATGTGTCAGTCAAAAAGAACTTAGGTTACACTGATAATTTGTTGTGAAATAAATGAATTAACCTGAAAAAGAGGCTGTGTGACTACTTTTTATTAATGCCAGAATATTAATTTCTGGTATCTGAATCTGATATTACAGGTTTTAGGCGAACTTTGACAATGGAGGAAATGTGAGCATCAACTAGTTACTAAGCAGATTAAAGAAATAAATTACATCGTCCCCAGAAATACCATATATTGTCTACTATATTAAACCTACCAAAATTTATTTTCTACCTCAGTCTGCTAAATTAGACACAATTTTAATAACTTTTTTTTTTTTTGCATCTACTTCATAGCTCAACAAAACAGAATAGCAAGACACACTTTCTAGAGGACTAAGTACAAAACCCAGAAGACTGAGTCACTTAATTTCATTGTTGAACTTCAAAGGTCTTTTGCTGGGAAAAGCTTACAGTTGTCCTGCTATTTTTCGTACTGGTTATATCAAAGTGTATTTCCCTGATCTATAAATGAAGTGGCAAATCCTTTCTTTCCAGAAGCTGGAAACCTGCTGGAAGCTGTGAGATCAAAGCTATGAAATAAACCTGTTCTCACTTATGTTACACCTATTACAGTCACAACAGTGCATTAGCCTGAACGGATCATCTCTTTCTCTTCTTAACTGTGATATTGTAATTCTATGCCTCATGAGTAAGAGTTGCAGCACTGTTTAAACCCCAGCTTGTTGATTTGTTTAAAGAAAAAAAAAAAAAAGAAGTAGTCACTTTATTTTAGCCTTTGATTTTTGAGACGTGGAATACTGTGGAGGGTTAGCACTGCCTGAAAAATACCACCAAAAAATGTGATTTCTGCAAGGGGAGCTGGAAGTGACAGCTTGTTGTTTCATTTTCTTGTGTTTCCTGCTGGAAGCTGAGCACACAGTTTTACCCCCAGGTGCTGTGGGGCTCGCAGTGCCTCAGGTGAAATCAGCATTTGCCAGTTTTAATCCAGCTCTGTGATGGGGTGCGGAAGCAGAAATTCCGCGTGGTGTCCTTGGAGCAAACTTGCAGCAGCATTTCCACAGGCACCAGTTCCTTGCACTGAGCCTCATCCTGGGACACTCAAGTGCTGTTGATAGCAAAAGGAATTTTACAGATTGGCAACACCTATTGTGACTGACTCAGGACAGAAGCTCTTCACCCAGACGTTTGGGTGAGATGGAGGAAAGGGAGAGAAAACTATATTTAAAATATTTATTTAATTTTATTTTAATTTTGAGGCTACTTTACTAATTTAAATATTTTATGAGTTTATTTCTAAGATCTTTACCACAGAAGGCTGGAGGTTGAGATTTCCATATAACATGTGAGATATTTAGAATATATGCTAATATAAATCAGCTTTGCTTAAAATATTTCTTCTTCTCAATTTCTATGTTCTTATGCAGTTTCTGCTTTTTCATTGTTGTCTAATTTTCACCGCATGTCTCAATACTTGGGAACAAATAGAGACAAGCTGGACCTGACAGAAATAGAAAAAATTATTTTATGAGTTTAGTTAAGAAATTTTGTAGAAATCTGTCTTTATTAGCATGCTGTTTTGCTGATGATTTCTCAGTTTTCATTATGGCTTATAGCACTGTAAATTAATTTAACATGAAAGGATGAAAATATTGCTTTTACATTTTCTCATTAAATTATGAAAAAATATTACAATAAATAATAGAAAAGAATGCCTCTGGTAGAAGCTTCTGTTTACTCAATCATCGCTGTAGCAAGAGTGAATTATTGCAGAGCTAACTCAGAGGCAATATTTTTGCAGCTACATTACATAAAACAGATGATCTCAAAACTTCAAAAAACTGCAAAGAAAAGAAAGCACATTCTGGATCCTTTGAAAGTTAAACATCTATTTATATTTTTGTGAGGGGCTTGGGCAAGACAGTTGGCTGGAATTGAAGCCTCTCACATCTCAAGTGTTGTGGTAATGAAGTGAAAAGTGAATTTCATTGATACCCTGCATGCACCAGCTCTAGGTGCTGAGTTTGAGGTCAGGATACTCCACATACACGGGTGATTGTAAGGGGTCTCAAGGGTAGAAAACAATTCTGTGAGTTATGATAGGGATGCTGATATTATCACCCCCCTCACTAAAATATCTGCAATTTTGCATTACGTGGAAAAAGCATCTTTTGCTTTGTTTTTGTCTTGGCTTTGTATTTTAGTGGCCCCATGGACTGTACAGAATATTTTCTATGCAGCTTTTTGTTGCCTGGGGTGCTAAAAACATTCCCTCTGCTTAGGTCTTTTTTTCCAAGGTATCTTACACATCGCTGTTCCATCCCTTTGAAATAATCCAATTTAGCTTCAAGCCTGGATTGCTGCAGACTTATTCCTCTGCAGCCTTTCTGTTTCCTGCTTACATTAATTTAAAGAGGTGTTTTACCATTCAAGGTGTGCAGAAACCATGTTAAACCACACTTTACAGGCAGGAGCTGGGCCTGAAATGACTTATGTGTTTTCTGTCTTATCCATTGGAAATAAAATTATGTACGATATTTTAAACCATTGACAGACAGATATCTTAGAAATTAACAAAGATGTTCTTAATTGCTCTAATGGTAATGAGTCTTTTGATACTTAATTTTATGGAAGGAATAATCTATAACCCCTTTTTGTTCACTTTAAGTAGAGATGAGCCGCAGAAATACAACACAGAATACCTCTAGTGATACCGTCATGCATTTGGGATTTTTCCTCTCCTTATCTGAGATTTCTGATTATGATTCTGAAAGATGCCTTGGGAATGCTGATTTACAACTGAGAAGTGGAAGAGCCAAGAAATTGTTATTTTCCAGGACATTTCTTGGTGATTTAGTAATCTTGTGATTTTGTAATTTTCTTGTGCAAGACAGGTAGAAATTTTACCCTTTTCTTTGTTGTTTTTGTTGATAGGTACATTAAGCAAGTTTTATTTATGAAGCATTTGTGAATGTCACCTAGAAAACATGTATTAAGCATGTTGTTATGTTAGGTTATAATTCTCCATGCTGTGGACCAATGAAATAAGAAACTTCTTTAGAAATTCTTTCGAAATTTAGTGTGCTAGAGAAAGATGTATAATCAACTTGCTGTATATGGACATGTTCATGCATATGATTTTCTGTGTATTTAGCTCTAGAATACAGTGTCTGCATCTGGCTGTCAGTCTCCAAGATGTATTCTAGGCATCATTCTAGGATAGTGTTTATAATACAGTGCTGACACTGAGCAAGCTGATCTCAAGAATAGAGCTATTAGAAGATAAAACACCATTTCTTCTGAATGTTGATGATCCTTACAGTCATGAAGATAAAATGTTTGCAAGTTTTTCACAGTGTTGGGCTCAGTTGTGCCTTCCTCCAGGCCTTCAGGAGTTACTGCTCTGCAGCAGGCAATGCTGAGAAAATAAACTGTGCCACAGATGCTCCTGGGAAATCTTGGATGCTTTCCAGAATTTGCAGTCACAGCATTCCCATGCCACTTGCTTCCCACTGTTTTATAGAAGGTGGTGGTGTGCAGTTGGTTTGGGTTATTCCCAGTCCTTTTAGGTTTGGTTGTTTTAGTAAATGAGGCAAGTAGAAGAGAGAAATTTGTATTTTCCCAAATGATTGCTCTTGTTGCTGACTCACACCTGGACAACCAAACAAAAAATCTGTTTCCATCTGGCTGTCTTCAGGATCATATTTTCTGAAAATAAGTGTCTGACATTGTGTTATACTTAGGAAATCTTACTTTAGGAGCTACACATCCACTTGGGCAGAAAAGAAGCAATGCTATATGGCTTCTGTAACAAACTAAGTGATGCTGCTCTTGTTAGGGATAATAAATGGTGTTAATAAACAGTTTCAGCATGCTCTGCAGAGTGAATTTATTTGCTAAAATTATTTTGTAATTTAAATAAATTATTTTGAGTTTATCATAATAGTTTCATGGAATATTAATGAATGGAGAGAGAATAAATTTAAACAATTCCCTATTCATCTCCCTTTTCAGGCACAGAGAAATACTGTTCTATTTTAAGTTTTTTTGTGCTACACTTCTGACACCTATTTTGAGTTAAAACAACTGCAAAAGTCATATTCTTTCTTCTTTTTTTTTTTATCTTTGTTCCTTAAATTTTGCCTTAGCACTTGCACCGCCGAAAGAAAAAATTGTAGAAACAAATGTTCAAATCTTGTTTAGTATTTTGCTGATGTTGGTGTAGATATTTTCAGAGTAAATTAGTCCTGCAAAGCAAAAAAAATGCACACATTAGGATGTGGTTGTTACAAATTGATATGAGTAGCTGATATTACTCTTTATTTTTGGGATACTTGTTTACCTGCTGTTAGGGCTTTCCCAACTGGGGGTGGGTAGAGAGAATAGCAGTGATATTTATATTTGCAGAGCAAACAGATGCAGCAGTGTCGGAGAAAGAAAGTAAAAAATATATGTAGATATGAGACTCCAAGGACATGAAATTGTCCTTTCAAATTAAAAATTCAGTAATTTTTTTTAAAGTTGGTCTATTTGACACTCCAGCCTGTGAGTTCTGTGAGCACCCAGGCCAGATTTGGCTTGGTTTGGTTTGAATTGTACCAAAGATTCACTTATTCATTAGTAGGATTTATCTTTACACTCAGCTGTACTTTGGAAAATTCTGTTGTTATGAAATGCTTAGCACTTAATGCTCTGTAAAGAAGCCATACTTTTGTTTTGTTTTATATGTGCTTCAGTATTTTTGAAGAAAACCAGGACTGGGGTTCCCTGGGCTTAAGTTAAAACCATTGTTTGTACTAAATAAATTTGGCAGTTCTGAAATTGGATTTTTTACAATTCCTTTTACATTACATTCCCAAACCATCACACTGATTAATTGTATTACGATTTTAAAGAATGTATGTGGTCTGCCAGGTGTGGAGGGGAAACAAAACAAATTGATGTTCCACAACCTCTAAACCAGTCTTCTGGCATTATTGAGATGAAGTGGAGATTTCCACTGAGCTGGTGCCCAGACTTGAACCAGATGCCAGCAGCTATTTTAATGTTAATGGGCTGGCAAAGTTGACAGGTCCAAGGAAATCAGAAGTTACAAACTCCTCTTGCTATCCAGAAAGTATTTCAGTGTTTCCTATTACTATGGTGTTGCTTTCCTGAATCTGTGAATTATGGAGGCAGTGAGAGTCTTAATTGTTTGAATCATTACTGGTTTTGCAGTCAAACAAGTCTTTACCATGATTGACTGTTTTCCCATGAATTTAGAGATGCAATTAGATTAAGGGCTGTTCTGTGCTGTTCTAGCTGAAGGTGAAGAGAGATAATTATGATGTATTTGTCATTAATATGGCAGGAAAATTGTTATTATAACAGGGTAAAGAGCCAGCAAAGTAGCAACATCATAACTTCTTTTTTAAGCAGTGAGGAAATCTTTTATAATGAAGATCATATTTGCATGGGATGGCTGCATGAGGTCTGTGTTCAGCATGATTCCTTTTTTACTAGGCTCTCCTAGTTATCTCAGGATTAATTTTTTGAAAAGTACAATGCACATGTGAGTATCTTATGGTTTAAACTAATCAGATAAAATATCAGAAGATAAACTTCTAGAACATGTATTAAAATTAGACAACAGAGAATTATCTTAACTTTAGAAAATTGATTCTGAAAGCTTGTAAAGCTCATTTGCTTTAATACTAGGGTCAGATGAGCATAAAGATTCAGATTTTGGCTTGTCCAGACTAAGCCAGGTTGCATTCAGTCCCCAAATGTATCACTTAGGGCTATTTTTAGAGCTGGTTGTCTTCCTTTGATAGGAATAAATATTTTCAAAATTAAAGGTTTTCAGGGCAATAAATGAATTTCAAAGTAAATTTAATAGGAACATGTTGAATAATTTTCATTATGGTGATTCGGTTTTAGGAAACATATTAATTTTCATCTGCATGCTATAGTGAAATATCATTTTATGGCACATATACAGTGAATTAATATTCTGTTTTATGATTTTGTGATTAAATCAAAATAAAAGATGGCATAGTTCTGAGTCATAACTCCTACCCTCAATCAGGGTGATAGTGTATTTCCAAGATTTCAATAATTCAGTATTCATATACTCCACAGTCTTACTCACAGAGCAGGAGTCTTCTTGAAAGTCCTTGAATGTGCTTAAATGAAAGGAAGAAGTCACAACAGACCAAGAGTGGTGTTTAATATCTTATTATTGATGTGTTCTTCCAGAAGCTACAGAGAATTGGGTGGGGAGGACTGAAGCAGATGAATGAAGATGGAATAAATAAAAGTTAACTCAGGCCTAGAAAAAAGCTGGTGAAAGGAGGAGGGTGGTTAGGGATGCTAATAAATAACTAAATAACTTCTCCCCATCTGTCCCTAGCATTTAATTTTTGTGTAATAACTGGAAAGGCAATGTCTTTTATGTTGAACCTATCTTCAAAAAGGGACATGATAGCCAGCACATATCAGTTGTGCTTTTCTGAACTTAAAATTTCTTTATACGTGTACTATAGAATTAACTTATACGTGTACTATAGAATTAACTCATTAATTTTCATACAGTCATTAACCTGTCTTTAAAATAGCAAAGACATAACAGCTACCATTTTAGTCCCTTTTCAACAAAATGACTTTTGCATACCAAAATACTGCACACAAGTAGAGTTAAGATGAACAGGAACCTGTGGTTTTATTGTTATGTGATGTCTCTGTAGTTACCAGA
>LTAT01000001.1:10044320-10061986 GCA_003286495.1 Chlorodrepanis virens
AATTTTTGTGTAATAACTGGAAAGGCAATGTCTTTTATGTTGAACCTATCTTCAAAAAGGGACATGATAGCCAGCACATATCAGTTGTGCTTTTCTGAACTTAAAATTTCTTTATATGTGTACTATAGAATTAACTTATATGTGTACTATAGAATTAAACTCATTAATTTTCATACAGTCATTAACCTGTCTTTAAAATAGCAAAGATATAACAGCTACCATTTTAGTCCCTTTTCAACAAAATGACTTTTGCATACCAAAATACTGCACACAAGTAGAGTTAAGATGAACAGGAACCTGTGGTTTTATTGTTATGTGATGTCTCTGTAGTTACCAGAGACTCTGTAGTCTGAGTTGTCTTCAACAGGGCCACAATTATTCTTCTGTCATAAAAACATCACTAGAACCAATCCTTGGTCTAGAATATAAACTGCAGTTTTTAAGTGCCCTGTAGTACAGTAAATAGCTAAACAATTCAGAATGTTTTATTTGAAAGTATAAAGAAATACTTCCTACTTTTTTTTCTGGATTCCCAGTACATTTTTTGGAGTTGGTAGCTGCAAGCAATATCCCTGTATGCTTCTTTTGCTGACTTCTGAATTCCAAAGCTGAGATAGCACTAAGCAGGGTTTTTCAAAGAGTATTTTAGCAATTCTTTATATGTTTACAGCCATGTGTGTCTAGACCCATCATGCTGCATTCTGAAACTTCTGCTTTATAAACCTTTGAGGAAATGTGACTAAGAGTAATTTTATCAAACCTAAGAGAAAAAAAAAAAAACCAAACATGAAATTTAACAATGAGAAGTAGTATTTTTTCCCCTTGAACTGAATGTACAGAAGTTTACTGAAGACTATAATCCTGCTCTGAGCTGTTGGAACATGTGTTTTGGCATCTATGGTCTGTCACTTATTTATGGGGGTTTTCTTATCTTTAGTCAGGCCCTTCACAAGAGCCTGCTTTTAGAGAGTCAGATTTGAAACTGGTGCTATAAAATTGGTATTACAAGTCATAGTTTTTTTCCTATGTCTGACTACTTTTTCTTTGAATTGCTTTCTATACTTTTTGCAGGAAAGGAAAGAAAATTTTGAGGTATTTTCATTTCCTTTCTTAAAGGGACACTGCCTGTCTTCAGCACTGGACAGAACAATGCAAGGTGGTTTGGGTATTCAGAAGGGTTGAGTTCCCATTCACCATGCTCAGCACTAGGGATTTTTTCCCTTGCTGGAAGCACTAGAATTGCAGAACACACCCACAGCAGAAGCATATGGTATTTTGTAATGCTATTATAAGGAGTACCATTGAAATAAGAAAGATTTGACATTTCCTCCACTGTTGCAGAGGCTATTGGAAACCTGTAACTCTGCAACAGGCAGACATTAATTAATGCTGTGTCACAGTGAGATTTCTATTGAACTGTTTATTGTACATACATTAGAGTGATGCAAAGTGCTTGGGTTAATGTAATTGCAGTCAATGATCAACAAACTAATAATGACTAACCTACTTTTAAAATACCTTTATGATGAGATATTTCCTCTGGGTTATTAAACTGTGAGGTCACCAGAGGAAAGATTTTAACATGCACGTTCTTTGCCATTATGAGTTAATATGCACCCTTTTCTATTGAAATAACTTCAATGTAGTAGTGTTTCCATTTTTATATGACAAATCTATTAGCTTTATTTATATTTATTCCCATATGAGTTGACAGAATGTCTAAAAGCTGCCAAGGCAGTATCAACTGATTTCTAGTGGAACTTGATTTTGACACTCAGAGTCTTACACTATGAAGCCAAATATTAAGAAACGTCTACTCAGAGAATTGACTAAAAGTTATAGAAGCAGAACTAAACCTTTCCTATGCTGTTTCTGAAGTGTAATTGAGCATATAAATATGAAGGTGGATATAAATTCAGGCTCTTTCAATGAAGAGAGCTTTCTCATGGAAATACTAGATTTGAGAATTGCCATAGCAACAGTGCTGTTTCAGAAAGGGACTAACACTATATATTTTCAGTATTATATTTCCATTTCAATACATTCTCCTTAAAATTACCCATTTTCTGGACTTTGTAATGTTTAAGGAGTGTCATACATATGTGCTAGCTCCAGGGTCTCTGAAGAAAAATATTTAGCTAAAAGGAATTGATGTGCAAAGTCATAAAATGGCAACCCTAGCATTTCAGAGGCAGCATGTATCTGAATAAAAAGCAGTGATAATATTGCAGTGAAAAAGCAGTGTAAGATTTTTAGTGCATGTAGTACCCTATTTATCTTATTTTTAATTCTTTAATATAGTTTCTGATTTGTTGGAGACGCAGGGAAATCACTTTTCGCAATTAGTAATAATTTTGAGTTTAAAGAGGAAGAGAAAAAGATTTTTGCATTTAATAGTTTAATTTATTTAGCAATTAAACCATAAACATTTGGCATCTTTGAGGATATTCTTTATATGATGAGCTGATTTGTTTTTTGTGCTTTATATGATGCAAATAAATGAATTCTCTTGTAATATTTGGGAAATGTGCACTTTACCTTTGTTCTCAAGAAATATATTTCAAATATATTCCCTCCAATTTTGCCCTCAGTAATGTATTTCTTTTCATTTATTTTGAATTAGCAAGGCTTCTATTACAAGGCTGTTCTTATGTCCACTCTGCCAGGAAGTTAAATTATCTGAAGACATAGCAAAGAATATATAATTAACTAGAGCATCCTAATTGCTCTAGTTCCATTTTTAAGTCTAAAAGGGGCAGCAAAACTGATCTCTTTTGATGGCCCATAGAGTGGTTCAAGTGACTCACAAAATGACACTTACAAAAAAGCTACATCTGATTTTTTTATCCACATTCTATATTTACAATCTTCTTATCTGGAACTGATATCTCCTCCGTTAAGCAAGTGTTTAATTTTTTATCTTTTTCACAGGCTTTGGTGGGTTTATTCCATCCCTTCTGTAGCTATGGACATGGAACAGCCTTGTCCGTTTGCTATGGCTGTGGTCCCTCTGGTGCTAGAAAAAGTTATTTGCTGTTACAAAATATCAAATTTCCATAAAACATGAACAATGTCTGAACTGAAGTTAAAAAGTTGAAGAATTATAAAATAACTTTAGTGTTCTTTTAGAGATATCACCAATATTGAAGTAGCAAGGACAGGATAATCTGAAAAGACAGCATTAAATTCTCTTTAGCTGAATTTTTACTTTTTGTTAAAGAAAGTACACAGGGAAATTCCACAATGGGAAACATTTTTATGTTTATCCTAAACAGCAACCAGAACCTCCTTTTCTCCGCTGAGAATTCTTGTTTCTCAGCCACAAAAACAGGTTCCTTCTTTTGAACTCTGTTCTCTGCACAAATCGAGCAGACCTCAGCTGTCTGCTAGTGCAGGATATTCATTCAGTATTAGATTTGCTGAAGGTCATGACCTTCAGATTCCTGGATTTCTGGAATAAACCTGACATGGAGCATGTGTTGACTTCCCTGTCCTGAGGACAAGTTAGCTGTAGTTAGGCTTTCAGTTGAAAGACAACTGTATTTTAGAGGGGTGAAAAGTCATTTCTAATCTATATAAATTGACTGTTTCCCACAGCTGATACAATTACATTAAGGTAAGTTGAGAGGCAAAATGGAAAACATTTGTGTATTTAGTAGTGTATTTATATTTTCAGTGAGTACAACTCATGACCTCTAAGTAAAAGGGGCACACACAATGCCTTATCAAAACCAGAAACTGCTTAGGTATAAAACCAGCCTGAGCTAAATTCAATTCTGAATATTAAAAAGTGTTCTTTATCCTTTTCAAGGAACATTCATTGACTACATGAATGCACATGCTCGTGCACATTCTTACACTAAGCATGTAATAAAAGCAAATGAAAAGAAATTAAGGAGGCTTGAAAAATCATTTTAAAAGGTCTGTCATAAAGATGTACATTCCTGCTATGTCACACGAGACAGTGGAAGAAAGACTATTCTATTTGTTTGCAGTTCTCCTGGTTTCTCTCTCCTGCTCTTCCTCTGCATAACACAGCACCATTGCAGCTGTTGTGGAGTTGCAGATATGCCTAATTAATAATAAAACAGAGCAGCAGCCTAAGAGCAGACTTTCCGTGCTACCAGTTAGAGGATCCTGGCCATGTTTGTGCTCTGGGCAGTTTTTACAGCTGGTGCCAAGTGTCAGGACTCTGATAGCCCCCGTGGCTCTGGTGGCATTCAGAAAGGGCTGACCCTTTATATTTCACTTTTTTTTGGTCCATGAACCAAGACCTCTCACACCTGTCTGGGCTGGCCAGTTGCTGCTCTTCTGTGAGAAAAGGCTGCTGTCCAGTTGTGTTTGCTCAGTTGACCCAAGGCTACCCGGGTCATTCCTACTTTCTGAGCAGCTTTGAAAGTTTTGTTGGGTTATATCTGTAAGTGAGACACCATATGCTTGGCCATCTGTTGTTTGCATGCCTTATTTTAAGGAGATATGTAAACCACTTTGAATAAGGGCACTTCTATTAAAAGCAGCATTATACTCATGTTTTCCAAGCACACCTTGATAGGTAGAGCTGAGCCAAATCTTAGTCCTCTTAAAATTGTTGTGATTACAGCAGTCTTGGTGGACAGAAAAAAACAAAGAGTAGTAGATGGATTAGAAATCAGACTTTCACTTCAGTGACTGTCAGTTTTATTGTCTTTGTCTACAGGCAAAGAAGGCATTAGAACTCTCAAAATGGCTCTAAAACATCTAAAAGATACCTTAAGATATCTTTTTTGTTTTTTCACTTTTCATCAGGAAGGACACATAATGAACTATAGAATGTAATTTCTTGGCATCAGCTTGAAGCCAAATTTTGTCATACAAAGATGTTAGTTTTGGAAGAGCATTTTAGAGACCTTCCATTTAAGTATGATCTTGGAAGTTTCTGGACAATAAGGAATCTTATACTATAATTTAAAAAAAATTTGGTTATCTTCTCTGCTTTCTCATATCTCAGAATACAATAGTGAGTAAATAGGAGCAAGAGGAGAAGAAATAAAGCAGCTCACAACCTACCCCAGCTCTGAAAGAGTGTACCTTTTATATGGTTGGGCCTCAAAATCTGACCAAAGTCCAGAATTTCCAATTCACAAAGAAAATTTTCAGTTTGATATTGGGCTGAATGAAAAGTTCTCTAAATTAACCTGAAATTTGTCATGCTTTGGAGCTTATTAATTTCTCGCTTTCAAAGACCTTTAGTAATCCCTAAGAACTTCACCAGGACAAGAAATCACAAATTCCAGAACTTTCAATTCCAGAAGAAACCCAGCAACCTTCAGTAGTATCATTTGTCCCCTTTACCCTGAGGTGACCTGGAAGTAGCACAGGCTGAGGAAGGGATGTCCTGGTGAAGCTGCAGTCCCTAGGAGAGGATTTGTCTTTGAGTGCAGCTTGCCAGCAGCCAAGGCATTCATCAAAATCCCATCTCGAAACTGGCAAAACTTTGTTGAGCCTGAGGCCTCTCTAGAAAGGCATTTCTGACAGTGTGAGTGGTGAGTGACTATGAGAACTCCAGGCTACAGGAGAATTTGTGAGCAGAACACATACTGCTTGATTTGCCAAGCAGGCTGCTTGGTCTTCTCTTTCATTTAGGTATGACAAGTAAAACAGGCTCCACTAATCAAGTTTCTTAATCAGATAATTGTATATATTTTGGCATCTTGATTCAGTAAAAGTGATGGAACGCTGGCAGACTGATGTCAAATAAAACAGATTTGAGCATTACATTAGTGCCACACTCACAGATTCAAGGCTAGACAGGATGCACAAGAACTGGGACCTCAGAGACCCTGGAGACACTTTTTAAGAAATATCCCTTCTGCCATCCATTTCCAGACAGCTGGATGTTCAGTTCTGGAGTTAATATCACTACTGGTGTTAGGTTGTAAAAGGCTGTGGGTACATGCCACCTTGTAACCTGATCTTTTAGAGATTTCTTAATGTAAAGCCAGTGACTCCATATTGCAGCATATTCCTTTTGTTCATTGTGGGTTGGCTTGTTTTCTCAGTCTTTTTTACAAGAGGTATCTAAGCTACATTTTTTGCTCTTTGTTGCCCTTCTGCTTTTTGATATTACTTATGCAATAGCTGCACTACAATACTCCTCTACACAGAATAAGGATATCATTATTAATTACTATTTACTTGATTTTATTTTAGTAACAAAACCTTTCTTGTAAAGCAGAATAAAAATGTTTTTTTCCCTCCTCTCTTCCTGGCTTTATGTGCTGAAAAATGCTTAACAAATTTATCCTTAATTTTTGAACTTGAAAGAAAAAAAACTATTGTTATAGAGTTTGCATAGCTGCTGACAATTCTACTAACTTCTTCTGTAGTTCAATTTGTGAGAAAAGCTTTTAAATCCACTAAGTTGAAGTATGAAATATAAGGGGTTTAGATGTGTTTTTATATGAACATTAAACATTTGAATTAAGTTTGTTTCAAAGCTTTTTCATTACATGCTGCATCATCAGAAGAAAGCTCTTAAAATGTGTACTCTTGTGATCTGAAGTTGCCTGGCTTCCCTAAATATGCCAGCATGTGCAAGATATGCCTTGAAATTAATAATATTGAAAAACAACTCAGCAGTTGTATTTGCCTTATTTAATTCCTGCTGAGATGATTATGCTTCTATTAGCTGTGCAATTATATTGCACAGCTCACTTGAAGTATCTCAAGCTGTAGCTTTTTTGATTCTGACTATTTTAGCACTTCACAGAAAACTTCAAAGGTTGAACCACAGTGAATAGATCTTAACAAACTATTTATGTTTCTGACTTTGAATTACATTGGGTAACTTCTGTCTTATTTATTTTTAATAAGCATCGTGTTTAATTGTGATATTTTTGCATGTGAAAAAATGTGTTTAGACAAATATAACACTATAGAGCTTAGGTACATGGAAATAGCCACGTGGCAATTTAAGATTTCTATGAATTTCTATATGAAGCTCTACTTTGAACAAATATTCCAAGTTTACAAGTTTTGTCTAGGTTTATTAAAAATAACTGCAAGTAGAAGGGAAAGCCTAAGGAAGTTGATGTTTGAAGAGTGAATGAACATAAGTGGAGGTTGGACCTCTTTAGGAATCTTGTTTAAAGCAGGGATAATTTGTGGAAATTCAGGTTTGAAATGTTGGTGCACCTTGTGACTGTACAAGTAGATTCCATTGATTAAACGGCAAAGTACCAAACCATTTGGATGTTGGTTTGGGATTTGTGCTAGTTTTAATTTAGGTGAGTACTCCACATGGAGGAATAGTGGTTTGAAGGATGGTAGCCAATTTAATCTTAGTCTTATATAGTAAATTCTGTTTGTAACACATAAATATTAGAATCACTTAATGGAATCATATTGTTTTTCTGAGGGGCTTTTGGTGTTGTTTGTTGGATTGGAATTTTTTCCACCAAATTTCTGTCTTTTTGTTCATTTTATTCAACACTGGACAAAAATGTGAGTCCAAGCAAAAGAAATAAGTATTTAAATCTCGGAGACATATAATTAGTACAAATTCTTTAGCAAAGATATCAAAAATAGCACTGATATGAAACAAGAACTATAAAAAGTTGTCAGAATGACTTTTATAAAGACAGTGTATTATATTTTACTGCTCCATGACACAAACAGCTAAATTTGCAGTTTCTGAACTTTCTACATTGAGAAAAAAATTCGATGAAGGCATTTCTTTGGTCCATAATATGTATTGATGTGATCTTAGATTTAATACTCAAACAGAATCACCTTATAAATAAATTATCTGAAGGCATTTTTTAATGTGTTGTCAAAAAAGTCTAGATCCAAGTTCCCATTGAATCTAACCACCCAAACCATATGCCCATTCTATTTTGTGAATTATTTGTACTTTTGAAAACACGTGTTGGATTTCAGCTTGCATTTTGAATGCATCTGTAAATTGTGAGGGATAAATTATCATAAGTTATGAGAAGTGGCTCTAATCAAGTAGTGCCATAGCAATTAGGCTATTATACATAACAGGGGATTTCTAGTTCACAGTTCACAAGCATTTTCAGAAATTCTGAGACCTTTCACACATGAACAGAGTAGGCACAGTATCTTAGTCAGAGTAAATCCAACATTTCTATGCTGCATCAGGTATAATGTGCATATACTTTGAGACTGAAAAATACATGAGCAGAGGTTATTCAGGATTTCTGTCTGTGCTGCCCTTGATGAAAGCACTTAGACAAGCAAACTGCACTGCACTGCGTATACAGGATGTCACTGCATATTTAATCTAAACAGAAGTGATTTAGCCCTGCAAATTGTGGAGAAGAAAAGTGGTATTGTCACATTTACAGGCACAGATTTCACAGTGGAAGTGGAGAATAGAATGAAAAAAGCTGGAATAAACCAACATATCGACTCCCTTTGAACAATATTTCCTTGAGACCAGCAAGTTTTTGGAAGCTTCAGGCTGGAAATTTTCAGTTGAATTTTGTGGGCATAAAAAAGATCAGAGGCTTATTTAAAGAAAAAATATTTCAAATGGGAAGGTGGCTAAAATACAGTCAATAGCAAACTTTGCAGAAATTTCTGCCAGGGGTGACAGCTTTGGTGAGAACTTAAAGTCAACTGCATAGGTTTATTTTTTGCAGACTCAAAAGGATGCACTCATGAATTCATCCTCCCCTGTTGGCTGGGCCTGAGGGACCTTTTGGTTGTTTGGGTTATTTTAAAGAATGTTGAGTGTGTGAGTGTGCCTGGAAAACTTGAGATTTTTTGGCTTTACAGCCACTTTAAGGACATAAAGGGACTGCTACCATTGCAAGGGTTCTTGGGAGCTCTGTGGTGGTTGAGAAGCTCTGCTGATCCAGCCCCAGAGATATGTGCCTGAATAGCAAAAGTCCTGGTGAGGGCTGTGAAACAGCTCAAATATCAGAGAGGGAGTTTCCATTTGAGAATTCCTGAGAGAGGCTGGACTCTAGAATGACATCCATCTCTAGGCATATAAAAGTTATCCTTTTAAAGATGTGTGGAAATCAACGCTTGAAGCTCATCAAACTCAACTCTTTTGAGGCTGAAACTGCAGCAGGTTATGACTTGGTGTTCATTGCATCCAGGTGTAGGAAAATTTTGCTGCTGTATGACACAAGTGGATACAATAATAAAAATTTGGCATGTGATATTCACATAGATGATTTCTATATGAAGGGATTTTTGTGGATTAGCAAGTTTGGGAGGAAAAAAGTTCTAAAATTTTGTCAAAGAATTGCCTAAGACCCCATAGCAACAAAGTTGGAACTAGATTATCTTCAAGGTCCCCTTGCAACCCAAACCATTAAAGCATTAAAGTAATGAAACTAAATATGAAAAAATATGGAAGGCAAAGCCCAGACTGATGTGAGTAGCTGTCAGTGTTGAGTTTTGCTAAAGTGAGGACAATGAATGTGTGACTAGTACATCTTAATGTCAGGAGCATGAACAATGGCAGAGTACTTTACATTGCAGGGAGAAGACTGAAGTAAAATATATCAAATCATGCTTTTTCAATGTGCATCATCTTTTTAAGTGAGTCAAATTATGAATTAACTAGGGGAAAAAAGCAAATAGAATATTTTATGATGCCATATGTGGGAGAGTTTAATAATAAATCTAAAAGCAGTGTACCTTCTTGCTTCCAACATGCAATTTTGAAGTTGCTAGCAGTACTACTGGTGGTGAACTGGAACCCTGAATTAAAGAAACACTTTTCAAATCAGTTAAAACAATCACCTGATCTTAAACATTACTTAAGGAAGTAAATTTTATGCTCAGGATTAGACCCAGAATAGTTGCCAAAGCTTTATTTTAAAATAATTAAAATATGGGAAAAAGTTTCATATTGTGAAAAAAAAATTAAAATAGGGACATAAATAACCCAAATTAAGAAGAATGAACAGGATTAAACTCTGTCATCCAAGCCAGGAACATATCACACCGGACATTTAAAAAGTAGAAAGCTTTCTTCTCCCATCTGTACAAGGCTTTCTTAAATTTATTTCCATACAGACATATTTTAAAAATTGTACTCGCTAAAAGTTAATGTTCTTGTTACTATTTTTTTCTACCTGTCAGCTATAGTGTCAGAAACTATATGGATTTGTCTTTTTTGTATAAGAAAATAAATATTCCAAATGGTCCTCAGGAAGATTGCTCAGATTAACATTAACACTAAGTGTTCTTTTGAACATTTTAATGAAGTTTAAAATAAATCTTGCATTTCCAATAAGTTGCCAAGTACTGCAGGGAAGAAAAAAGTCCAAAAGCAAGTGTAAGATTAAAATTGTTGCTGAAGCTAGTACATGTTAGTAATTAAAAAAGACAGTTGGTTGCCTTTTTCATTTCCTGTTTTTTGAGCTTAAGAACCCACTCCTGCTGTGCAGAGTTAGAAGTCCATCCTGCTACCTCTTTTGTCATCAGTACTTCTGCATGCACATAAAGACAGAGATTTAACTCTTTGAGGCTATGGAGGAGCACACAAAGCTACAGGGCCCCAGATGTACAAAGATGAAGTGCCTTGTAAGCAATAATTTCTTTATATCCTTGTCTTATAAAGCTAAGTCTGTTTTAGACAATTAAGTAAGCTAAGTGATTTATGTGCTGACCTCCATTTATTATCTGTAACCTTTCTGGGTTTTTTTGTGGGGGGTTTATATGCATTTAGTATTTTTTTTATCTTGAATGTAGATCTTCTCCATAGAGGACAAACCTCAAAGACTGATACCAAATGCAGTTTCTCGTAAAGCCCTTCTCACTTCAACTCTCCTGACTAAAATATGTTGAATTAATTTTCTGTTTTCCTAATTATTTTTTTCAATTCCATCCTCAAAGAGATATAAAGACAAAGAAAAATTAGTTTCTGCTGTGTTATTTAAGCGTGTAAGTGCTATTGAACAGTGGCAAACAAAGTGATCTGAGGAAGTGTGTATAAAAAAGTAGGATTAATAGTGGTAGGCTTTTAAAAGATCAAAACTTGACAAGACAAAATTGGTTATTTGACAGTTACAGAATTGGCAATTAAAAAGAACACAGTAAGTATCCCATTTCTGAAGACAGGAACATGCATTGCTGTTTGATTAAAGCTGGCTTGTAGGCTTTATACTTCATTCAGCTCTTGCCACTTTGTATAGAAAGGTCCACAAAAGAAATAGCTGTCCACTGAAGTTTGAAGGGTGAGACAAGAAGATGGAAGAAAAATTGTTTACAGTGAAACAAGAGGTCAGTAGAAGCTTAGTGGTTCTGCTGTGAAACAAAAAGAAGTTAAATATCAGGAACAAATTACCAGACAAGGTCTTTCTTACCAAGCTGTAAATAATTTTTCTTTCTATGCCTATAGCATAGAATTATTCTGGTTGTTTTATGCTGTGATGGCCCATCACAAGCTTTATCTGTTTTGCTTTTTGCCTTTCTCTCTGGTGTGAATTTACTGGTATGCTGAGCTGTGGATTATATTGCCCAAAGGAGCCCATTTGGATGTTTCAGTGTTATGCTTTATTTCTTCATTAGTTCTAAACTATCTTTCTTCTTCTTCTTCTTCTCCTCCATTCCTGTAGATATAGTAGACATCCACTACAACATCTTTTTTTTCCAGCCACCGAATCCTGGCCCAGAGACAGTGCACATCACCTCTCACAGTAGGGGTGTGCAGTCGCCTCTCCCTCAGGTGAGCTGAGGTGTGACACCTCCACCTGGCCTGCCCTGCCTGTCCCTCCTGAGCAGCCTGGAGTTCTCCACCCCAGAGCTCCAGTCCTGGGACTTAAGCTTAGTGGGAAAAACCACAAACCAAGCCCAAAATAGTTTTGCCTGTCTCAGAGATAGCTCTATGCTTGAGAGCTCATTAAAGTAGAAATTATTTTCTTTCTCAATTATGTTTCCTTAGGAAATGATTGGAAAATCACTAAGCAAAGAGACTTAAGGACATCTTCACTGCAATTTATCAGAAAAAAAAAAAAAAGAAAAAAACCAACAATACCCATTCCTATGTGTGCTTGCATCTTTCTGAAAGGAATTTCCCTTTTTTTTGTGAGACAGGGATAGCCAAACTTCCCTTCATGAGCAGTTGCAGGAAGGCATGCCAGTGAAATGGAAGTGTCATTTTTCTGATGTAACATCCTCAGTGTTATTCATTTTCTGTCTTTATAAATTCCAGAAAATTTTATTAGTGACTAATGAATGCTGTGAGCCAACATCATGCTGGTCTTAATCATTAAATCTTTCAAGTTCAGATCTCTGTTATAGGGACATGTAACTTCAGTGACAATTTACATATTAGTAGGAATTTTAGCTTTCTTTTTTATCACAGGTGAAAGAAATCTCACTAATGAAACAAATCAGTGTCTCTTGTGTCTCTTGTTTATTTGGTTTGTAGAAGATACAAAGTTGAAAAAAATTAAACATTTCTAAAGCATTCTTTAGGGTTTTTTTTTTCAGAGATTATTATTATAGAAAATCTGAGTTATGTTCCCTCTCCTGATGCCTTGAGAGGCTACCTAGAACAGAGGCTAGACAGTGTTAAAGAAATAAGGTAGATGTTTATTAAAAGGCTTTCAAAGGATACACCTTGGGCAGAACAAGAGCCTGGCCAGGGCTCCACCCAAGATGGACCCAAGATGGATTCCAGATGGACTCCAGGTCATGAGTTTTCACACTTTTATAAGTTTTGGTTCGTTTACATATTGGGGTTAATTGTCCAATTACAGCTTCAGGTTATGAAGTCCCATCCTCACAGACTGCTCTCCTCCATTCTCTATTGTTTGTGCTTTTTGGGCCCAAAGCTTCAACGGTGTCCTTGGTTCTCAGGCTGGAAAAGAATGTTTTGTCTGACTAAACTGTGAAGACAACTTGCTAACACTTCATATGAAGCTCAGAGTCACCCACAAAGCAGTACAGAATCTGGAAAATATGAAAGCTAAAATTTAAGGCATCACTCCAAGTCAGTCATTCATAAAAAGTTCCTATTTTATTCTGGATGGGATTTTCAAGTATAACTTCAAGTGAAATTCAGAGAAGAGTAGTTTCTAGGTCTGAGGTACCCCAAAAGAATCAGTTAAAAAGAACTGAGTACTACACAGTACTCTAGTAATTTCCTTCTCTTCCTTTTGAGTTGTATTTTGTGCTGGTTTTTTGATCTTTTTTTTATATCCTAGCAATCAATAATAACTTCAAATTCCTTGAAGTCTCAGCTTGTAAAAAGAAGTAGCAGTAATTTTAATTAACTTTTTTAAAAGAAAGCTCTGCATTAATCTTGTCTTTTTATATAGGGTATAACTGAGCCATTGACTTGCTAGCTGTCAGGGTGCCCTTTGTAATTTTCAGGAAGGAAGTAAAATTAAAATGCCTTAGGTTAATTCCAAGTCAAAGGGAATTTCAAAAGTCTAGATTTTTCTTGAAACAAAGTTGCTGAGATTTTACCACTCATTGCCAGAAATCATTCTAATACTGTAATGCAGCATTCCAATTGCTGTATATATTTCCCCATGACTTTTAGGGAATGCAGTGACATAAAAATGTTGGCATTAAATAGCTGAGAAATCGTATTTACACTAATTATACTATTTAAATAAAGATGACCTGCAAAGTCAGGTCAGATTATACAGAAAAATAAATGTACAGGAGACTAAAGTGTTTATTGTCCCTGTTTTGAGAGGACCTGCAATGGAATTTATAGAAGTCTACTTTCTATTTTAAAGGAATTAGACCCAAGACTTTTCTGGGTTATCCAGGGATAAAAGAGATCACCTTGGTTTAAGCTGGCATTGCCCTGCAGGAGACCTGAAGGATGACTTGCACAGGTCCTGATGGTGTTCTCCTCTGTAATAGGCAGCCTACAGCTGCACATCCAGCGAGAGCTCAAGTTTTGGAATTACTACAAAGGTAGAATGAGACATACTGCAATAGCAGGCAGAGTACTGCCTCTCTTCTAAAGCAAGCCTTTTGTGTTGGGGGGAGTTTGTCAGATAGATTTAGTCCCTGAGGGTCTGCTTTGAACAGCAGGGAAAAGTTGTTCCATCCAGTTTCACTGTTCCTTCAAGAAACTCTCTCTTTTTGCTACAGAAGCTTGGCTTGACTGTTCAGTGCCCATCAAACATTTTCCTTCCTGCTTGTGTGTCCTTTTGAACAGACCCTTAATCCTTCTGATTTGATAGTTTTCACAACAAAGATTAAAGCAGCACTGGTTGATAGAAAGCTAATCCTGGGCAATGGTTACTTTTCCATCCCTGAATTTGGGATGCTGTCTTCAGGTCTTAGGGATCGCCTGCTGTTGTTGGTAAATCAGTGCAGGCTGTGCTTCAAAGCTCACATCCCATCTGCATAGAGCTTGGTGTTGTGCTGAACAGACTGTGTGTCTGATTCTTGGAATTAACTGTGACAGCAAGATCATTTTGGCAGATGGCTGCTGTGGCATGTGTATAGGTATATTTGAAGGATGATGCTGTCATTCTATTTTCTGATGATCATGCCTTTGCTTATGAAAATGCCTTTCCCTTTGCCTGTTTTGGTTTGTTGCTTTTTTTTTTGTTTTTGGGGGGGTTTTTAAATATGCAAATATATGAATTGTAAAGTCATTCCTTGGTTGTTCTTTCTTTTTTCATTTCCTTTAATCTAAGATAACTTCTGCATACCAAGCATGTCCTTTGGCAAGTAAATGAATGTACAAAGAGGAAATGTAAAAGGTTTGCCATATTTCCTTTTTCATCAGCTCCTAAAATTTCCTCCTACAGACTATTTTATTTCATTTTGTTTCTTATAAGGCTGCATTCCCTTGAGATATTGTTTAAGCAGCAACTCATGTCTGTCCTCACTTGCGTGTGCCCTGGGCAAACAGATGCAATTGCTGAATAACAGGCATCAGAACTCTGAGTGTCAGTGTTTGGTTTTCAGGCTTTCAGCAAGATTGCAAAGGGAACACAAAGCTCCACTGGGAAACTGAGGATCAGTATTTCATTTAGTGGTACAGTTAGATTACGAAGCACTGTGTATGAAATGTTTGGTTTTTGGTTTTTTTTTTCTGAAAACTCACTGATATGGAAAGGGAATTCTGAATTTTCTTTATTACCAAGTCCAATGTATAGAAGCTGTTGTAAGATTACAGATAAATTCTCAAATTTTAATTTCAGATCAAGCTCTTTTTTTTTTCTCAACTTTATAAAAAGTACTTTGGTAAAGGAGGTGAGATAAATAAGAAATTGCCTTTTCCAGGAAGCTCCCCTCTTATGAGGTTGGTCAGTCATGAAGTTTTCTCATGGTTAAGAGAGGAAGGCAAGCTTTTATGTACAGACAGAGGTTTTAGTACTAATGTTAATGAGCTGAATTTCAGTTTAACACAATAGGCATTTCAGATAAAAACAGTATATCTGAAAGGAAGTTTTAATCTCAGCAAGACCAACCACTGAATGAGTGCACGATGCAGGTACATTATTATCCCTTGTTCAGTGAGTATTTACTGAATAGTGACATTACTGTCAGGTATGAATAGGTCTATGCCATGAGAATTCTTTCTACACAACATTGATTATATGTCAAATAGGTGTAGATAGAAGATAATAAGTGGCATTACACTGAATAGTGTAACAGTGGCTATTGCTATGAGTGCCTTGAGGAATATTGCATTCATCCTTTTTTAGCCATAGTTTGCCAAATTTCATCTTTTAAACCTCTGGGATTTCTTGTGTTCATTCCACTGGGTATGAAATTTTATAAACTACTTCTGGGATATAGATTATATTTTTATCTTGACTCTGTCTCTGTCTCTTCCCTCACCTCTAGCCTGGAATTCTTGTTATTAGGAATTCATATGCAGATATCAGCATATAATTGTTATAGAAATTATTTTACATCACTTCCAATAAGATAGGAAATGTATCTTTTTTTTTCAAAGATAAAAAACATATCATGTGTCTCTTCTTTTGTGCTTAGCTTTCTGGGCTTAAAATCCATACACAGGTCTTTTTAATTCTCTCATGAAAGCAATAATGATACTTCAAAGAGGATTACAGGAAAAAAGACATCTTATTTCCATAGGGAACATGTAACTTCTGAGTTTGTTCCTGTGAGCAAACTCTACTCCCTGACAAAAAGGTAGAAACTATCCCTCTGTGATCACTCACATATTACACAGTAACTCAGATACCCCTGTTATAATTTCCTCACATTCTTCTTCATTCACTTTTTTAGGTACAAAAGTATTTTGAATTAGTGGGAATTAAAATTTGCAGAGTTTTCTAAAAATGTGAACATGATATAGTGCAATTGACAACTTTTTGAGAACAGTAATCACTGTGGATGCAACATGAAGAAAGTTATAAAGTTGCTTTATATGCAGAGTAGAAAAAAATTGGTGTTAATGCCAAGGGAATGCAAAGTAGGGGTTTTTTTTCTAAAAGTGATGCTTCTTGCTCTGAGCTTGATACACACAGATGTGTGTGAGAGCTAACTAGAGTGTGTATTGGGTTTATGTGGCATGGTTTTGGTGGCAGGGGAGTTATAGGGTGGCTTCCATAGGAGTCGATTTAGATTGGAGTTAAGGAAGAATCTTTTACAATGAGGGTGTTAAAACACTGGGAAAGGCTGCCCTGAGAGGTATTGGAAGCCCCAGGCATGGAAATATTCAGGGTGAGGCTCAACAGGGCTCTGAGCATCCTCATGTAGTTGAGAATGCCCCTGCTCATTGCGCAAGGGTTGGACTAGATGGTCTCCAAAGCTCTTCTCCAACTCAAGCCATTTTATGATTTTATGAAAGAGTGGAAGGAAGATGTTTTACAAGCTGAATTTATGTCTTATTATCCTAATCTGATTTGACTGATAATAAATTAAACTAATTTTCCCTTGCCAAGTCTGTTTTACCCAAGATGGTAACTGGTGAGTGATCTCTCCCTGTCCTTACCTTCATCCATGAGCCTTTTGTTTTATCTTCTCCCCCACAGCCAGCTGAGGAGGGCGCCTGGCATCCAGTGTGCATGAACAAGTGCATGCGCCATCACAGTGTGCATGAACAAGACATATTTTTTTCAGAATTAAATTAAGTATGGAGCTTGTTTGTTATTAGTGTGTGTTGGTTTTGTTCTGACTGAATCCGAAGAGAACCTGGGAGGACCATTTTCAGATGGCAGCAGTTCTGTTTAAACTGAACTTATCCTGCTTCTCCTGCCTCCTGTCAGCAGGGTTCAGACAAAAGCAGCTGTTGTTGGTGTCTTTGGGTGTGTCACACAAATGCCATTCAGAAGCCTTCTGTATACACAGTTGCTGCAAAAGCTCCTGTGGGGCTAAAACAGCCATGGCAAGCCTGATTTCCACAATAAGCGTCCTTTCCATTTAATTTTTGTTTTCATTAAAATACAACTTTGTGTCCTGAGAAGGAGTTAGCATTTATTATGAACAATAAACTGACAGTCAGTTCTTTTTTGCTGCAATCTGATATGTTGTTTTTGACAGTGTCATTGCCAAGATTGCCTGTGGTACTATGCAATGTTCTTCAGCACATTTTTTAGCTTAGGGTGGTGTAACTAATGTGGCTGGACTGCATGTTTGAGCAAAGTCTTCAGCTTTCTGAGCTACTTGAGCTCTGCTTCCAAGTCTATTCCTGAATTTTATGTATATGTGAGACCTTAGGTTATTTTATGAACTGCTTTCTGAAGAAG
>LTAT01000001.1:10061996-10078797 GCA_003286495.1 Chlorodrepanis virens
CCTGAGAAGGAGTTAGCATTNATTATGAACAATAAACTGACAGTCAGTTCTTTTTTGCTGCAATCGGATATGTTGTTTTTGACGGTGTCATTGCCAAGATTGCCTGTGGTACTATGCAATGTTCTTCAGCACATTTTTTAGCTTAGGGTGGTGTAACTAATGTGGCTGGACTGCATGTTTGAGCAAAGTCTTCAGCTTTCTGGACTGCATGTTTGAGCAAAGTCTTCAGCTACTTGAGCTCTACTTCCAAATCTATTCCTGAATTTTATGTATATGTGAGACCTTAGGTTATTTTATGAACTGCTTTCTGAAGAAGCATCTCTCAGCCACGTGTTTGTGTCACTTTTAGTGTATCATTGAGACCAATGAAAAAACTTATCCAAACCTTCTGGATACGAGAGTGACTTTGATGTGATCAGCAGTGAAGTACTTGCAGTGTCCTGTGTCAGCAATTTATAAAGTGTTCGATAAGTAGTCTTGACCAAAGAACCATAAAAGCAATTCCAGGGTATAAAGTATAAACCTGGGACTGGATGGAATACTTTGGAGTGACAGTCAGTGAAGAGACATATTTGATCTCTACAGAAACCTAAGTAGGAGCATATGAATTTCCTGCAGTGTTTAAGATCTGCCTGATATAGTGACTTACTGACAAGAGTGAACTCTGTCTTCGGAGAGTATATCTAAGCCCTGAGTTCTTATTTAAGTTTAAAGAGAAAGAGTCTGATTCTAGAAGGGAAGGATGGTGGGGTTTTTGTTTGTTTGTTAGTTTAATTTCATATATATTTGTTCTATTAATTCCATTCCTCTATGCTCACCTCTGTTACTTCATTGCTTCCAAGTGTTCTTAAAGTTTTAAAGTGTGCATTTCACTTTTCTTACCTTCTTGCCTTTAGGTCTTGGAGCTGGTTTTCTTATCTGGATCTAGATGAAAACACTTACATGACTTGACCAGTATAATTTCTGAATTTAAATAATTTAATTTTTATTGTGATAGTGGAATTATTTCTCTTTTACTGTAATGAAGGGAAGATAGAAGGATCAAGTGAATTTCTTTTAGCTGGTGGATTTGACAAACTCAGTGATTTAAAATAATTGGATTTTTTTTTAAATGTCAAACTGAAAAAACATGAACAGAAGTTAGTTTTCACCCCAAGTAACCTGTCTCCTAAAAAAATGTTAAGAAACAAGTTTATCTCATGTCAGACTCTGCTGGTGATATCATTATTTTTTTTTCAGTGATATTGCCATTTTAACCTGATACCGTATTTACTGTGGGAGTACATGCATCTTGCTAGTAAATCCAAGAAAATACCAAATAATTATTTTAAGAATGTAAATCTTATTCAGAGACCCCTTGATGCAGGAGTTCTGTTCAATTTTGCTTTTGAATTCTGGCTGCAGCAAAACATGGTTAGACAGCCACAGAGAGACCAATCAATATGATAGTTAAAGTCGCTATTTTGAAGGATATTGTTAAAAATTAATTCTTTTTTCAGGCTCTGAACTTTTGCCAGTTATTTGCTTATTTCAAGACAGTCAGCCTACATTATTAAAGCACCTAAAATAAATCATGCAGAACATGATTCTGGTGTGGTTCAGCTTATTGAGAAAAAAAAAAATAAAGCTATGGAACTTCTTAGAGCTGAAAACTAATGAGGATGGACCTTTCTGTCAAATTCCTCTCCAGTGCAGCTCTGCAGTACAGCAGCAGTTGGAATGCTTGAACACCTCAGAGGGCAGGGTAGCAACAGCAAGGCAACATCTTAATTCATTTAATGAATTTTACCCATTTTAATTCAGCTGTTGAGTTTGTGGTGCTGACACAGTACAGGTTGAAAGGTGGAAGCCCTGGTGTTGCGGCCAGAGCTGGTGTGAGCAGGCTGAGGATTTGGGGTTTGAGGGTCAGAAGGGAAAGCCCACGGAGAGAGGCGGTGGCATCACCTTCCCCACCACCTGCAGCTGGGGGCAGCTCCTCTCTGCAGCCCCCCTGGTGCTGAGCCTGACATCTCCTTCTATTGCCGTGCCAGCCCTCTTGGCAGCAGCTCTTCAGGGCTGCCTGAGCCTCTGGTGCATTCAGAGGGGAGTCCATTTCCACAGGGAGAGGCCACAAGTGGTAGCTTTGACCTGCTGGCTTCTCACTGAGTGTTTAAACATGTGAGGTGCCCCTCACACTGAGCTTAGCTGAGCTTGAGCTAAAACATCAGCAGTGAGATAAAACCAACTTTCCTCATGGAAAACCCAGCTCGTGTTAATGAGTAAACCAAGCAACACTTGGTGAATTCTGTTTTGTTGTGACAGGAGCAGCCAACACCAATTGTTACAGTGACTTTGATAACACTTGACTGCTGCACAGCAGCTTTCTCTCTGGGGTAGCTTCACTGGCATCTCTTGCTTAAAGCCTAGAAGTCAGAAGATCCTGAGGCCACACTAGCATGACCTGGATTTCCCCTGAAAATCAAGATGAAGTGTGCTTTTGCCCAAGTGCCTGCCCGTCCTGGCCCTTCCTCAGTAGGGAGGATTTGACACCAGCAGTGCAGAAGTGCTGGAGCTTTTCCCACGTTGCCTCTTGCATAATGCCCACCAATTAACCTGTCCTTGATTAAGAACAGTTGATTGCAGTGGATCTTGCATGCTCATGGAGAAGAACACCTAAAATAGTATAAAATGAAATCTAATTACCTCTAGAACAATAAAAACTCCTTCTAAAAGGAGTCCTAAAACCATAATAGTTATTGTTCTGATTGATCCAGTTTTAATGATGTGTTACATGTGAGGCCTCTAGTTTCTGCTTGTTGTTTTGGGTTGTTCTCTTTTAAAAAGATTTTATGTTTATTTAAGTTAATTGAGACTCAAGTTATGAAACTGGTGTACCAATTCTTTTTCTAAAGACATCAACAATGTCACCAATAAAAACTTTAAATGTCAGGATATTTTTTTAAAAAGAAGAGAAGATTGCAAAAATTATTTGTATCAGAAGAAATTAGGATAATTCTTCTAACAGAAATAATTTCTTTCAAGTATAAAATGCCTTCAATTCTTGTTTTAAAATTATCTGAAGGAGGATTGTATATGTTCATGTATTTAGGGAAGGATGAATGTATATATGAGTATCATAGGTTATAAAACATGAGATACCTTATTGTTACATGTTTGTGTACTGTGAAACAAATATTTCTTTATGTACAAATAAATTTCTTCTAGAAAAGGTCATTTATAATAAACAGATATCAGATAGTTTTCACTGTTGGTAGGTAAAAGAAGAAAAAAACCTGTCCTTTTGTCTTTCAAAAGAATTTTTTTCCTCCAGACCTAGAGACAGTTGTGTGTTTCAGCCTTTCCAGCAGTGTGTTGTAATAGGAAATCAGCATTAATTTGAAGTACTGGAATGTCAGCAGAACTAAGAGAGGTAAATGCTCTGCAAACTATGCAACAGGACTTTAGGACCTTGCCTGAGTAACTGAGTGGAAGTAAATGTTCCTGTAGAGGAAGATGCTCTTTGTGCTGTTACTGTTTGACCTCTGGAAAGAGAGAAGAAAAATTAGACATACTGAAAGTAACAGCATAATTATTTTGCTGCAGAAATTTTGCCTAAAGATTGACAGGGTGAGTGTGCTGACAGCATGTGCAGGTGGAGTGGGATCAGACACTCACTGCAGTACAGGGGTTGGGACGTGCATAGCTGGTGGGAGCAGACCTCCTTCTAAAACCCAGGAAACTCTGCTGGTTTGTAATGGGCCTTATGGCTCTGCCTTCAGAAAATGGTGTATATGATTCTATGCACATTTATGCTGTTTCCCTCCTACTCACTCTAATCTCAAATACAGATTTCAAAGGCAGATAGCTGAGCCCATTCTTAGACATTTCAGTAGAGGTGGCTGAGTTTCTGACACATAGAACACTTGCAACTCCTACTTGAAAAATGTGCTTTGTTTGCCTTGTTGGATTGGCTTGCCTGAAAGAGAGTGCAGGCTATGTTAGTAAAATACATATTTATATTTTACATCGCACAGTAAAAGTTCTTCATTTCTGTGGCTACAAGGAACTTTTCTTCATTAGTGTAACCTCAGACTAACACAATGTTTCTTTCTATTTAGGGTTTCCATCCTAGATATAATGACAAGAAAAGTAGACAGTAAAAGTATTAACATCCATTGAATTCACTGTTATCAGAATAGGATATATTTCTCTAGACAAGGATCAAATCCTAAATGAAACTATAAATGCAGAAAGATTGTTTCTTTAAACATTTGTTTCATTATTTTATATATTTATTCATATTTTCATTACATGTAAATGAAAGCAGGAGTTTTCTCAGTCTTCAAAAAACATATCCAAGAAGTCCACAAATTCCTTCATAACACATGAAATTAGCTAATAATTGAATACAAATTAATTGCTAGTGGTCTCAAAAAAATTATTATTTTGCTATGATCAAGGGAGAAATATAAGACCTTGTCCTATGGGCAAAATGTCAGGTCTGTGAATAAATATCTGCACACAGATAGAGACAAGTATATGTTCAAATTATTGTGTTAATGCTCTTAAAAAGTTATTATTCCAAAGCTGAGGCAGCCCAATGGAAATGAAATCAAGAAGCCCACACTGCATTTGCAGTTACTGTCAGCAAGAGATTGCTGCATCCTTAGATGCACCATGAAGTCTCTTGCAATCTGAATATAGCCTAAATTGAAGGCTCTTTTGCCTGTTTATAAAAATAATATTTTCTGAAAACAGGACCCAACTTGCTAAAGAAAGCTTTTTTTAGTCTTCTGTTAGATGAAAGTTGCATTTGAGTATGAAGCTTGGTTACATCTTTATTCTGGGACTTATAGAATTTTAAAACCCAGCAATGACAGATGCAGCTTACACAGATTGCTTTCTGTGGGGCAAAGTTATATTTTAGGCTTCCATTCATCAGCACTTGATTCTCTACTAGAGGACTAGCTCTTACCCCTTTTTATCTTGAAAAATGTGTTGGGAAACCAGAAATGCCTTAATTATATTCATAAGCTTATCTTCACAATGGAAAGGACCTTTTTATCGTTCTTTTTAATCAAGTCATTAGCATGAAACTCAGAGATGTAATCATACCAGACTGGAATTGGGGTCATGCCATAGGCTAGCTGAATAGGAGGCTTCTTGGCATGGTGATGTATAGCTATTTCACAACAATGCTTTTAACTCAGAAAGTCTGCCCTTTAATTATATTTTAAATCTCATTTGAGAAGTTTTTATCATTATGTAAATTGTTCAGTGAATGGTCTCATTCTAAAGACTCAATAAAAGTTTTGCTTATGGCCTGGGAGAGAAAATTACTTAAAAGCTTGATGGGGGAATGGGGAGCATCAAAGAAGGGGAAAAAAAAAAAAAAAACGAAAAGCAAAAAACAAATCCAAAAACCAGTTTTTAAAAGAACTGTGACATTTAAAAGAGAAAACTTCCGAGGGACCACAAATGCTTCACTGGTTTGTTCCATTATTAATCTAAATCATAACATCTTCAGATACAAATGTTCTCCTTCAAAAAAGGATACATTTCTTTCTGTTCCAATGGTAACAACCAGCTCACAAGGAGAGACTGCTGTAAAGCCTAGTGCAAACTGCCTTCTGTTGACAAAAACAAAAAGAAACTGATCAAGTGCACTTGCACTGAATCTATCACTCAGGTGCTTAAAATGCATTTGATTTGCTGTGCCCTTAATTCAACATCTCCAGAACTGTAACACTCACAAAACTATTCCTTTGTCTAGCAGACAGGAGGCTAAGCTGTGTTCCTGAGAGTGGTGCCATGAGTATGGATTTCTGTGCCTCCAAAGGCTGCTGGAGTGTGCCAGGGCACTGAAAAAATGTCTCAAACTCTCTAAACATTCACACAGAGTTTATGCTTTAGGCAGAATCAGAAATTTAGAGGAGTTTAGATGTAATTAAATGAAATCAAGTGGGATAATTAATTTGAAATCCAGTTGCTAAACTGCTAAGATGTGCTTTACAGAGCTGCAAATAGAGGAGAACTAGGGTCCTTTAATTTCTTTAAATTATTGCATAATGAATTTTTTCTACCTTGTATAAAAGATAAATGTTTTGTCATCTGCGCTGCATTGATTTCCATGTGTTCCATAACTAACCTATAGTCCAAGAAATAGAGCAAACTCCTTCTTTCTAGGGCTTCATTTTGCTTCCAGACTATCAATCCCTCTCTGGTGTATTGCCAAAATAATGGCAGGTTTTGACATGTGTCATGTCCTTTATGTGTCATGTCTATATATTGCAGGTGGGATGTGAAGGACATTGACACTGATGAATTGTTTCTGCTAAGGTACCTCAAACCACATTGAATTCTTGCAGGACTAGCTGTGCTGGGTGGAAGCTGACAGACCTTGGAGTGCATTGGATCGCACAGCAACAGCTCAGCTGTGCTTAGCAGGGCTCTATGTAAAATAAAACCTGTGGAGCCACAGGTGAATTTCTTCTGCCTACCAAAGGAATTAGGGCAGTGAGGATCTGTGCTTCCATGGAGAATGGGAGCAGGACTTCCAAGGGGGAACAACTGAATTGGCCAAGTGAGAAATACACCCATCCCCTAGATTTTTGGCAGCATTGGGTGTGCTCACTTACCACTTTAGTGTACTTTTCTGAAATCATGTGTAGTGCTTGCAAGAGCTCAGGACAAAAGCGAAACAGCCAGAGAAAATTTCCTCACCCTGTTTTGCCCAACAAGTTTTTTATCCTCAAGGCAAAATGCATTTCATCTCTCTATCACTCTAGTTCTGTATCTTAGTTGCACACTTATTCTACAGAATAAAAAAATGTAAGTACCCATTTTTAAATGTGTAGAAACCTCTAATACATGTTCAGTTCAGTTTTTACAAACAAATATTATGGTGCCTTTTGTCATCTAACTGTATAGTTCATCTCAATAAAGGAGGACTTCACTCAGCACCTAATGGAGCTGCAGTTCTTTCCAGGCAGTTCAGCTCACTCTAAGAAGTATCTTGTGATCAAAAAGATGCTTTTCATTTTGCTCTCTGCTCTTTTTAAGAGCAGATAGCCAATCTTTTTTCAGCACAGTCTCAGTAATAACAACTACAGCAAAAATGCACTATACACTCCAACTGTAACTCAGTGGAATTGTACCAGGATTGATTTTTTTATCCTCTGTAGTCTTTTCATGTGTTTGGACACATTGGAAAATATGAAAGTGAAATAAATAATATATGTTTAGTCTATATGCTATGCTTCTTGGTATGACATGTAATGGCAGCATGCTTTTGCAAATACTTTAGCAATTTTTGAGATTAATAGCTCTTCCTGCTTTACTGTTGTCAAGAAAAAGAATTGTGTTTTTAAAACATGGATTTATTTATTTCAGAAAAGAAATAAAAGGTATATAGATCTTTTTCTTATATGTTCTCTGCTTCTCTTGGGATCTGTAAGTGTCACAAAGAAAGGTTCTGAAATGCACCAACCTAAATGGAGAAAATATCATTGTTGTTGTCTTGCTTCTCTGTTGGTGTAGGCTTCCTGCATAGCTGCAGTAAACTGCTTTTTGGAGAATTAGAAGCAGCGCAGTATACACAAGCAATTTGGAATAAGGAAAACTCAGTCTTGAATATTAAGATTTTGATAAGAATACTTCACTTTTCATGTTCATTGCTCACTTAGCCATCCAGATGTTTTGTGATACTATGTGGTATCCTGAAATAAAAACAGGATGGGGTTTGCTTTTATTTTCAGAATGATATATGTGTCTGGAGAAAGAAAGAAAATGTGTAGATTTATAAGACACATTTTCTAAACACAAGAAAAACGTGGAAAGATTTTTTTTCCTTCAATTTGTCTTATGTATTGCTATGAGTGTATGTGTGGTAAAACACCAAGAGAGCATAGATTTGACAGTTTCCTACTGGGAATAGTTATTCAGCATGTTCCATGGCACATGTTCTTGCCAAGAAAAAGGAACAAGTTTGTAAGTTTGGTGATTCCATCACTACCCTGAAAACTAAGAACTTTGAGCAACAGGTAGTGCATGTAATTCTTCTGTCCAATAATAGATTTATTGTTTATTAAATGTAGGAGGACCTTAACAGTTAACTTTTTTTTCTGTGAACTTTATCCTTTCTTACATCTTGTTTCAGCTGTTTACATCAGTATTATTATACTTAACCTAGTTTAAATAATATCTCCAAATACATACATGGAAGGAAAGAAATTTAGTAATAGGGTATTTTTCATTCAAGCAAACAAAAATGAAACATCACAGCTGGAACTTGAAGCTAGCAACATTCTGACTTGAAATAAAATACAAATTTTCAAGTAAGGACATTCATACCTGGAATATAGTACATTTTTATGTACCTTAATAATGCCATTTTTAAAAATATAAATTGCCCAAACAACAATAAATAAATACAATATTTATAATACACTTGCATTCTGCAGAGTTACCTCTGATGTACATCAAACTCATTCCTAAGTACTTTGCTGCTTGAATGACAATAGATAAGTAAAATGATTGGAGAAGGATTCTTACTCTGTACCAAAGATGTTGCTGGCCCACATTAAAACCTCCCCAAATATTGTGCTAGTCATTGCTGTGAAAGGTATCCAGTTAAGGATATTTGGAACAGCAGTAGGTGAACAAGGGCAATCTACTCATGATTCAGTGCAGCTAACATTGCACTTAAAATATCAAATAAAACCAATTCAATTAAGAACACACCAAGTAGACAGATTGTGTGCTCCCCTCTTTCAAAGTCATTCTTCTGAAGAAAATTGCAACAAATTTCCACTGGGGACTCTCTGTGATGCTCAGTTAGTGCTGGGTCTTGTTCTCAAATTCCAAAAATCATTTCCTCTTCCCTACTTTATCTGTAGCACTCCCATTTCAGGCAGCAAGAAACCACCACCAGAAATCTTAGTGCTCCAGCATCCCAGGAGAAAATGTGGAGCTTTATTCACTATTCATTATTTCTTTGTGTCTTTGTGTGCTTCTTTGTTTGAAAGTAAAAGTACTTTAGTGCAAATGTGGCTGTATATAAAGTACATGTACGCTCATTCATGTATGTGTTGGAATTATTATTATTATTATTTTTATTCCATTTAATGACCTTGATTCAACCACTGTTCTCTGCAAATGAATCTGACCTTGTGGAGCTGCAGCATGCAAACGTCTTGGGGAAGGGCAGCCAGCTTACAAAGGCTGCATTGAGTGTGTGGGCAGGCAGGAATGCTGGTACCAGGCAGCTCTCTAAAGAATGTTCTTTTGGCAGAAACAGCCGTGCTAAAAATGAGGGGGAAAAAATGAATTCGAAATTTCGAGCTGGCCTGCAGTTACGAGGCGATAAGAAAAGTTGGCTGTTCAACATGAGCTGCCAGTTGCATATTCTAGGTCCTTGCTATTCTCAGGCCCTCCTACAGCCGTGGCCCCAACCAGTGTTTTGATACAGCACAAAGTGGCTGTTTATTGCTATTGACTGCTGGGGCCTGGGCTCCAAAATGCGTTCTGTCAACAGAATGTAAGTGAACTTGGCATTTTAAAGCCTGGCTGCTGCAGACTCCTAGATTCCTTGGAATTGCCATGCAGCAGGACCAGTGTTGCAGTCCCCAGCTCAAACTGAAAATGTTGCACAGGAAGACTTATCATGTGCAGGTCAGATTTACCTGGGACCCTGAGGGTTTTGTGGTTCTTTGCATTTCCTGCATCAGCACAGTTAATATATCTTGTCCTTGCTTTGTTGGCTGTCAAAGGCTGCACCTTTGGCTTTCTAAATTTTGTTCAGTATGCTCTGTGTGGAAAAAAAAGGTCATATTCAATGCAAATGGCCTTCATATGAAAGGGAAACATGGCTTTGTACACAGAACATGGAATTCCTGTAAAAGGAGTAATCAAAACCTGTGCTCTGTGCTGCTCTGAGGATTTTTCCACTCTTTTGAAAAATTATAGTTTCTGTTGTTTTTTAAGAATTCAGATATATTGTTTTTTATTTCTTCCATAGGAACTACAGGCAGAAATTGATGCTCACACTGACATCTTTCACAACCTGGATGAAAATGGGCAGAAAATCCTGAGGTCCCTGGAAGGCTCTGAGGATGCAACCCTGCTGCAGAGACGTCTGGACAACATGAACCTCAGATGGAGTGAACTTAGGAAGAAATCTCTAAACATTAGGTAGGACCTGAACCTAAGCAAAAGCCTATCATTGGTGTATTGGAATGCTACACAATGCAAGAAAAAAGGTTTCATTTTGTTTCTTGTTTTGCCTATTTTTAGCACTGCTTTTGTCTGTTTTGAAATTATTTGCGCTGCTTTGGATGTTGGCTTAACTTTGTAAGAACAATTAGGTTTTCAGGTATGAAAACGATAGTAGAGGATTAGGGTTTGAGGCATATGATGAAGCTTTGTAATTACAGATAGAAACAGCAACTGTACCCCCTCTAAATGTGGGCTTTTTCTAGAACTGGGTATGACTTATCAGTGAGTCATGACAGAGACTGATTAAATAGCCAATAGTTATTATAAGCTTCATTTTAAAGATTGCTGTTTCCAGTGCAAAACTAAAAATATCCTCACAAATGAGGAGACAAATTATTAACTGTTGTCAGGAGAGTGGACAGAATTGCTAAATAAAATCTAGGGGTAAGAGAAATCCATGGGTAGTATCATGAGAGGAAACATTTTTGTTTGCAAGGAGAAAAATAATAAATGGTAACATCACAAATTATCAAGTGGTCATTCAGGCTTCAATGGACTGAAGGTTTCATTTCAAAAGAAATTGTCCAGGAAACTTTTCTCCAGAAATATGGCTTTTGCAATAGGCAGCCCAGCTCAAGTGCACTCAGTCTAGGGCATTTTTTCATTTTTTCACTTGCTGTGTGTTGGTGGTAGTTCAAAGGGCAGCAAAAGACAGAAGTGTTTTCCAAAGTAATGTATGAAATATTAGCTTTTTTCAGCTCAGGTCCTGAGGGAGGTCAGGATGTGTAATGACAAAAACCATCTTCGTATCATCAATCATTAAAAATAAATGAAGGCTGTGGTGTTGAAAAGATATTGATATCTAAAGAAAAAGAGACATATTGCTCCTTTTTTTTCCTTCAGAGGAGCAAAAGAAGAGGAATAAAAATCTTCAAAGTGTCTGAGAATTTTTGTTCGCATGCATTTTACCCATGAACTTGGTCAAATACAGTGATTTTTGAGATAAAAATAAATTTTCAGTTGTCCAAATATCAGTAATTAAATGTATGGAATGTTCTATCTTTCATTTTTTGCAGTTTAATGTATTGTTGTCATTAACTGAGTCAGAACCAGTAAACCCCAGTTATATCACAGTGACTTCCTGCCCTGCACATTCAAAACAGCAAACCTTCCCTCTAAAATCTGTGCTTCCAATGAAAGGCTTAAGGTCTTCAATAACCTAGTGATTAGGATAAGAAATAATTCCTAAATTCTCAGATATTCAGTTTAAGTGTTGCTGGCCACCAGACTAAAGGCTTTTCCCAGTCTGCCTGTTTGAAGCTCTTTCTATCCATAGCACTGAATGGAATAGATTTGCTCATAACTAGCAATGCTTACACAAAAGAGGGATTAGAGAAGACATATGAAATGTTCTCCAGACATCAGTCCCAGAAGTTTCTTTATTTAGTGCCATTTTTTAGTCTGCTGAAACAGAAGACTCTGGGTGGACATTCTTTTCTAAATGCATTAGATAAAATATATGGTAGATATTAAAGAGAAGCCAAGCTCTTTTCCATCCCTAACTTTCTTTCATCCTGATATGTAAGCACAGTTTACCCTAAAAACACTTTATTTCTTATAAATAATTTTTATACTGTTTTAGTATTATCTCTTATGTCTGCACATCTTGGACATATACATGAGTGTATGCACACAATGTACACTGGTGTGTGCATGCATAAACCTGTATTCCCAAAGATGAAGGAAGAACAGAACAAGACAGGTTCTGGAAAAAAAAAAAAAAGTCACCCAGCTGAGGAAGGTCAGGGCACAGCAGCAGTAGCACAACCCCTTCAGGTCACTCTTTTTGCATTTTTCCCTGTAAAGCCAGGGGAAGCAGGGAAGAAGTGTTTGCTTCCATTTGCTGCCCTTCTCCAGACAAGGTGGAAGCTTGCTATGCCAAGATAAATATGAGACAAGGGAATTATCCTGAATCAGAAACTTGGCTCCTTGTCTGTCTCCTGTCCCAAAATCCTGTGATCCTTACTTTGGTTGTTGCCTCCTGGAGCTCTCCATAAATATCCCAGCTTCTCTCCCCCTTGCTCCTTTCAGAGGTATCATAGAATGAAAGAATGGTTTGGGTTGGCAGGGACTGTCAAGATCATCCAGTGCCAACCCCTGCCATAGGCAAGGACACATTCAGCTTGCTCAAAGCTCCATCCAGCCTGCCCTTGAACCCTTCCAGGCATGGGGCATCCACAACTTCTCTGGACTGTTGGTTCTAGTTCCTCACCACCATAACTGTAAATAATTTAAAATATATGAACATATATATAATCTAAATTTTTTAACTTGCAGTGCCTTCTCCAGACTTCACTGCCTGCAGGATTGGCCTTCCACTGCTGTGAAGCAGTTTTGCCCCAGCTCCCAGATACCATGTGAGAGAACAGATCAAAAGGCCTGGTCTAAGAGTGTCCTTCACATGCAGGATCTATGTGTGTCCTTCACATGTAGCATTTAAGTTTGGAAAAAAAGAAGTTTTTTCTCATTATCTCACATACTTTGAAAGCAGTTGAATTTTCTGTCAGCGTGTAGCTGATCTTCCCCTTTCCTTTCTCTTTTCTTGCCACTTTACCTGATGTAAGAGGTTGGAAAGAAGACAGGATTCACAGAGCATTTCAGAGAAATGCAACTGTCCCTACCTTCATCAATTCATCATTTCCATATCCAAAGCAATAAGGTTTGCAAAAATGCTGAGTCCATATTTTTCACATTTCTTTATAGAACGTTAAATATAAGGTATAGGAGTAGAATTCTTAGTGTTAGAAGAGAATGATTTTATGTGCAATCACTGTAGAAGAAGATAAATGTCATATGAATAAAGAACTTAAACAGAACTTAAACAGAAATGTATGAAATAAAAGAAAATTTGTCTTTATTTCCCAGAACACTTTTTTATTTTACTGTTATGTAATACTCCTTTGGTTTGAGATACTCAGAGGATTTCTTATGTTACTTGGAGACGAAATTGGATTTTTTCCCTAACCAGAAATTAAAAAATAGAATATTCAGAAGTCCAGAAAGACAAAATTTTAGTGGGTTTATCTATGGTACAGAGAAAAGTGAAGATTTTATCAGTCCAGCCACGGAAAACAGTTGCTGAAATTTATAAGCTCAATACTTGATCCCAAAAAACCACATTTATGTATATACAGAGGAAATATTTAGCAAATGTCCTTATGGAGACCTTTTTTTTTGCATAAAATGCTATTTTTTCTTTTAATTTTCCCAGTGTTTCAAATAGTTTCATTCATATCTCTGTTTAAATGGCACTGACATTAAGTTGGATACTGTATGAGGATTCTATTGGCTTTAAAAATTTCCTCATGACTTTTTTTTTAAAAATGGCATTGTTTCTCTTATTTGAATAAATTAAGAGAATGAATCTTATGTAAGTTGAATGGTTTTTGTAGTGGTTTAGAGAAATGCTTGCTCTTCACTGAGTTGGGAAACTACTCTCTACATTTCAGGTAAATAATGTCCTGGTAATCCTAAGTGATGACTATATTTCTCACGCTAGTCCTGGATAATATTTGTGCACTTTTAGTGAGACTGACAATTCAGCACAGCCATTACTCACTGCTGAAGAGGGAAACTAAAAAGCAAAAAATCCCCAACCAATCAAAAACAAAAATCAGGGGATGTGAAAAAAATCCAGGACTGTGGAACCAAATTTAAATCTCTGTTGCCAGAATCTAATTCAAAGCTACTGAAGCTATTCAAAAATCATTAACTTAATGAAACACTAGGATCTTGCTCAGTAAATAAGCTTGTACATTTTGGGTTTTTCTTCCACTGTGCCTGAATCTATTTTATATTTAACACATGCTTTCAGGTCCCATTTGGAAGCCAGCACTGACCAGTGGAAGCGATTACATCTCTCTCTTCAGGAGCTTTTGGCATGGCTGCAGTTGAAGGAGGATGAATTGAAACAGCAAGCACCCATTGGTGGAGATCTCCCCACTGTGCAGAAACAGAATGATACTCATCGGGTATGTTGGGGTTTTTTGAAAATTATCTTTTGGTCATTGTTTTTCCCTTTGCTGGCTAGTGCTGCATGACACAGTCCTTGCTGGAAAGAGCTCCAGCTATAGCTTTCAAATACAGTAGAGAAAATCAGCCTTTTGGAGAAGGAGGTGTTAATGCCCATGGCCTTCAGAGACCTGTCACAGACAGGCAGATTTCATAGCCAGAACAATTATTAACCTAGTAATTTTTGAGGATTAAATAATTAGTTCTGATTGTTTTTCTAGATCAGACATTCCAACTTCATGTATATTTTTTGAAACCCTAGTTTGGATTTTTAGAACATTTGTGACAAGTGTAGCTGGTATCAGCTCTATTGCATAGCTCTGCGCCATGAAACTGTTGTGACGACTGTCCGTAGTTCATACTGGTTTCATCAGGTAATTCTTATGGAAAGACCATAGCAGAGCATCCTGTGGGGGACCATTCTAGACTAAGATTGGTATTAAAAGAGAACCTAAATAGAGCACTTGTACTCTTGAAGTTGTTTGGCTTTTTTTTTAAACCCACTAAATAAGCAACCCCCAGAATAATACTTCAAGAATAATTCTTAGTACAAAGATTCACACTGATTTTTTGTTGTGGTGATGGTATGCTTAAAGTATGTCTTCTGTGTTTAATCAGTTCACACCAGTCTGATGCTAACCCAGTGTCTTCTTTCACCTAAACAGTCTTTAATTTCAAATGCCATTGAGGTCTATTCAGGTCTAAATGAGAAATCACAGTTCAAGTACCTCTACTGTTCAATATACATTCAAGCTCTCCTCTCCTTCATCTCCATGTTTCTTTAATGACATCATAGGAGGGTTTTACTTCCTGTTTGATGTCCAATTATGCTTCAGGGTGCTATCTGAAAAGTTATTTCAAACAAATGTAATTTTTATTGAAAAATTTAACTTATCAGTCTGTCAGCTTGATTTCATGAGAATATTCCAAATGCAATGATCATCCTCTCAAAGCATTGTGCTGTGTATACAGTTAACTTTCTTTGTGAAACTTGCCACGAAAGGTATAGTTTCTGAAGTTCCTAAAGCTCTGATTTTATTGCTTAATGGAGAAATGATGCTTTAAAACAAAATAGGATCAGTGTTTTTTCTGTTCCATCAGGTAGCTGTTCATAAATATTGCTTTAACATATTGTCCTTTCTCATGGGGAGGGAAATATTTGAGAACAGATAATGAGATCAAATTTGCAAAGCGAACGTGACATATCTCACTGCTTTAAGTCCCTGAGTTTGTGAAAAGTCAGGAAGTACAAATCAGACATGGCTTTTTCCATAGGCACACAGGCATTCATCCACTGCAACAAACTGATGGGAAGTGGTGTCAATAGGGTTTGTCAAGGACCTATCTTCACTGAATGATTGAGAAATCAAAAGGGAAAGATGAACAAAAAACATCTCTGTCTCTCTCTGTGGCAAATTTTTCTAAGATAATATAATGCTTTTCTGCAAGGGGCATTTTCGTCACATTTCCTAGGTCTTCCCTCTGGAGATGTGATGTGTAGGATGTGTCTTTCTCACAAAATTTTATGTGGGACTTAAAGCACTATCACAGAGACAGTGAGGTGAAAACATCCATGACTTTACGGGGCAGCACCTTTCCTTTTTTCACCTTTCCCCTAAGAAAGTTGAGACGTGTGTTATATATAACCATGAAAGTTAGGAGAAGCCTGAGGTCTGTTTTAGCCATAAAGTAACGACTTCCATAAAGTAGTTTTAAAGGCCATCCAGAATATCAGGATGAAAGAAGCAATATAGATGTTGCTTTAACTCAGTGTGACATTAACTCAAACTCTTTCTTCAAAGACAACTCTTGAGCCAAAACAAGAGTTAGAGATTCCTAAAGAATTGTTACAACAAAGCTTTTTCCATCTAAATAATATTTAAGTATTTGAAAACATTTTCCCCTAGACAGAAGAATTTTTTTTTTTATCTAAAGAAATCACTTCTTATAATATTTTAGTGTTGTGTATAGCTCTATAAGCAGTTTAAGGCTTTCCAAGAATTCATCAGAAAGGTGGCAAGTCTACAGTGGTGAAGTCTTCAGTGATGTCTCTGTCACACACCAAACTAATGAAGTATTTGGAATTTTAAGGGATGAGAATTGTTGTATAAAATTAATATACCATGGGTAGGGGCAAAATGAGTTCACAAAATAGATCTCAGTTCTCTTTTTTAACTTCTCTGCCACTTGCAGGTACATAACACAGAGCTTTGGTCATCCTGTCTAGTATCAAAGCTAGAATGTTTTAGTTCCTTTTAGAAATATTTCTTTTTCCTTTTCCCATTCTGTAGCCCTTCAGAAGCATGAGTGTAGGTATGCTGATTCTCTGTGGTAAAAAAGAACATAACAGAATACCTGAAATTAAAATTTGCCTTGTCTGAACTTCAACTGTCTCTGACAGAGAAAGGAAAAACAGTCAACATGGAAGCTGACTTTGGGTTGCTGTTGACAAAATCTATGTTTGCAACATGTTGGTTGGTTGTTGGTTAGTTGGTTTATTGGTTGGTTGGTTGGTTGGTTGGTTGGTTGGTTGGTT
>LTAT01000001.1:10078807-10121768 GCA_003286495.1 Chlorodrepanis virens
GGTTGGTTGGTTGGTTGGTTGGTTGGTGGGTTGGTTAGTTGGTTTATTGGTTGGTGGGTTGGTTGGTTGGTTGGTTGGTTGGTTGGTTGGTTGGTTGGTGTTTTTTTTTCCCCCAGGCATTATGGACTTTGTCACTCTAAAAGTTTCTTTTAAAAAAGCAGATATACAGTGGCTATATCAGAATGAACAGGTTAGCTGATTTCAGAACATAAGAAAAATGTTTTCAAATGTTTTCACAAGTGTACAATTATCAAGCTTAAAACTGGAGTCAAGTACTGGAAAGCTGAGAGGTTTGGGTCTTTGCTTAAGAGCAGAGCTTAGCTCTCAGGGTGTTGCATGTGAAACTAAACAGAAGTTGTGTGTTGATCTTGAGAAAAAGAATCTGCTGACCCTTCATTTTGTTCTCTTGAATGTCACTTGCGAAAATTAGTCTTCAGTAAACTAGAGAAGCATCTAGCAGATCCGAACAATCTTTCAAATGACTAAAACTTCCATTTTTGGTCTTTCTTCATAAGTATAATGTTTGGGTTTCCTTCTGTGAAGGATTGTTTTTGTCAGATAATGCCAGAACTGAACCCAGCTAAGTTCTTCACTTGATAAATGAATAAGCCTCATCAGGGGAACACTATTTAAATGCAGTTTAACTGATTCAATTGAGAAATAGCACAATGAATGCCAACATGATTTTATGCCTGAATCCTTTTTCTAAAGAAGTGTTGCAAGCTGATTTTATTTTTCTTCCTGAAAGCTAAAATTTAAAGAGGAGCAAACATATTTAACCTCTCTATCATTCAGAAGAGCATCTGAAATACCACAAAAAAGAGATTCACAAAAGAGATTAAAAGAAGTCAGTTCTTACCACTTGAGTGCTCCTATTTGCCAAGATTTGCCTTAAAAATTTTAGTAGTAGGATTCAGATGAAAATTTCAAATGTTTGAATCTGTGCCAGAGGCAAACTTGAACTCAACTGAGAACAGGGGTATCCATGCAGTTAAAATTATTGTTGTGTTATAAATGTGAGGTGCTTTTTAGACAAGGAAATTTGGAATGTATCCCAAATACACCCACATAACTGCTATTTGTTTGAACTTATACATATGGTAGGTCATTTTTTCAATTTTTGGATGAGATTGTCTCTATTCCAAAGCCTTAGAATGTGTGGGGAGAAGTAGTGGTGGTGGTGTTACTCAATGATAAAAAATACTCCTGTTGTTCAAAACATTACTTAATTATCTTACTTTTTTGTTTTGTTTTACTAAGTATCAAAATATTGCTTTAGTGAAATTGAATTTCCAACTGTGTGCATGTTACTGTTAATCTAATGTAAGTAACTCAGGCATCATGCAGATTGCCTGCTATGTCTTTCATTCTTTTAAGAGTTGCCTCATTTGCTGTGTAGTGATTTTATTAACAGCATAAATAGCATTTATGAACATAGAAGGCACTTATTAACAATTCCATGGAAACCCTTTCACATGAAATCTGTAGCATGACTGCCTAAGGAGGAGTACAGTTCCTGCTTCAACACATTAACCAATTATGGGTCCACAGTTGATATCTCCTTCTAACAATTAGGACAAACCCCATATTTTGAAAGACATTCTGTTTGTCAAATGTGTTGAATTAATATAATTGTCCTCTTTAAAATACATTGAAAGCAAAAATTCCTAGTTTTTAAATAAGAGAGATTAATTTTAGTTTTACTAATGCAACTCTTTTTTGTATTATGTTTTCATTTTCCATTTTAAACAATCATTGTTTTATCATTTAAAGAGATTTAAGGACACTCATGAGGTGGTAGAGGTCAGAGATAAGTTGATCAATATATGCATTATTAAATGGTGGACAGAATGCCATTACTGCTGTAGTGTTAATGACAAATAGACATGCTTAAATAAAGTAGTTTACTTACCTTTTTGTCAGGTCATGCATTATGCATATTCGATTTCCTCTACTGTCACCAGGAAGTGTGGAAGAAGTTAAGGAATTCAATGAAATTGGCCTGCAATCATTAGTTGTACATTAGACATTCATTTAGGCTAATTCTGCTTTTAGTGATGGTCTAGTTATTATAAAGATGTATTTGTCAGGGCTCTACATAGATAAACTCCTTTTTTTTTCTTCCAAAAATAAGAGAAAATGTTGCTATTTATGATTTTTACTGGTAGTGTATACATATCTCACAACAAAACTTTAATCCAAAAGCAGCTTTATCTTCATACAGTAAGCACTTTCTTTTGGAATGGGTTAGTATGAAATGAGCATTCATTATGTTTAATGCTGTTCTGTGCTACTGCTTCAGCCTCATGTGTTTTTCATCCTCTCCTTTTCAAATTTCTTTAATTGAAACATATTTTAATTTGATAAAAATCTGCAGATCAAAACTAGGGAAGAAGATTAAACTGTATATATATACTGTGTATTATTCTATAACTCGGAATTTACGGAATATAACTGCCTCCACCAGCTGCAACATTCAGACTGGAAAAGTTGGGGCGAAAAAAGTTTGACACATTGTCTCAGTTTTCCTTTCTTCATAAAGAAGGGGCCTTTTCTGTTTGTGACAAAATACAGAATGTGCAAAGTCAGAAGTTCCTGTTAGCATTTCTGTATTGTTTTGAGGAAGATACAATGATTCCTGCGCACAGGCTTTATGGGATTCATTGCACATATGTTCTCCTTCTGTTGCACAAGAGTTACAGGACGACTGTGGCTTTAAACCTCTTCTGGAAAGATAATGCCACTCGGTGTATTTGATTGCTGTAGTTTTCTGCAAAAACAGTACAAGCTGAAAGAAGGAATTTTTTTATCCTTCTCCTGGTGTGCACGTGTACATAGCCATGGGTGACCTGTCTACAGCAGCAGCAGAAGCAGTGTCACCAACATGTTTTATGAAAAAACCTTTCCTTAGGATTTTTCCCTCCTGAGTTGCTGACAGGCCTCAGAACAAACTGTAAACAATTCTTATCTGATGCTGTGGAATGCAGCAGGTGGATCTGTGATTGGTCTCATCTGGTTGTTTCTAATTAATGGCCAATCACAGTCCAGCTGTCCAGACTGTCTCGGTCAGAGACAAACTTTTGTTATTCATTCCTTTTCTATTCTTAGCAAGCCTTCTGTTGAAATCCTTTCTTCTATTCTTTTAGTATAGTTTTAACATAATATATATCATAAAATAAGAAACCAAGCAAAATAAGACTCCAACATGGAGTCAACTTTCTCGTCTCTTCCCTCATCCTGAGACCCTTGTGAACACCGTCACACAGCAGTCCTTACAGAAGACCTTACTCATTCCCAAATGCATGGTTCAGAGGTGTTTCTGGCTTTTAACCATTCTCCACATCAGTATATTTCTGTGCTCCCCTAGAATATTGGTGACTTCTTCCTGCTGTTGGTGTGTGTTTGCAGAACAGACCTTTGTGCAAGCTGTTCCTTTTTGACTGGTTTGGGGCACAGACATTACTGAGAAAACATGCATCTTTGGAAAGCATTTCTAAAGCACATTATATCTTTAAGCTGTTACACCATTTGATGCGTAAAAACCACTGGTTTAAGTGGGTTTGACTGTTGATGTTACTTTTAATACAATCAGCAGAAAGCAAAGCACACAGTCCGTGGAAATTACTGTGCTGGGTTTTAAGTTATGTTTTCTGCTGGCTCACTTGACCTGCAGACCTGCCACACCATTCTAGTGGAACGGAATGATGTGAGATGAACACAAGGGCAGATTAAAGGAATAGATTTTCCTCATTTACAGGCATGAAAAAAGCTTATTATATTTCCTTATTCTATTGCACTTCATGCAAGAGTCAAGTATGAATTTTAAGAATTATAAACCTAAAAATGTCCAAGAGTGACATTTTTCTTTCAGCCTGTAGTAACTCCACTCAGTTTTTATGCAAAAAAATGTCCAGTGGTAGCTTACTTGTTAATATACAGTACACTTCTTTATTTGTGAAAATTTGTATTGTTTTTAAAGGTTAAACATGATTGTTTAAAATATTTATCTCAGATATTAATCAAATGACAGATTCTTTTATGATAGCAGATAGACTCTGTGAAAAGATTCCAGTCCCATTATTGTCCTCGACACAAAATGAAGATTTTTTTGGTTTGCCATTTCCTTCAACAAAGCAGACTTTGCTTAAGGGTTTTCCCAAGAACAGCTACAAACCCTATGGTCAGTTCTTTGCCATTTAATAGAAAGTGTATTTAAATGTTTATAGTAGAATAATGTAGTTTTTTTCTGAAGTTGATTTTCCTGAAATGTGTTAAGAACATTTTACCTGTGAGTTCTCATATTATAAACTGTACATGTTCCCACTATTAGTTCTGGTAGGTGTTTCCTGTACAGAGAGTCTCATATCAAATATAATTCAAAGTGTAATGAACTTTTTAATATTGAATTTATAATCCTTCATTAGTTCTCATAGAAAAACAAATTTTGTTTAATAATTAATTTGTATGAACCGGTGCATTTATTATGTTACAAACTCATATAATGCTGGTGTTGTAAAGAGAATTTTCTAATCCCTGCAGTAAAATATCTGCTTTCTACCCATGGCATATGGCTCTCCTTTTTGCAGTATTGTGTTTTGTGTTGCACTCTACTATTAAATTACCTGCATATTTTATCTCTATACTGCTTGAAACTGTATGTATTCAACAGTGTTTCATAAATACAGCAGAAAATATTGAAATAAAAGAATGGTAAGGACCATTTAGATAAATTCACTGCAACATGCAGAAGAGCCAATGCAAAATTCGACCTACAGGCTGGGTTTCATCTGCATTTTTGTGTGGTTTCCATTTGGAATCAGTCTAATAGGCTCTTATATTCTCATTAACAAAAATAGAGAAATTAATAAATAAATACTGAGATATGTGTACTTTCAGTGACCTACCAAAGCTTCTAATACTAATCTTGAGTAACTTACCCATGGTCCTTTAAAAGCAGGGTGTAGAAGAGAGTGAAAGAGTAAAAGGAGCTGCTGCTGAAGAAAGAAAAATGCAGTATGCCAAGAGCACATTTGCTCTTTTGAATACAATGTGATTTCAGGTTAAGCAAAAGCTGATTATTTTCATTTGTGATGTGTTTTATTGCTTCTTATACACACAAGTAGCTGTTGCTGGAAATTTTGTTCTGACATTGGTATTCTGACTTGGTATTTCCTTATAGGTCCACTTACAATAATTTTGTTTCCTAGACTTTCAAGAGAGATCTAAAAACAAAAGAACCTGTTATCAGGAGTGCCCTTGAGACTGTGCGAATCTTCCTGGCTGAGCAGCCCGTGGAGGCACTGGAGAAGGTCTGCCCAGAACCCAGAGGTAATTGAAGTGAGAACAGGGTAATAACACATTGCTGGGAAGATCAGTGATGATCAGTGATGATTAAATAAATCCTGCCAGCCTCTCTGAAAGCATTCCTTTTACACTCCGAGCTGAATGCCAGCGTTCAGAAACTAAGCTAAAAATATAGATGAAAGCAAGCCTTAGCAATCCTTCTGAACACTGTGGTACTAAATAGACATGCATATTTATAAGCAGATTTTGAAACTGCCTTTAAACCTTCAGGACCTGTCTATAATTATAGCCTCATTTGAGGGCTCAAAGCTGCAATTTAAGCTAAAATTTACCTTGTAGTCTCGGTACTACAGGAGATCCCAAATCCACCTAATTGCAGCAAAAGCTTCACAGTGATTAATATTTATCTATGTGCAGAAAAATTGTGCTGAATCAGTTGATAAACTTCTAGCTACACTTTGCATGTTTCAAAATACCTTTATGTACTTAAATGCAGATTTTGCTGATTTTTATGGTGGGTGGCAAGATTTAAGGTTTTTTAAGGTATTTTGAAACAAGAATACATTAATAAAGCAAATTTCACAGGTGCCTTAGGTTATGAAGAGTTTCTTACTGAGATTTTAACCTATCCGGATGGTAACTGCATTAGTTCTCAGACAGAATATGTCTTAAAAGCCTCTCCACTTTCACATTTAGATCTGTCACCTGAGGAAAGAGCCCACAATGTCACCAAACTTCTGCAAAGGCAAGCAGATGAGGTCAGAACTGGGTGGGACAAGCTGAATCTACAGTCTGCTGACTGGCAAAAGAAGATCGACGATGCTCTTGAGAGGCTGCAGGGCCTTCAGGAGGCAATGGATGAGCTGGACCTGAAGCTTCGCCAGGCTGAGGCATTCAAGGGATCCTGGCAGCCAGTGGGGGATCTGCTCATTGACTCTCTGCAGGATCACTTGGAAAAAGTCAAGGTACCTGACATATATCAGTATTTCTGAGTATAAAGTGGTTACTTGCATGAATCTCTTTATAATTATCTTTTAGAGTTACAAATTGATATCTTTGTACCATAGCGATTTATATTAAAAAGGGCATGTAAATAGTTTTATGATTTCAGAAGTTAAAATGCAATGGGATCTTCATTGAGAATGTATATTGCTGACATGGGTAAAAGCACTATAGGAATGTGTAAGAATCCTCAGCACACTCACTGTCAACTCAGGGGATGCAAAATTGGCAGTTAAAGAAAGCAAAATAAAATAGGATAATAATATGATAAAAGTATATTGACTTAATTTTTGCTATATTATATTTTCTTAAGTATGATGAACACATAATTGTTTCTATATAATTGTAGAGTAAAATTTATACAATTTGAAATATATGGTTTTTCATGATGATGGTATTTGATTCTGTCTTTTTTGATAAATAAGCTCCATAACTAAAGATAGTCTTAAAAAAAAAGCAGCAATCCTGGAAAAATTGTCATTATTTTCTATAACTTAATGCTTATCTGCTTTTAAGGGTTGTTTCATAAAATCATTGCTTATCAAGAAACTTGGGCAGACTTGTCCTCCTTCAGCATGACTGCCATGGACAGACTTGATAAATAATCCAGGATTCCTTCAGCCAGAGCACAATAGAGGCAGCTGCCATTTTGATAAGAACAAAGTGCCTCTGTTCCAGTCACATAAATGGGAATCATCAGTCATTTTGAAAGAGACCTGAGCTAACTGTTATTTTCTCTAGATGAACATTAGGATCTAAGAAAGAGGAAGTAGAATGACTAATGGCAAGAAAAATATTCCTCTAAAAATCTAATGTAGTTTAATAAAATGAAAGTCCTGGAGTTTTAATCACACAGGAAGTTTAATGAGCGTCCTGTGCAGATGCTGTACAAGAACAAATGAAATAGTAGCTGATGAACAGCTAGCTGCAAAATTTGTTTATCTTAATTTAAATTCATAAATGAACAGAAGAAAACTATTTATAAATTCTCAGAAAATGCTATTACAACAATGTTTTAGTTTTGTTTTTTAAATTTTGAAGAAGATATCCTGAACAGAAGCACTGAATCTCTGATATTACTGGAAAACAAAGCAAGTTGCTTAATTCTAAAGCTATGAGCAGGAGTGTTGACTTCATAATTACAGTTCTGAGTCATGTTATGGTTTAAAAATTAAATAAATACATTCTAGATAACATAATTAATGACAATAATTGATTCACTTAAGGGTTAATTACTTTTCCTTTGCAAATATTTCAATTAAAAGCTAAATTTCTTGACGTTATATAGCCTTCAGTTAAAAGTTGTTAGTAAAAAGTGATGTTTTTTCTTTATTGACTATATTATCAGCCAGACATTATCCAATTGATACATTATCTAAGTCTCATCCTTGCTCTGGTTTTAAGGATGAGCATCATGACTGATATTGCAGTATGAGGCAAAGTACCTAATTTCTCTCTATGCATCTAAGAAACCCATGCATCTTCTGAGCATATCTCCAAAACATTGGTCATATGCAATTGCATTTCTTACAAATCCTTCCCTTAATTTGGATCACAATAGTTTTCCCAAACCTAACCTCATGAATAACTTCCTGGGGAATGTGTTTAACTTAGTGCCATTTGTCACTGTCCTCTTTAGTTATAGTTGCTGGAGCTGCTAAGGTCATGCTATAACTTTGAACTCATACTAAATAGTGGATCCTTATTGCATCAGTATTAATGCTGTATTTCTGCTACTACTACTACTATTATTATTATTATTATTATTATTATTATTAAACATGCTTCATCTTCATTAATGTACAAATTGGTGCTCATCTCTGACTGAGAACAAGAGATGGTTTCACCCATCTGTTCCAAAGGATACAACCTAGACTAGAGGCTATCTAGAGCCAAACTATTATTAAGACTTCTCTGCTGTTCTCCCTTTTCTCTTCTCTCATACGAGTGGTCTTATCTGCAGCCTGAAATGTAACTTACTTTCTTAATAACATACATTCTTTCTGTCTCCCTTCCAAGCATATCTTTCTGTCCAGAAACCATCATTTAACTGTCTTAAATTCATTTCAAGTCCAAATGAATCTATTATTAGTCCCTTAATATCCATTGCCTGATCAGTTTGATTGAAGCTCAGGTCATATTTTAGACATGGCCTATGACTTCTACTCCCCTCTGCAGCAAAATCAGTGATGCTTTCTCCTTACAATCACTAACAAAATGTTCTTTTCATCAGCATCCCTGGAACACTTAGGGTCTCATGAGACCACCACTCAGATTTTATCTTAAGCTTTTGCTGCTATGCAATTGATATGCAATCATGCCTACCTCATCCACTTGGTATCTTATTCAAAGACCCATTCCAGGAACTGATGGTAGAACCAATTTCTCTTTCTTTCTTCCCCAAAGATTCTCCTTTGCCATGCAAAACCATGATAATGATTATGCTAGCAGCATGCAGCAATCATTACATCTCATGCTGATACCTCCTCACTGTTTTGTTGTCTCTCTGCAGATATCTGCTGAGAAATATTAACAGAAATTAGTGCCCATAGGAAGTTTCATATTCTATACTTTTCCATTCTGGAAAATTAGGTTTCTTAAATTAAAAACCATTGTTTTGGGATATTATGCATAGAGTTTTGTGCCTGAAAAGACAATTTTAATGGTGTGGTTTATTTCTAGCTGAAGGTAGCTCAGCTACTCTCAGCATTCCCAGGAGAGCACAATGCAAAGCACTGTTTTTCTGCCAGATATTTTAACATACCACTAGCAGCAATATAACTGCTTCAGTTTTCTGTCATACACAGCACTGTAAGGGAACAGCAGAGCCTCTAGACTCCATGAATAAACCTACATCCTAATTTATTTATTTTTTTTGCAACCTCCAAAAACCAAAACAAAACAACCAAACAAAACCAAACCCAAAACAAAAAAAAAAACTCAAAAACAAAAATAATGAAGAGTGGGCAGCAGTGTCTGTGGCTTCTTTAGTTCAAAATAGAAGTGCATATCTCTAGAACACCTTCCAAATAAAGGGCTATTCATGTAGAATCATGTAGACTTTTTTCAATTAACTCCAGTCTGCCATACGATAATTAGTTCTCCCTCACTGTCACCAAAAGAGAGCACCTTGACTCAGTGTAATTATTGATAACTGTGAAAAGCAGAACATAATTTGGTGACATATGTCTTGAATTTTTCTGCAAGGAATTTTCATGAAAGTCTTAGTCTTGCTACTTAAGAACTGCTGGTTGTTCTTGCAGATTCACTTTAATAGTTATGAGTAAAGCAGTTACATGGACTTTGTGTATAGATTATGGACTTTATGTATTTAATGTAACAAGGATATTCATAAAGGCTGCAAGTGTCCTTTTAAATTCTTTTTCCAAAGCTTATTTACAATTTTAGTACAATTTATTGTTGAATTATATGCTGTTTATTTCAGACTTTCTTCGGTTTAATTGACAGTTGAAGTTAATTGTATGTCACTGACAAATGTTCACTGGAAAATGTCAGCCTGAAATTTATTTGTAAAACAAATAGAGATTGCAGTTATTCATAAATCAGAAATGAACTGATCACTGATCTGCTCATCATCTACTCCAAAATGATTCACTGTGTGCAGGGACTGAGGACAATCCTTTTGTCCCTAGTCATCTTTCCCATGATGAGACAAAATGAGACAAAAGACAACCCATTCAAATAATTAGCTGACTTTCAGTTGTGTTCATATCCAGCCATAGAAAGAAAGTAAATGGATTTGCAAAGATTTAAATTCCATATTATTACAAGCATTTTAATACTAAATCAGCAACCTCATTTTCAGGACACTGAATGAGGGTAGTTAGTTCATCATCATCATCATCATCATCATCTTCATCATCATCATCATATTTAAAGTATTGTATATTTTTCTGTAGTCCTCATTGGTACTGTTCAGCTACGGCTGTGCTGTAAAGAGTTATTTCAGCAAAGTGAACTCTTACAGTGGTGTTATGAGGGAACTCTGCTGACAGCTGCCTAAAATGGAGATTCTGACAGCAGAGTTGTTGAATTTTTAATTTACGTTTTCATCCCAAAATAATTTTAAATGCTTGTGTAATTGATAATTTTTTATCCTTTCCAAAAAAAAAAAATATTTTTATATGGAGCGATTAGGGGTCACATAGAGGGAAATTAAGGAATGACATCTAGAAGCAAGACAATAGTCCCCATTCATCCCCTCCTGCCAATGGAGATCAGTACTGGAGTACTGGAGATCAGTTTTAAATAGATCAATAGAATCTATGTAGGAAATAATTACCTGGAAGATGTATTGATAACCAGAATTTCCAATCAGCTTGATATCAATAGCAGTGCCAGATCCTTGTTAAGCCAAATAGAGGTCAGATTGCAATGTGATGCCTATTCTCTTGTTAATTTTTGCTAACATAAAATTATGATATATACCAAATTAAGTTAGCAGAGCTCATGCTGTCCAGCCTGTAACATAAAATGGCATTACACATATAGCAGCTTCTAAGATATTTTTTCATTCTCTTTCTTTACTGATAGACTTTCTACAATATCTACACTTCTTACTATTCTTAGTTTTAAAGCCCACAAAAATGCTAAAGTATTTTATATCCAGAGTTTTAGACTATGAACTATTATTTGATTAGGTGTTTTCAAACTGTTTGTACAATTAGAAGATGACAGCATCCATTGGTTCATTGTTGAATAGGAAACTATTTGCCTGCAGTCTAGGAGATGGAAGTGTTAATGTTTTCTTCATACTATAACTAAAGTAATTACTGTTACAAATGGCTCCTTACACTAGCTGTGATTTCAAGCTCACCATTTCATACACATCATTCTGTGAAAGAATCATACAATAGTTATTTATGACATGTTCTTAAACTGCTTCAAAATGTATATACATTTTTTCAGTTTAATTTGAAGCCAGCTGTTACCACCAAGAGCTATAATCAATCTGGGTTAAGATGTTCTATTTCCTTAAGTGAGTCTCCCAATAAGTTCTGTGCTGGACTCAGGGAATTTTGAAACTAATATATACAGAATAACCATTTCCTACTAATGAATTTTCCAGCTTTCCAAAACCCAGAAATCAGTTCCTAAGAAAATTAGAGATGATCTTTCTGAACAGATTCGGTATTAGTAAAATATTTGTAATTTCGAGATTGTTCTAAGATGCTATAAAAGGAGGAGATTATCTCATGGCATACTAGAGGACCTTTAGGTTTTAAAAATAAATATGGTAAATAAAACCAGAATTTACAAAATATCAACTCTTCATCAACTGTTTTACAGCTAATAAACTAAAACAACATTAGAATACATAAGAGCATAATAAAATCTACTTTAAAATAAACCGAAACCATACTGAAATTCACTGGAACACTTTGACATCCTACAGATGTCCTTGTGATATATAATATTCATGTGAATTTGAAACTTTGTGGAATTTGCTATAATGAAAGAAATACATGAAGTCTGTTTAATTTGTTAATGGGTCAACTTTTAAGAGGTTTTTATACATCAAAGACACTTCAGCTAACCACATTACTGAATTGGTGACAGCCTTGTATGTTGTTTTTCCCATTTTTAAAATGTATTTTTATACAAGAGACAATTTAGTAGGGTTGTTTGGTTGTCACTGTTGAGGGCAAGTCTAATTTGCTAAGGTTTTTTTTAAATATGAAATTGAGTTAAAAACCATGAACTGCTTTGTCATGTAGTTGTACCAGATTTTAGCTCTGGTATGTTTCTTATCTTGTAGGAGATGAAAGTTTCTCAGTTGTGTCCTGTGGTCTCTCAATCTCATTTAAACAACTTCTGAATCAATTTATATTCTTATACAAAAAGGAATATGTTCAAAAGTGGTTGTTTAGTATATAATAATCAGGTAGTTTTACTGATACAAATTTAATTTAAAAGTATGATCTGCTTTATGTTCTTTCTATGTAATCAGTCAGATAAGATTGGAGAGTTCTTTATGGCAATAGCCTAAATCTAAATCCATTTTAAATACCTGAAGAAACAATCATTGCCTCTGCTGACTTCTTTTGCAATGGGTTATGTATTTCTTATCTCAAGTTTAGATGCTACCACTGTATCTATAGTTTTTACAGAGACTAGATTACATAGGTTTTTTTGTCTATATCAAGCTACCTGTTTTAAGGAAGAATGCAAAATCTTGTTTTACATAGGAATAATAAGAATGATGATGAGCAGGCAGAGAAGTGAAATCCTCATCTTTTAAAATTACAACTGCTCTTCACCATACTACTTATGGGGAAATAGTAGCATAATTGTTATACAGAAAAAGCAGCATTGCTCTGCTAACAAAGAAGAAACAAAAATGAGTATTCTTTAATTAACTTTCTGAGGAATCACAGCTAGTGTAAGGAGCAGCTACCTGTAGACCACTTTACAAAGAACAAGAACATGGAAAAGAGCTGTACCAATTTAACCCAATTTCTATCAGATTTGTGTTAACTGTAGTAACACAATTATTAGTAAAACATATTAACTATTCTTTGATTAAGTATGTTTGGGCTAAAAAATACTGATAGCTTTTCCCTGACAACTAGTGCAGGAAAATTCTTGAGCTCTAAAAAGGCTGACCAGTCGAGGTGGGAAATCTTTTCTACCTCCAACCCAGTTTGGTAGAAGATGCTGTTATTAGATCAACATATTTCATTTAGAGCCAAATTTTTCCTTGTATGAATGAATTCACCCTGCTGATTTCAGTGGGAGTTCAGCATGCACATCTGCAGACAGATTTTGACTTTTTAAGTATTGGCAATCTCTGATCTTGGTTTCTGATACCCTGCTGAGAGAACTGACTAATACGTGTATAAAGACTTGTCTGCTGTTTTATGCATCTGAAGTTCAGAATCGAGGTCAGACCAGAATATTTTTAAGAGATTTCTCTTTATCAGTTTATCAGAGGGAAGAATGAGACTTGAGATTTTAGAAGGAGAATTAAACATTAATTTTTAAGTAGCTAAGTGGCATGGTTATAGCAGGGACTCTGACATTTAGCAGCACTTTTTTTTTCAAGTTTGCCATGTAAATGCAGCATGCATAGATATTAGTCTGATGGTGAAGTATTAACATTCCAAGACATGACATTAAATCAAAGATGCTCTTGAACTGTTTTGGTTCTGTTCAAAAGCCTTCTTTTTCTTATGACCTGGAAATGTAAATATTTAGCCAAGAGGGAAAAATGTTCAATGCGAGCAACACATTTCTTACTATGGGACCATTTTATTCAGGCTTTCCTAAGTGAGTGTGGCACAGGAAGGGAGCTGTGTGGCTAAAGGGAGCAAAATTATATCCAAGGAGTATTTATAACATAACTCTGATCTCCTATGTATAGTCTGCTAGTGAAACACTCCTATGCAAGGAAAAAGGACATACCAGAAATTATTATATAACCAGACACACGGACATTCACTTAGAAAGGAGAGGAGGGAAAAGGGAAGAGTACCAGAAATTAATGTTAATGTTGTTTGTTTCTGTGATGAGGCAATCTTTTTCCATGAAAAAATCTGTCAGTACTGTGTTTCTAATGAAATCTTTTCTTAAAACATTGACAAAATGAATTCTTGGGAACAATCAAGTGTGTAGATTCTGTAATGATATTAGTTCTATGACATGGGAAAATCAATGAGCAAAGTAAAATCAATTTATCAAGCTCCTGTGCTGGTACCCAGTAATTGTCTAGGGACTGTTTGATGTAGGGAGTGCAATGAATGTTAGATTGCCTGGAATGTTTATCAGGGACCTGGTGAGTTACACATTTCTCATTTTCATCCTTATAAATTTAAGGCCTAATAGAGTTTTATTTCATTTTTGTGGCAAAGGTTAACTGATAATAAAACTTTATAATTGGTACTTAGTACTTTTATAGTGCTTCTCATGTTCCAGATAGTATGAGTTAATTTTATCATCTTCTTTCTGAGACTGCAATAGAATTATTACCCTCAGTTTACAAATAGGGCAACTGAATCAGTGAAACTAATTTGTCCAGACAGCAATGCCACTCAAATTATTCTTATTCTCTCTAAATTTTACCTGAAAATTGTTTTATTTTAGTTAGGTTCAATTGTTCACTGGATTAAGAATGATAGTTTTCATCAGTCACAGCAGAAGCCGCTGTTGCCAGTTTTCCAGAGCCACAGCCTTCTCCCCCTAAAGACATGGCAGGGCAGCCACCCAGAAGGATTTCAGCCTGAATGCCTGGAAAGGTCGCCACTGCTCATGACAGTTGCCCAGCCTGTGTCTGGTGCTGTTTTAGAAACCCAAGATGTGTTTAATTTTTTAAGTTTTATTTAAGTGTCTCCTTTTCAGCATTTCATTTTAATACTCTTTCTTCCTACATTAGCTCAAAAAGTACATCACTGTCACTTGCAGTTTCTAAATTATATGTTAGAACTGAATTCCTTCCCTGGCACTGTTGAAAGATGTTCCTATTAGATGTAAGAAGTCTAGGAATTTACACTTCAAGCAGGCCCATAGGAATCTCACATGATTTAACAAGTGCAAGGTGCTGCACCTAGGTCAGGGCAACCCCTGATACCCATCCAGGCTGGGGGATGAACACATTGAGAGCAGCCCTGATGAGAAGGATTCGGGGTTGCTGGTGGGTGAGAGGCTGGACATGAGCACTCACAGCCCAGAAGGCCAAACATATCCTGAGCTGCAACATATCCCTGTAGGGAGCAAGTGAGGAAGGGAATTCTGCCCCTCTGCTCTGCTCTGCTCTGCTCTGCTCTGCTCTGCTCTGCTCTGCTCTGCTCTGGTCAGACCCATCTACAGGGCTGCATCCAGCTCTGGGTTCCCAGCACAGGAAGGACATGGATTCTAAGCAAGTTCAGAGGCCACCAAGATGAATAAAGGGATAGAGCATCCCTCCAATCAGCACACTTAGCACAGAAGAAAGCTGAGTGACTTGGGATTGTGCAGCCTGGAAAAGAGAAGGCTTCAGGATAACCTAATTGTGGCCTTCCAGTAAAGATGGAAAGATGGGGAGAGACTATTTACAAGAGCATGTAGTGATGGGCCAAGGGATAATGGCTTCAAACTTAAAGAGGTTTAGATTCGATATTACGAAGAAATTCTTTACTGTGAAGATGGTGAGACACTGGAACAGTTTGCCTGGATCACTTCCATCCCTGGAAGTGTTGAAAGCAAGGCTGGATGGAGCTCTGAGCAACCTGGTCTAGTGAAAGGTTCCCAGTCCATGGAAGAAGGTTGGAAATAGATGATCTTAGATGTCACCGACATGTTTTATGAAAAAACCTTTCCTTAGGATTTTTCCCTCCTGAGTTGCTGAGAGGCCTTAGGAACAAACTATAACAATTCTTATCTGCTGCTGTGGAATGCAACAGGGGGAATCTGTGATTGGTCTCATCTGGTTGTTTCTAATTAATGGCAAATCACAGTCCACGTGTCCAGACTGTCTCGGTCAGAGACAAGCCTTTGTTATTCATTCCTTTTCTATTCTTAGCAAGCCTTCTGTTGAAATCCTTTCTTCTATTCTTTTATTATAGTTTTAACATAATACATATCATAAAATAAGAAACCAAGCCTTCTGAACATGGAGTCAACTTTCTCGTTTCTTCCCTCTCCTGGGACCCTTGTGAACAATGCATCACTTAAAGGTCCCTTCTGACCCAAGCCATTCTGTGATTCTGTGTTGACCTGGTGTTTCACCCATGCCCACTCCACACACATTGTACAGTGGTGATGAAAAGGTGGAAATGGGAATTTCAATCTTAATTCAAGAGCTGGAACACAGAGCTTTCAACAAATCTGCAGGTGCCTCTGACCTGCATTCTTCTGGATATTGAGACTGACTGGACTGTAATAACTTCTTTTGGCCTTAAGCTCTATGAAAAACTTTATCCCCCCTTACTAGAGGTAGTAACTATCATCTTTATGGGGCTAAATATTATGAAATACCTACAGGGTAAACTTAAAGACATGAGAGAAGAAAGCAAAGATCTCTTTTAAGATCTCTAGTAGCTTTTTTTTGGAAAAAAATGAAGAATTTCTGAAGCTTGTTGTCTGAATTGTTTAATGTTGGTCAAATGTCAGAAAACAATCTGTGTTTTACTCTCTATACTAAGCTTTTGCATGTATCCATATTTTTCCTCCTGAGCTACAGCATCCACCTGTAGATGGTGGAAGGCCAAGGCCTTGCGTGGCCACCGAGATAAAAGGCAAAAATGGCCCTGCACCCTCCATGGTGCCCTTTTTCCTCGATTCCAGCCAACACCCCATGTTTATTCCAGAAAACCACCCCTCAGCAATGATGTGGAAGGTATGGAGTATGGAATACAACCTAGGCTCATCCATGAGGCCAGCAGCTCCATCCTGTGCACGACCCCCAGCCCAGCCTCTGCCCAGCTTTTCCCTGCTCTCTCTCATGACTACAGTGAGAAAACCGACTCTGTCCTGGCCAAAACTGGGACAGTCAGTGAAATAGTGCATTTGCCTTTAAAATGCCATGCTGCTTCACAGCACAATAGGGATTTGCTTTGTAACAACTACTTTCTGAGGACAGGAGTTGCTATAACCTGAAAGAGCTTCTAGTGGTGAACATGGGTTATCATTCAACCTTTTCTGTTTGTATATCTAACATGCATTGGGTACAAATTAACTAATAGAATAGATTCTGTGTTATTAATGATTTAGAAGCAATTTCACTGAATCTACAATCTATAAGCATATATACTTTGCAAGTGCTTTTAGCTTTAATAGTCCTGACTGAAACCATGCTAAAGGGAACCTTTCCTTTGCAAAATTTCTTTTATGTTTCTTGTGACCTTGGTGTAATCATTGTTAGACTTTCAGATCACACTTTGAAATGCTGCTAGTTATTTACAATTCCAAGGTACTTGATCTCTTCTTGGTTGCAAAGTAACTGAGTAATTGACTTTGATTATAGGGAAAAATTGGTGTGGAGGTGTTTATAACACTTCAGCAGTCATGGGCTCTGCCATGACATGGTTAGAGTTGTTCTTGTAGAGTGAATTACAATCTAAATTTGCTTATTTACTTTTCCCCCTCCATGGAGGAGAACACAATTTCAGAATAAATGGCAAGGCAGTAACACAGCTTGTATTTGTTCAGGAATCATAAAATTGTATATCAACTGTTGATTTAAAATAAATAAATAAATAGATCAAAAATTATAGTAACCTAGTGATCTGTGTTTCAGGATAAGTGCATCTATTTATTAGTGTGCTTCTGTTCATTAAATTAGACATCCTAATAAATAAAAATTTTCTACTAGATATAACATTGCTACAAATTATAGCTTTTCCTCTTGAGAGTTCAGAAAAGAAGAAAATTAATACCTGGCATTAGTTCATTTTTCACTTCATCTATTCAAATTTTAATAACCTTATTTTTAAAGAAATACTGAGTTAGTCTTCCAAATAGCAGGAAATAACTTTTGAAAAATGTAATGTTTTACTGATTTAGAAATACAGAATTCAAAATGGGAGAGAACTTAAAGGGAATTTGATTTTCTTCCTCCCTTGATGTTTTTTGTTTGAACTATTTTTATCCCAGAAGAGGATTTATATTCTACTGTAGTGCACTCTTGCTTGGTCATTTCTGAGTTTATAAAAATATATAGGATGGAAAATTAAATCAGCTGAAATCCATTTTGTCTCAACACTGCCTGTCCCCAGGAGCACTACAATCAAATAAAAATACAGGGTGAGTTTAAAAGCAAGCTAAGTGTAGCATATTGAGCTGGAGGCTGACAAACCCAGGCTTCAATGAAATTTGAATCAGACTACACCAAACCCCTCAAAGAAGAAACTAAAACATTTTGAACGAAAAAGATTGAGACTGTTAAACTGTCCTGGGACAGTTCAACGTTGTGTGGCTTTAAATATAAAATGAAAATTGCTCTGGCCCAAGAATACTTCTCCACTTGGACACCAAGTGAGCTGAGGGGGAGGATCCTCCGTGCTGGGAACCTGCTGTGGCAGGTGTAGGGCAGCCACTCACCTTACTGTGCACATGGATCCTGCTCTGATTTAGCTGCAGCTGCTGCTTGTGCAAAACCTTCCCACAGCAGAAATTCATCTGACACAGGAGAACTTTTCTCCCTAAGTCATCTCATATTTTCTTCACAGTGCCAGATGTTCTTTTCTGTGCCTTTCACTGGTTGTGAGAATTGAGGTTTGACATAAGCCAGTGCTAGCAGGAGACTCTTCTATTTGAGGAAATTCTTCATGAAAATGTCAGGCTGGCATGAGGCCACAGCCTTGTGTAAGTGCTGCTCACAGAGCAGGGAAACAGACTTTCTCTGTAGGCACAGTTGGCCTTTTCTTGAAATCTGCTTCACACTAAGTGTGGGAAATACCCATGGTGGAACCTGTAAGGGCATGATCATGCTCACAGTTGTAGTCACACCTGAGTCCCAATGGGATGCAGTTATGAGTGCAGAATGAGTTGGGAAGTGTTATTGAAAGGCTTATCAATTGTCTTCAAGAGTCATGACAACTGGGAAAAACTCTTGCATCCTGGAAGACAGCAAGTGTCACTCTCACCTTCAAGCAGGACTTACAGGTTATTGAGCCTCACCCAAATCTCTGGGAATGTGATGGAACAGGTAATCTTTTAAACCATGTCCAGGCATTTGAAGGACTAGAAAGTTGCATTGGAGGCAAGTCATATGTGAGATATCACAGTGGTTGATCCTGAATCAATATCATTTAACATCTGCATTAATGAACTGGTCCCTGGGACAGACCTCACCTTCAGTAATTACCCACTTCATACAAAAGTGGGAACAGCCATTACACCAGATGGCTGGGCTGTCATTCACACAGACCCTGACAGCATGGAGAATTACACTGAGGGGATCTCGTGAAGCTCAACAGGAGAAATGCCAAGTCCTGTGTCCTGGGAGGAGGAATCCCAGGTAACAATCCACACTCAAGACCAATTGGCCAGAAAGTAGCTCTGAAGAGAAGAGCCTTGAGGTACTAGTAGACAAACAGCTGACAGGAACACACTCTTAAAATCCAGTTATTACAATTACTGGGGAGATGCCTCTGCCTGAATTAAGGTGCAAACATGACCATATGCTGAAGTTGATAGTATGGATTTTATTTAACAGTAAAATGTGAGGTAGAGAGATAGAGAGAAATAGAAAAGGATTGAGGGGGGAAGAGGGAGGGGAGAAAGACAGTGAGAAAGAGATCAGATGGAATGATAGTAACCACCCATGGATCCAGCAGTGTCCCATTGATCCTCTTCACCCTGGGCTTCTCAGTGATGGGGGTTCCAAGGTTGCTCAAAACTTCTCACCATTTATACACTTTAGCAAAAAAAAGGAACCAATGCTCATTGGCTACACAGTGCTCTCATTCAGTTGGTTAAATGATTCCCTCACTTCCAATGCTAATTAGTCCCATGCTTGTTCTCTCTCTTCGTTTAAGTCAGTGGCCTCGTGTCTTCAGTCAGCAGGCTATGGTGATCCCCCACCAGACCCAGCCACAGCCAGCTAGCAGCACAGTTGCTGAGCTGGCCTTCCCACAGACTCCTTGCAGTAAAACATCCTTCTCCCCAGCTTCATTTACCTTTCCTTAGACCTGAGATGACTGGACATTAGTACCACCTTTATATTATCACAAGTTCCTGTCAGGTGGGTTAACTCACAGTTCAAATTTCAGAATCCAGAAAGCATATTTGAGATTGGGTGGGCTTTGGTGGCCACAGATGAGCAGTTGCTTCTTTGCATGGTTTGCTACAGCGGCAAAGTCCTTCAGTGATCTTAAGAGCGTTTGACCAAATTGTGATCTTGCAGTCTCTCACACAGACCCTCGTGGCAAAGAAGGCTGACAGCACCCTGGGGTGCATTGGGCAGAACATTGCCATCAGCTTCCTCTCTGCTCAGCTTGGTCCACCCGGAGGGCTGGGTCCAGTTTTGGGCTCCAGGGTATGAGAATGGTATGGATTTCACTGGAACAGGTCCAGTGCAGGACCACAGATAAGGTCACAGGACTGAAGCACTTTCCTGTGAGGAGAGGCTGAGAGAACTGGGACAGCTCAGCCTTGAGACTCAAGGCAGCTCAGTATTTTATCAATGTGTATAAATTCCCGATGAGAGGGAATGAAGAGAAAGCTGGACCCTTCTTAGTACTGCCCACTGACAGAAGAGACAATGAGCACAAACTAAAACCCATTCAAGTTCCACCTGAATATGAGAAGAGACACCTGTGGCTGTTCAAACACTGACACAGCTTGCCTAGAGAACTGGTGGAGTCTTGATCACTGGAGATATTTAAAACCTGACTGGACATGGTTCTGGGCAACTGGCCCTGCTCTGAGCACAGGAGCTGAGCTAGATGATCTCAAGAGTTGCCTTCCAGCTTCAGCCAATCTCTGATGACAGTTTAGAGTTTTGTGAGAATGAAAACATTTTTTAGTGCGTGCCTTTGCAATGATTTTCAATAGACATACAAAATTATTTAGAAACCATTATGTATTTAAACACTAATAACAGTAAGAAATTTGTGTTCTTCAGTTTTTGTACATGTCCAAGCTTGCACGGTCTTAAAAAGTTGATGGAAAAGTACAAAACATTTAATTCCGAAATATAGTTGCTACAATGTTTATTCCTGTATAAAACCAAGATATGAACTGCCTAAATAGTAAATACCATTGCTGGAAAACTAGAGATGATTTTCAAATGATTTGGTTTTTTTTTCCTTCCTTAAGAAAAAGCTAAGAAAACTGTTTTAAATTCCTCATGTTTAGGCGTGTATAAATGAACATTTGTGAAAGAGGATACTATCTACTGAGGTCTTGCATTTACTGTCTCTGGGGGAAACTAACTTCAGGATCAATTTTAATTTCTAATGTTGTGCTCTAAGCATAAACATAGTGTTCAAATCAAAGGCTGGTGTTGCTATAATTGCCAGTCCATAAAATCTGAGAAATAAAAATCTAGAGATGATGCCAAATTGCCTTTAACATCTTATACAGGCATTGTGCCAGTTCCATCCATAACCAAATAGATAGAGACTCATTTCCAGAAGCTGGCACTGAACATTTAAATCATTTGATGCATTGGTGAAATGAACTTTAAAGTCCCTTTTAACTCCTGTTTGCAACAAGAGAAGGGGACTGCAGTATATGCACCGTGAAATTCACGGTTCCTCTGCCAATCAGTATGGGAAATACTAATGGGTCTTGATTTTTACTAGTGTGTTCAGGGTGACTCAGGACAATATAGGTGGGAAAAAATATTACACAATAATACTGGACTAATTGTCCATATATCGTCTCACATAGATTTTTTGAAACCTGTTTACAAGTCCAAGTGTTGTTAAGGAACATAAAGGACAGAATAACACCCAAAATGGGTCTGCCCCCTAGCTGGTTTTCACACCAGAAATGTTGCAGTTAACTAGGAACCAATAGGAATACTGACTATTTTGAATCATAATTGTAAAGCTTAATAGCTTGTTTTACGTTTCTTATTGAACAATTGCATACCAGTTGCTAATAAATAATTGTTAAATATTGTATGTTTATTAAATACCATTTTTAAGACAAATATAGCTAAACTCAATCTCAGTACTACTGAGGTGTGCATAAGGATATATTACTGTATGTGCATGGTGTTATTTTCCTTTGTCAGTGTGGCAAATGCTAAGCAGCAGTGATTTCATACTCAATAAAGCTGCATAAAGGCTACTTGTTCTGACAAGGCACTGTTGTGGACTACATCTAAACATACATGGTAGGTGTTTGGATCAGCAGGAACACGGACAGTAAATATGAAAAAGCATTTTTAATGTTTCATTGGCATTTTTCAATAGCAGACAATAGAGAAAAAACAGTCCTCATTTTAGTCTTTCTCTGTGCACAAGGAATACTTGAGGTTCTGGAATATACTTCCTTTTCAGGGTGTATTTTCCAAATAGCTTAATGGACATTAGTCACCCTATTCCATTAACATCAGTGAGCTGGAAGTTACAGGCACTTGATTGAATTTTGATTGGACTCCTGAACTCTGTGTTTGGCTTGTCAGCCAGCAGTTGAGCATGTGGTTGAGGGAGAAGGGGTTAAGAAATAGAAAATGGGCATTGTAGAGTCAGTGTTCCTTTCTGAACTTTAGGATGAATTCAGCAACAAAAACTCCATGAAGCTAGAAAAACATTTAATATTGATTATATATATTATAAATGTATACTAAATCTTTTATATATGTATATTTATATAAAAGTATATATAAATATAATTATACATATATATAAGTATGTACAATTAGCATAAATACGTAATAGTGACATTGAAATAAGCTTGTTTCCTTTGTTTTACTTTTCTGCTTGAATGATTAGTGAATTTTCTTTCAGTTTTTATGGAAACAATTTATGAATCCTAAAAGAAAAAGCAAACCTTTACATGGCATTGAGAAAACCCTCCCCCCTTTGGTGAATCTTTAAATAAAAAGAAGTAGATATTTTTTCTCTCTCTTCTGAACATTGGGCAGCCTTCCAAAGCAAAATCAGTCTGTGTTAGGGTTCCTTCAATAAAAGATAGGATAAAACCAGCCACATGGCATGTGAAATGTGGAAGAAAAGACATCTGAAAAAAACCCTCTAAGCATTACATTTTCATAAATGGAGTTGGTATTCTCTGGAAAGAGGTGAGGGCTACCTGGTGGTTTTTACTTCTTTGGAATAGGATACCCAAAGCACAAACAAATTTAATGAAAAATATGCAGAAAATGACTTGCAAATAATTTTGGGAGGCTTACCTGCATCTTCTAAAATACCTTAGAAACAGATCTGTAATTAGAGACACTAGCCTAAAATCCTTTCAGAATTGCAGTTCCAGCACTAAATAGAAAACACATAAGAAAATCCAAGAGAATAACCAGTAGGGAAAAGATTTGGCTTGGTGCTGAGCACTGCAAGTTCAAAACATTGCTATCGTAATAGGGATCATTATGAACTAAAGGTCAGCAACTCTGCAGGGACAAAAATAACCCAGAAAATCCACTACAGCAGTGTTCAGTTTTCAGAAAGAAAGCTGCACACAAATGAGGAAGCCTGCCGAAAAGGAACCAAAAGGACAAAGTGTGTCAAGGCAGCACAGAGGCACTGCATCCTGAGAACCAGTCCATACCATCCAAACGGATTCAGAACCACCTGGAAAGATGGGGTGGCTAAAGAAAATAATAAAGAAACCTATTTGAAGCCAAAATACAAAGAACAAATTGTCTTGATTAAGATCATTAAATCACCAGAACCAGATGGCTGTTCGGTCAAGCGGTCTGATGGAAGTGTAAAACAGCTGTATCTATTAACAGCAGTTTCTTATTTAAAATCAGGAGGTTTTAATGAGGAGTGATGAGGGACACACATAGTGATAATTTTCAAATAGTGCATGTAGTCAGGCCTGTGGACCTACAGACAAAGAAATCTGGGAAAGGATATTGTGTAGAAGAGATAACAGTTTTGTAAAAGTAGGTGTGCCTTTCATCTCCAGCTGTGCCTTTAAGGAGACATGGGCATAATGTTTAAGGGGATGTAGGTCATTTGCCATTCCCCAGGGGTTTTAAGGATGTCTTCCAGCAAAGAAACTAAGTTCCACTGAGAGAACATAAAAGGTCTTCTGGTGGATAAATAGCCAATTATTGGGAAACAAAAAGCACAGATCAGTTTTCCTAAAGAGGAAGATGATGTGCTCCAGAAGATCTGTGCTGTCCAGCACGTACATAAATGAACTGGAAAATAAAATTATTAATACAAAGGCATATCTTGATGATACAAACCTATTCAAAGTACTTAAGGTAACAACAGACTGCAAACAGCGATGGAAAGCCTTCACACTACTGACTGCCAGCAAAGTGATGGCAGTCAAAATCAAATGCTGATAAATCTCAAGCAAAATGTAGAAAAAGTTATCCCAACTTTCTGTGTACAGTAATGATCTCTTTAAGCCTTTCAAACGTTCCTTTAGCACCCATGAAAGAGGTCTTAGAATCATAACAGAAGTCTCTGAAAACATCACATCAATACTCAGGACACTGTTCAGAAACCCAAATGAAATGTGAAAAATTACTCAAGATTATGTTCAACTCAAGAAGATGGGTTTGATTAGCTGTAGATATAAAGGAACCATGTAAATATAAAGGCAACTCAGATGTACATACCTTAGAGATACCCACATTTAATCAAATATATCTCCATCTTTGCATCTTAAGCAAAAGGAAGGAAAAAATATGATGTACATCTTGTACATCCTGACACAGCACAAAGTCCACTAGGAATGGTTGATTTATTTCTCTTATCAGCTAAGATTTAGGACACAAATGTGTCTCCCCAAAACTCTAACCTAAATGTTAAATTTACCAGAGTATATTTTTGATCATAAAACCCTATGTTAGTCTAAAAATCAAGCATGGAATTCCTTGGAAAAGATTCCATCAAGATCCGTTTGACATAAAAATACAGCTTCTGGCTCCATAATCTCTGAGACTCGAGTTGCTGGGCTGGAAGAGTGCAAGGGACAGGGAAGCTGGTGATTTACCTTGCTTTCTTCCTTAAGGAATTGTGTTGGCTAATATCAGACAAGGGACTGGGCAAGATGAGCTTTTCATCTGACTGATTGTGTGCTCCCCAGAGTCTCAGTATTCATCTAGTTTGTATACCTCCTCAGGCATCCTAACCAGACAAATACTAAAACTCTTCTAGAGCCCTTGCTCATTTTCCAAGGCATTTTGAAATATTTTCTAAAAAAACTGTACGGATCATTTAAAATTCAATCTACCACCTACAGTATCACAAACCATTGAAATTCTGTCTTGCATAAGGACAGTTATAATGAAGATAATTTGGGGCTGGTTGTCCTATCGCTGTTCATACTGTGAACTCATTTGCACTCTGAGCAATTTAATGGGTACATCTCCTTGTGATAGTAATACACTACTACTCACCATGTATTTTGGTTTTTAAATTACCAGCAATATAATTCTTTAACTTTTTTTCAATATAAACCTGTTATATGTTTAGTGCTCTTTATGCAGAAGGAAAAAAAATAGAAAAAATCAACCAGTCTTGTATTATACAAAATTACTATTAGAAATCTAAATATTTCTGTAACACATTTCCAGTAAAAATTCTAAATTTCTGCTTCTACAGATGCTTAGCTCTAGAATCATGTAGGCTGACTGATGGACTGGATGTCTGTGATACACTATTGCTTAAAGAAGGCTTACAGTTGCTGACTTCTTAATAATACAAAGTCATATTCCAAATCTTTCTGTGGTTATTTTTCTCTTTTCTGTCTACAGTTTTCTAATTGTAAGCTTATTGGCATTAATTAGATAGCTGTTCAGTGACTTGCATTCCTTTTTTTGTTCTTGCTGTTTATCAAGTTTGGATTTGGCCAGCTAATAAAAACACTAGCAAAAATTCAGGCTTAGGAATAATAGAATACAGAATATTGAATTTAAAGGCAAAAGCTGTGTATTTTTTGCATTGAAATATTATTATCACATTGCAAAAATCATTATCCTTGCAGCACAAAAAAAATTAATTAAGACATCGATTGAAGAGAAGGCTGAAGATTAATTTCCTTCTTTACTTCCATGTCTATTTCATTGCTTTCAGTGTGGGTTTCTTCTTACCATAGCCTTTCTGTAACATAACTTACAGTCAAAAAACATGCTGAATAATTATGAAATATTTTCCATTTAATTTTAATTTAGGTATAATGGCTGTGTGATTTACCTAATAATTAATAACAGTGTTCAAGTGAGACCAGTACTTTCAAGTCCAAAATGCAGATGCAAATAATTGGTCTGAAATCAGCCAGATACTTTAATATATGTTTAAAACCAAGTGCCTGATAAAGCCTGTGTGCTTTGCCTAAGCAGTGATGTGTTTCTATTAGAAACCTGATCCTAATCCCATACAAATAATAGAAAATTAATTTGATTTAGTACAAGAACTGCATTAAAGTGCATTGTAGTCTAGGAACTGATCTTTGCATCTATTGATTGGCATTTATTCTGTTAGTATTTTTTATTCCATATATATATATTGTGTGTATTTAATTTTTGTTCTATATTACCTTCATTATATATTTTCTGTTATAAGATATCTAAATATATACCCATGTATCTCTATATTTTATGCAAAGTGGTCATTGGTGACACTAGATTAGGGGTGTTCTCTCATCTTGGAAACAAAGCAACATGGGAGGAACTGAGTTGATCATTCCAAATGTAAGCCACGGAGTCATGACCAGGCACCTTGGGCCATGATAGCAGATCACAGGAAAAAAAGCAGTAAAACAACCATTTGTAAGTGAAGTGCTCAGGTAGAGGTGTGTATATTTCTTCAGCCTTTGAGGCCTTTACTTTACAACAACAAATGTCTACTTTTACAGCATGTTGTTTGTTCTCTGAACTCACTTGCTAACTAAAAATTTCAGGGTAAGCACATATATTATTCTCTAGGGTAAAACCAAAGGTGAGCTGTCTTCCTTTTCTTTGTATTTCAGACCTTGCTCAGCACTACACCATAAATCTGTTCTCACCAGTAATGTCAGTTCTACTCCAGTGGTATAAAACTGGTGAAATGGGGAAGTCAATTCTTATGGCACGAACATCTTCTCTTACATCATGGCATTTGGATATTTCTCTGCACTCCCTTTACAAAATACACATCCCTTCTGATGGTGTATTTTAGAGATTGATCATTAGAGTCATTCACTGTATGAGTACCACTTAAGTCAGTCTAACTCCTTATGTTGCAGGGTAATTTAACATAATTGATGGAAGTCAAGTCTGGTTTTAAAAGATGTTTGAGGAATAATTTTTCAATGATGTTTACCTTTAATGCTCTTCATGGCATTCTAATGTCTATGAATGTCTTCATATTATTTACTCTTAAGATTCACTGAGATAGTGGATGGGCTTTTTTTTACCTTATTTTGCACCATGTGTTGATGAAAAGATTACTAGGCAATAATTTCAGGTTATTTGATGAACTAAAATGAGATGCAGACCACATGTGGTTTATATTAAAAATGCTGAGAGAAAGGAGCTGTAGAGCAGACTAATATAGCAAGTAAATTATTCTGCCTTTGTGTGCAGACATCACATGGCAATAAAACATGATCCTGAGAATGACAGAATTTGTCCCTTAGAAATGACTCATTGTTACATTTTGACATATTTTATCACATTAAAAATTCATAAATGTCTCCTTAGAAAATATAGATATGGAGCAGTGGAAGATCTACATAGAGATTCCTCTCTTTGATAAAGTCATGATGCTCTGAATTTATCTGAATGTACCCAGATACATCATGGAGACATCCTCATCAGGTTGTTGATTTTAAAAAGAAGTTGTTTGTAACTGGCAGATTCTGTTTTTCACATACATTACTGAAATTAGTTGCTAAACTGCTTTTATGCATAGTTTTAAAGGATATCTTAAAATAACATTATTTTGTTTTTTATTTTAAATATGAGTCATGTAAGCCAGTTTGGGATGCTTAGCAATTTTTTTTATTTTTTCTTTCTTTTTTTTTTTTATGGACTTCCCATTATTTACCTTTTTATTTGTATCACACACAATATGCATGATAAAATCATGGTCTGTAAAAGTTTCATCATTTTTCCATTTTTTGAATTTGGGAACAGCTGTCTTCCTCTATTTTCCTGTGTTAAACTGTACTCATCACTCCCATCCATCCCGACTGAATATGTTAAACACGAGTGAAGGATGAAGCAGGAGACAGTGCACCTCCCAGTGGATGTGCTGGTTAGAAATTTGGCTAAACTGGGCAGAAGTGGCTGTGAAGGTTCCAAATTCACAGCACCTTCTGAAATGCTGGGCCTTACACTTGCGACCAAAAGTGCATATGAAGTGAGATAGACAGCGAACTGAATCATGTCCGTATGCTCTTTCCTTTCAGCTTGGCATGTAATATCCTTGCATTACTAATCAGCTGGTAGCAGAGCCCATAGTTTGTGAAGTTAGTGCTCATATGAATTTGTATTTCTATTTGATTCACACAGGTTTATCGAGCAGAACTTGTTCCCCTTAAGGAGAAGGTGCATCACGTCAACGAGCTCGCTCAGCGCTTCACTCCCCCCGATCTTCAACTCTCCCAGTACAACCTCAGCTGTGTCGAGGACCTAAACACAAGGTGGAAGGTGCTGCAGGTATATTTCACATGACTTTTTCTTTATGCTGCATTGAAGTAAATATTTCTATTTCTCTGTGCTTTGTTCCCTGTGGGATAGCACCAAAGGCATACTAAGGAGTGAAAGATGAGAAAGCCCAAGAAAATGTTTTATTGTTACCATTCATGAATGCATTAGACAGAGGCCCAACCTGATATTGTTGATGGCTTAAAAATATAAAGGGCAAGCCACATGTTTTGCACACATTTCAAAGATAATGTATTATCTTCCACAGACCTTGGGAAACATACACTTTCACTGTAAATTATTGCTTTGATTTATCAAATCCAGATATTTGGAAAATAAATTTTTCATCTTCTCTGAAGATACTTGGAGACAGTATGTGAGATGTTATTGCTGATAGAACAGATAGTTAATTGAAATATTATGTTTTACTGTCTTTTTTCATATTTACTTAAATGTCACCTGGAAGATACAGAGAGTAAGGTGAAAGCACTCCAGTAAATTTTTAAACACATCCTGAGGGGAAAAGGCGTAAGTAACTTTGAAAGGTTATGATATACTAAAGGCCAAGTTGTGACCCTTGGAAAGAGGAAAGATACATCTGTTCCTATAATATAATTTTTCTCCTTAAAAGATAGGAGAATTTGAAAAGTATTGAAAGGCAGAGCTCATTTTTTTTAGAAGAGAATAAAATAGCATAGTCTGGAATAGAATAGATCAATTGGAACAAATATACAATTATTTGGACCAACTGTTCTACATGCAAGATCTGTGGGACACTTACCCCCAGAGGCACTTTTTGGAATATTATGTATTTTTCCATCTTAAGGCTAGGCTTTTTTATGTATGATCAGCACTCCATTTAGATGTTATACCCTTTATATAAAACTGACATTTTGGCCATGTAAAAGGAAAAGCAGAAAGGAAAATTGGTTTTGTTTCATGCAAAACCATTCTTCTTCTAAGGTACGTTCCTGTTGTTTGTGTCTGGTTTTACAGTTGTCCAGTATATTTCTTTTTCATTCTGGTGGTTTTGTGGGGTTTTTTTTAATTTATTTATTAATTGTATTTGTTATGCTAGTATCACCTAAAATATCAACTTTAGTATTTTCATTTTTTTTTCTGTAAATTTCAGTTTATTTTCATGCATCTTTTATACCGGTAGTGTTTTCTCTCAGGCTTCTCTTAATTCTTATTTTCAAAAAGCAATTCTTTCTGTGTTCCTGCTCTTCTCTGTCTTTCCCCATCTTCCTTCCCTTATTTCTCTGGGTTTTTTTTGTTTTTTTTTTCTGTACTCCCCTTGTTTATTTTCTTAGCTTACTTCTCTTCTTCTCCCTCCTCAAAGGTTGGATCTCTCTCTCCCCCCTTACCATATTCCTAATAGGGAAAATATTTCTTATCCATGTACCCCATTTCTTAGAAAATATCACTTCAGGAAAATCATAAAACAGAGAGTTCTGTGCTATTGCTTGCCAGAAATACACCCATCCTTGGTTATGTGTAGGAAAAGTGCATAAAGACATAAAATTTATCACATCTGAAACATTTTGTAAAGGAGGTAATCATGTCTCACTTGTTTCTTTATTAACACTGGAACTCACATAAGGTTACAGGAGGAAATGTATCATCTTAAGCCAAATCTTACAAAGATTTGATATTATATTACTTTTATAATCATAAGAATAAGGCCAGCTGTAGTCAGTCATTTGCAGTATTGCACGGTGGTTCTACAGTGAGACCAGTGGTGCTAGTGAATAGAATCAAATATTCCTCCAGAATCTCCCCAGGACCTCATTTGTATTTTTGCAGTAAGGCATGTTTGCATTAATTTACCTGGTTTGCATTCAATTTTAGTGAATATACTCTCGAGTATTACTGGTACAAAAATGTATAGAAAGCACTCAACCATTTACAGACTTAAAAAGCCAGTCCTGGTTTTGAAGTGTTGTGTGGAGTGCATTTCATTAATCAAAGCTGATGCACTCAGCTCCGTCACTGAAAACTGTGTCATCTTCTATGGACTTTGAGCAGCTTCCTGACTTTAATATAATAGTTTTGAGGAAAATATTCTGTTTATTTTTTTTATTTTTCTTAAACATTAAAGGAGATGAAATCTTTCCAAGGAGCTACTTGTTATGAATTTCACAAGGAGCTCTCATGTGTGCTTCAAACAGTGTATGTAATGAGCTCATCCTGGGGCAGAATGTGTCTTGCAAACCCTTGCTTACTTCCAGTTGACATTTAGGGAGCCAGGAATCCCCTAAAATTGGTGGGAATTATACCCATTTCACTAAGTCATGGATCTGGTTGGTGTAATGCTGGTCAAAGGGGAAAGCTCCTGACATGTAAAAGAATTTGCAAGTATCCCACAGAGAGCATAGCCTGCAGTTATCAAGAAAGATTTTTTTTTTTTAATCAAACTTTGTTTGCTTTCATTTAGAATAGTAGCTTTAATAAGCTGAAAAATACAGGAAGAACTGTCTTTCATCCAAAAATGTATCTATTAAGATATTTTGCTATGGTATTTATACTCTAGTGCTTTTACTTCTGAAGGTTTGTAGGTTTTGAGTGGTTGTCTTTGAGCACATCAAAAACCTAGAGCTAAATCAGCACAAGGTGTTTTTCCATCTAAACTTTTCCATAATTCTATGATCTATATCCGTATATATGATGATTTTGAGAAGCATAAGCCCTAATTTCAGTATCATTCCTAACTTCTTAGCTAATCTTGCACCAGTAGCAAAAATTCTGCAGGATGTGGGGATTTGAAGATTGTTGTGGTGCAAAAAACATGCTGCTGTTTGTTAGAAGGTCCAGCCACAGTTATTATTCTGTTCCCTTGAAGAGCACTCTCTGCTTGCAGGAGCTGTGAAGAGCCAGCAGCCTTTTAGTACCCCTGCAGGCAGTTATCTAAAGTCATATCATCATTTTATTTGTATTCTGCTGAAGACAGACTCTTCACTGAGCTGCATACTGCACACTATTGTAATAAGTATTGCTGCAATGAATTATTTCAAAATCCAGGTTCTTCTGTGTGCTTCACAAATCTTAGGTGATTCTTTCAATCTGTGGTGAGAAATATGAATTGATCTTACCATCTGTATTTCCAGAGGTACTAATATCAAGACTATAAAAGCCAAAAAGGAAATCCCTTCTCCCCTGAAATCAGTGTAAAATTGTCACTATGCATCAAAGTCTTGCTGGCCAGTGAATCTCTGAAGGGCTGAACCACAGGCATTCTGGACAGCAGTCCTCAGCTCACACATTGCTTTCATAGGGGTTGGACACTAAGGCAAGGAAATTGCAGCAAAATATAAGCTGAAATCAGCAGTGACGTAATATAGCAAGTTTTAGGTTTGGGCTTTTTTTAATTTTACTTCACCTTCTGTCTTTCATGCCTTCTCCAAGAAAAACATCCTACAAAAAAAAATAAAATAACAATAACCTATGTAAAAGAAATGTCTTCTTCAGGTCTCTTGCAGCTGAATTGAACCAAGTTTACTTGTTTAAATGGTATGTAGTAATGATTCCAGGAAGTGAACTTCATGGCTAAACCATGGAATTAAAGTTTGAGAATGATGAAGGATATTCTCTCATATCATTTTTCTTAGAGAAAAAGAAAAACCTATAGTAAATCAAAGCAACCCCCGTGGCAGGGGGAAATTATGGGGAGGAGGACTCCATTTTATGAGAAGGCTAATTAATTACTTTATTTTACTATATTATTCTATACTATATTGCATTACATCAAAACTGAATCTGCCAAGCACTCAACTCAACTCAACTGCCCAGAATCTTGTGACTGTCACTGACAGTCCCTGCTCACACACACACCTGGATTCAAGGGGTCAGTGAATCAAAACACTCACACCAGAATCCAATTACCAGTTCCCTTCAGGTAAACAATCTTCCACAATGCATTCCACTTTGGCACTACAGAGGCACAGCAAATGAGATAAGAATTGTTTTGATCATTCTTTTCTCTGCTTCTCTCACTGCTTCTCTCAGGTTCAGGGAATGTGAATCCCACAAAAACCTCTCTTGCTTTACAGTTCAGTTCTCCAATTGGTAGTGCATGGTATCGTCATACACAAAAGCTCTGGTCATATACTTACACAGAATATTTGCATTAAATTGTTCTATATCTTAAATTACAAGTAGAGTAATTTATTATTAAACAGTGAGTGTAAACTGGGGTGAAAGTTGATAGATTTAGATGATGCAGCAGTAGCAAGAAAGATGTTTCTTCCTCTCTGTGGAAGGAGAATATGTCTAAATGGATGGGTGATATAAAAGGCCATTATATTTTTATATTTTTATATTTTTATATGTATATGTTATTACCTTTCTGTTATCTTAGCAATTTCTATTTTCATTGTGATATTTCATTAATTTTAATAACTAATTTGTTTCTATTTCTTTGGATTTTCCTCCTTTTTAAACTGGATTTTGACATATGCCATCTGTTAGTAGGTGAAAAAAAAAATGGGAGACAGCTTTTTTAAAGATATGGAGACAAATTCTAGCTCAGTTAGAATTATAAGAGTTAAGTCACTACTAAAATTATGGTGCTTTTTGACCTTGAAATTTGAAATTATTTTGTAGTTGCAGACTTCATTTTCCCAGCAGAGGGAGATTTTGATCCTTTTTGGAAGTTGAGTTTTCCCATCATACTTAGTTAAAATGTTGGTTTGTATGTTCCATGAGAACAGGAACTTCTGCCAAAACCACATTTTTACAGCACTTTAATGGTCTCTTATTTGTTTAATTGGCTATGCCAGTTGGCTGCAGAAGTCATAGACCCAAGCATTTTTCTTCATTTCTATTAGATTGAGTCTCAGATTTCCTCAATGTTTGTCTGCAAAATTATGCATATAGAATTCATTTTGCAGCTATTCCTTCTTTAGAAATCCAATTTATTTATTTCAGTAAGTTAATGGAGGAAGGCCAGCTGTCAGGATTGGGATTCAATTCTACTAATGAAGTCTGTGTCAAAAATTGGAAATATTCCTTCCTAAATTAGGAAGACACCTTCATTGCGACATCTTTAGGGCAGTCAGTGAAAGAAAGTGTGTAACTATAAACAGGAGTGGTTATCATCCACAGACATGACAGCAGGAAAACTAATAAAACCTTACTAAATTTATGATGTGTGTGATGAATTTCACTTCACTGGGAATTGCAAATGCTTTAATCACTTTTTGTAAAGAAGGTGCATTCATTTTGAGGGTTTTGTTAAGCTCATTTGTCTTCCTTTACTCTGAAATTTTGTTCTCTCTGAAGATGTTTTGAAGAACCGTACAGAAGAATAGCAACTTACCCTACTTTATATGCTCATTACAATATGCATCTGTAGCTTTCTTTCAATGTATTTTTTTGTTTCTCATGTGTTTGAGTGCAAGGGATTATAAAAGCTGAGTTATTCTGTTTATATGTGAAAAGAAAAGCACCTAAAATTTATGAAAAGTAAGCAAATATGCTACACGTGCATCTTGAATTTAGCACTCTCTTGTACAACCTTTGCATATACAATAGATTCTGTAAGCTCTCCCATTTATCTATTTGATAGATAAATGATAGGAAAAGAATGGGCATACTAGTTGAAATATGTAAGTCTCATTTCCTTATAAAGGAAGACTTGAACAATTTACTTCCACCTGACAGAAGTTATAGATTATGTTTGGCAGCACCCATCCATATGACTCATACAAGACTATATTTAGGATACTGAGGAAAACAGAGGTTATGATACTATTGAGAATATATTCACTGGAAACCAACATCCACTAGTTCTGTTGGGTTGTAGTCTAGTAGTTTTATCTAAATCATCCAGTTTGTATCACTTTAACTTATTTACCAACCACCACTGAAACTGTATTCTTTAGTGTTCATTATCTATAATACCTGATCATCTCATAACCATTATTTAAAATAATTTCTGTAGAAATCCCTTTGACATGGAGTGTGGAAGTTACATTTGAAGAATTAAAGTTCTGAGTTTGTCCTATACAGGGGTGTAGACCACAGGAGTTAGAAGATTTTACCTTGGATTCCAAAATTGCACAGGTAGCTTTGGGTTTTTTCTTGCACAAATTGAGAGAATGTGGCCTGATTTTTTTCAATACCTTTTTAGGTGTGTGACCTGATTCCAATCAGCTATGTTTAGGCTGCTCATTAGGAAAAATTAGGGTTGTTTAAGGTAAGAATGTGTGAGGGGGAACAGCTGGGAAGTGCACAAGGTTAGCAGCAGTCATTAGTGAAAGCAAACAAGGACAAAACAAATATGAAAATTGCAATTATAAGTCAATCTCCAGTCCTAGCTTCCACTCCACAGGCCCTTTTCATTCCCCAAATGTTATCAACTGTCAGAGGTCATAATTTGCAGGTTGGTTTTTGCTAAAGCAATAGGAGAGGACAGGAGGGTGTAGGTCAGGCAGGGCAGGAGGCAGAGTCATCTGTCTGCTGGCACCAGATGGATCTCTGTGATGGATCTTTGCAATCTGTGGTTCTGCTCCATCTGCTGGAGGGGGTGCACACTGCTGGCACACATCCTCTGATCATTGTCCTCTGACACACATCCTCTGAGACATTGTCCTCTGAGACATTGTCCTATGACACATTGTCCTATGACACTCATCCTCTCACACTCATCCTTTCACACACATCCCCTGACACTCACCCTCTCACACTCACCCTCTCACACACATCCTCTCACAAACACCTCTCACACATTCTCTCACACACACCCTCTCACACTCATCCTCTCACACATCCTCTCTCACATTCTCTCACACACACCCTCTCTCACATTCTCTCACACTCATCCTCTCACACTCATCCTCTCACACTCATCCTCTCTCACACATCCTCTCACACTCATCCTCTCACACTCATCCTCTCACACTCATCCTCTCACACTCATCCTCTCACACTCATCTCCTCTCTCACTCATCCTCTGCCCATTCACGCCCGCCCAGTTTGAAGCAAGCTTGGAGCAGATGTTCAAAGTTTGCTTTGAATGTGGAACACGTCTGTGGCAGATAGAGCATTCACTGAATTTAAGAGCTGCCCAGTAAAGGCTCTCTAATGTGATTTTCAGAGTCTTGTAACTCAATGAAACCTTAATGAATACCCTTGGATTGAAAGCAATATAAAACCCCTTAGATTCCAAGTACCAGTGCCAGAGTATTGTTAAAGGCTTTTAGAGGGAGAATGTAAAACTGGCAAAACATATTTCTCTTTCTCCCCATTTTCACTAATCCCTTCTTCTGAAACTATGAGATTTTTTTTTACAAGAAACTTCATTTGAAGTGATTAAAAGCCCAAGGAAAAGAAATAATACACACATTTCCAGTGCAGAAGGTTAATGTTAGCCTTTTTTATTTCTTTGTTGAGTCATTTTGTGTCTTTCTGACATATCAATTATGTGTTATATCACTGCAGATAGTTTTATGTCAGGCCATCTACTTTCAGGTTACAGAAAGCTTTTGCAGCCTTTAAGCTAGGTAGTATTTTGTGCTATATTTTTTATATCTTTTTGCTTCAGTGAGACTCAGTAGGATTTTTTTTCTGTCTAAGAAGTACTGTTAATAATAGCATTTAAAATACTAAAAATGTCAGTGGCATTAAGTTGTGACACAGATTTGAAACCAGCCTTTATGGAAGATTATGTGTGTCATTTAAAAATATTTTCACAAGGTGCTCTCTAAAGTTGCCAGTGCAGTTTTCAACATGGTTTGAGTAAAGCTGAATGCTGTACCCTTGCATAGAAAACTATGAGCAGTAGGGAAGTGATGTAATGGTGTGTTTGCTGTAGAGGAGGGCACTTTATAATTAAAATGGCTCAAATCCTCTCATATGTTGTGTGTGCAAAATCTTCTATAAAGTCCTTCCTCATTTGGATCTACCCAGCACAACACAGGCAGAAGGTGTTATTTCAAGATGCTTATCCTGTGGCTCATCTAAGCTGTTCAATTCTTGTGCTTGTTGTAGTTTGTAAAACATTGATACTGCAATAAACTTTAGAAATACACCCCTTGGTTACAGAACAAACATAGTATAGATTACAATTATTGACCCAGAGCTTACAATTTCAGGTTTTATTAGTACTCATTTTTTATTTCTTTTGTACCTGGAAAGATCAACATCCAATTCCTGTTTGTGGAAATGAATTATTTAGGGTATGACATTTCAGGGGGAGCATCAAGTAAGGAGGTTGAAGACTCAGTTTTGCTCTTCCATTTTCTCAGGTGTTCAAAGTTGTTTTTCCACCACAGTTCAGTTTGTTTTAAACCAAAATTAATTAGCAGTAATCAATCCAGAAAAATAATCCTAAATTTACATCTGAAGGTAGCATGTTCATTTTGTTGGATATTTTCACTTTCATTCCTCTGATTTCTCATAGCATCCTCAAGTGTTTTGTGTCCTTTCCTTTCAGTACCCTCATTTATGATTCTTTCATCTGTGAAAACAAACAGTTCTGTCCTAATTAATTGGCTGACACATAGCTGATAATGGAGTGCCCTTTCAGTGTAGTGATTTTTGGGGTATTCAGAAGAAATAGAAGAGTGTGTCTTCCATAAAATGGCTTTGTGCTTTTTGTATATGCAAACATTACAGTTCCTTATCTCAAAACATCACATTTCAAATCCTGAGTTGATGTTGTCTCTACTTTTGCCAGCCAGAAAGCAGAGATAACTGAATTTGTGTTGCACATCAGTTGTCATGGCTACCTGCAATATATCCCTGAATCTGCCTAGGTTTACCTCTAATGAGAAAGGGGTTACATTTTTCTCATAGAGCCTCCATAACTTTTTCAGCTGTGAATGACCTGTGAAATACTATCAGACTGGTATGGTCTGTTGCAGAAATCAAGCGAGATTCCTCTTTTTAAAAGTCAGGATCTAATCCTTTTTTCTTCACCAGTGAATAAGAGGTCAGCTCCCATCAAATAAAGTTTCAGAAAGACAGAGGCAAATGCAATTTTATGATCACCATTTTTCTGTCTCAACACTGTGCCCCCACATCGTTAGACTGTGCTCAGTAGTTCCCACAGCTGATGGGAACCAGCCTGTGATGTTTAACAGTGCTAGGTCATGCTGATTATTTCAGCTTTGCCAATGACACTCCTTGTAATTTTTTTTCAAATTATTTTAACCATCTTGTGCATGAATTTACATGTTTTCAGGTGAGTATCCATTTATGGATCAGAACTACATTTATAAAATTTATCAGAATTATAATGATATTGTGCTGAGTTGGTGTAAGCTTTAGTTTCACTGATAGTTTTTACTTTTATTTTAATGTGAATTGTTACATATTTCAAAGGTTTGTCCCATTCCTTAGAAAAGGGGGCTAGAAAAACAACCTCTCCTTCACGTACATTTGCATTAATAAGTAGTTATCCTTATATAGGACAAGGCCCCTGAATCAGATAATAGTGTCTTTGTGATGTGAGCTACACTACAGTTGGACACAAACTATGATCTTGTATTATTCAGTGTTTACTGAAAAACATGGTTACCACTGGTGTTGTAAAATCTGCTTCTGTTAGTTTGTGAACTCTTGCAGGAAACAAATCACAGAGTGTTTAACATAGCATTTACATGCTGCTGTGGGGGCTCAGTGCTACCACTGTGAAATGAGAGCTGCCTCTCCAGACTTGACACTGCTGTGTTGGAACTTGAGTCCCCTTGGACTACTGGCTTTGTCTGCTCTGCCATCCCTCCCAGCTGGGCTGACTGCATCCCTGCTGAGCCTGCTCAGCTCAGATATCCTCGGGTGACCCAGGAGCCACATTTGTGCCTTTTTCTGCCAGAAAAACACCCTACACCTTTACTGTACAATTTATTGAAGAACACCTAGGAAAGATGTAAAAGTTGAAGGGAAAAAAAAAGCCTGCTTTGCTGTCTTTAGGAAGCTAATGGATTCTTAAATCTTTCGACAGGAGATATCACTTGTTCCTGATCCTTCTAGCACTTTGGAGGGATAGTCCCCAAAAGACATATTCACAGTTGTACACTAAGTAGATTTCTTGAGCTCTTGTGTTATATTAATTACATGATCAGTATATTCACACAGCTTAGAGATACTGTATTTCACTGTCTTGCTCATATTCAGATAGGCTGTAACTTGCCAGAGATTTTTAATTCTTTTTTGTTTTCTGAATGAGACTATAACTAACAGATGTTTGTTTTTGGCTCCATTTCTACATTCTTTGAAAGCTGGAGAATTAAATTGCTGACATTCAGACAACACTAATTCACATATCCAGGGAGCCTAATTTGCCATCCCTGAGATCCTGATTCCTGGTGTTCATGGATTTGAAAACCATTTCAATGACACAATATAAGAATAGGCCGGGGAGTTTCAATAGTAAGCTCCTGCTGAACATAATCACATTTTATAAACATCTGTGTCATTACTGGTGTGATTCATCTCTAAGCTGTATACAGCTGTGTTTGCAATTTCAATTAACAATCCTCTAATTTCATATCCATCTCATGTTGCTAATTTAGTTAATTTATTCATAATTAAGAGTATTCTATGTTCTACTAAGGTTTGTTGAGCTTAGTTCATTATAAAAAGTAAAAAAAAAACCATAAGGCTGAGGCATTTTGATTCTTACAAAGTCACATCAGAACAAAAATGCCATTAATGTACCTAAAGGGGAAGGCATTGATATAAGGGACATTTTTTTCTTTTCTCAGTGGGGAATGAGAAGCCTTTGGAAGGTATTGGCTTTGTGTTTGAAAGCAAAGGACAGTATGAATGTGCTCTCTTCTCCTTTTTTTTTGCCCTTCTCCCTTTTGCCCAAAATCTAATGTAATCCTACGGTTTAAACTAATACAGTTGATTTTAATATGCAGAAAACCCCCAATACCTCTAAAAAGGGTGTTACAAGAGGAGGTATGTGGCAGACATGAATCTTCCTACTTCATGCATTTTTATCCTCTAACATTTATAATTTTAGGTATTTAAAAGGACCTGTGTGATTAAGAACTGTGAGATAACTTTAAAAAATTAGGCTTGAGACACACAGGTGGAAGATAAGGACTGTCTTAGTATTTATCAAAAGAAGTGTTTGTATTTTTAGAAATGTTTTTTTGGATATCAGTACAAGAATACTGTGTGAAAAATGGGTTAGAAGTCCTGGAAACAAATCTTCTCCCCTTGTCCACAGTCTAATGATGTTCTACAATTTTTCAAGGATTGGTTACAATTCTCCAATACTGGGTAAATACAGAGATACTGCCTTCTCTGTTATCTTCACAAGCCCTACAGGGATACTTATTCAAGGAAGTGTCTACAGTATTAATGAAGTTGTATATATAAATGGCTCTCAGAAAAAAAAAAAAATAGACATGTAAAAAAGGGCCCTCCTCCTTAGCATGAAGGGTATTTTGATATTTGTGTGTTAGTGACAAGGTGAGCAGAGCACTCTAAGTTCAGCAGCCCTTTCTGGAAAAAGAAAAGAGGGAAAAAATATAGGACAGTCTTCCTCCTTCAAAAAGAGTAAATAATTGTTTGAGATAAGTATTAGTGTGAGTATTGCTATAAATTGAAGTAAACAGAGGGAAGTTGTATGGAAAACATTGAAATAGTGAGATCAATATGTCTCAAGAAGCGCTGCAGGTTTTTAATGACAGCTGCTGAATCCTTTATAGCTGAAAATCACAATTGCCTCTGCATTTTCCTTTAATCTTCCCCTGCCTACAATCTCCTTAATGCTCTTTTTAGTTTCTCTCATTGCTCTTTTTCTCCTTGAAGCTTCTTTTCTTCCTCTTCATATAAGCTTCTCCTTGTCTGTCATACAATCCACAAGCACACCACTCTTTGTTAAGAAAAGGCTAGGAAGAAAATCATTGAATGAATAAATAGAGAACACAGCTAGGAAATTTATAATCTGAAATGAGAAGAAATTAGAGGGATAGGGAGAGGAAAAGTGCAATGTAAGGTGAGGTAGGCTTTAGTCCTGGCTGTTGTATGAATCACAACATTTTCTTTTCCCAAGAAATCTCTTAGTATCAGAGTTAGGGAGAGATGCAGCCATGGTTTTAGCAGACCTCTGAAGCCCTTCAAAGCAGACAGTCTCATAGTTTTATTTTCTTCTACTTGTCAACTGTTAATGCTGAAATGCAATATTCTGAAGACAATAAAAGTTTGAACCATTTTAACCTTTTAGCTGCACACTCTTTGTATTTAGCAAATAGAATGACAGTCGCTTGCTGTACAAATTCCAGGCTGTCCCACCTTTTTCTGATTAAAATGGTGATTAGGGTTAAAGGAGATTATAGCAATTTGCCAGGGTCCTGTTCCACTGCAAACTCAAGGTAAGAAGGTGATTCAAGTGCCTGCAGAAAGATACATTACCACTGGTTGTTCAATTTCCAAGCTTCTGTAGATTTTTATTCTCTTTGTAATTTGTGTAGATTCTTCAGATTTTACTGTGCAAGAAAGGAAACACATTCATTTTTGATACACAAAAAAAGTTAATGATTTTTTTCCCTCTAAGGAGAGATGGGTCTTCAAAAAGAAGCGAGTAGGTCTTTTAAATTTTATTTTATTAATATCATAATCCGGATGTTTGTTGCTTTTTCTTTTCTTTTTCCTTACTCTACATAAAATGATAGGGCAATTGTATCTAGTATTTCAGATGCTAAGTTTAAAGCCTGTGGAAGTCTTTAAACCTATGTGAATTCATATTTTAAAGAGAATTGCATGTGATTTTCTTATTTATTCAGAGAGATGCCTGTGCCACAAATTGGAAACAAGTATTCTGACCTTGAACCATCTTCCTGCTTAAATTAATTTTTTCAGATAAAGGTTTGGGGGTATTTATACTCAATTCCAAGATGTTAGATATGGGATTCCCGCCTGGTTTTTTTTTCCCAAAAAAGGGTTTTATGCATGTCATATTATGAAAAAGATAGTCAATGTTTATCTTCTGCATATTTTTGCTGACAGAGAGAAAACAAATACCTGTCATGGAAATGTTGGCACATTTTTGTGTGTTTCAGCTTTGTGCCTTTAACACTGGAGGATAATTTTGTTTTTGCATGCTCTCAGAACTCCTGAGGGATCTGCCCATGCAGGGTAAGGTGGCTGCCATGAGTGCTGTGGGTTCCTGTGCTCACACTTGCTGCCACACAGAGTTGAGCTGTTGAAATGAAGCTCCCAGTCTGAGTTCTGGCTGCCCACATTGGTTTAGTCAGCATTTGTTTTGCTATCTGCCCATTTTAACAGAAAAAGCACTGTTATTTGCCATAAATAATAGTCTTGAACTGTATTTCAGTTAATATTCTCCCCAACTCCAAAAGCAACTCTTCAAAGACTGCTCTCTGATCTTAAGTAATGCATTGATAAACCTCCCATCTGTCTGAACATCTCTTTCTCTGGATCAGCCAACACCTAAAATGTTTATGTTTAATGTGTACTTGTTATGTAAAACAAGTGTGATTTTGAGTCATTGTTATCTGGAAAATAAATCTGCATTTAACTGACCAACAACACAAACTAGTCTGGGTCTGAGCAAGAAAAAAACAGTCAGAAAGGAAAGGGGATCATTCAGGGTGCCAGAAGATCTGAGATTTTCCAGTTATGAAAAAGCAATTTTTCTCTCGGAGAGGATGCCCACATCTGCTGCTGGATATGAGTGCAGTAAGTGCTGTGTGCCTCACCTGTGCTGCTCCTGCTCACTTCAATGGAAGGCACATAAAGCCAGCAGGATTTATCTCCCTGGTTCCTGGTCATGTCAATCTGTTACCCTCCACTTGTGGAAAATCTTCAAAGGTTCTTGGCCTCTTACACTGCACAAAATTTGAAAGCTTGGATTTGAAAACTTGGATTTGTTTCTGAGGGGGTTTTATGTGCTGTCTTCCCACTCTGAGGACTGTATAAATCCCATTAAAGCAGCAGCCTCTCAAACTACTTCAGCAAGTTTTGGTTGTGGATTTTCTTTCTTTTTTGAGTATTCAGATGCATAGGTGAACTTCTAGAATTTTAATTATATCTGTATCTGATGAGCTGCAGCAATGTAAAAGGACTTTGGGTGAGATTTAATTTTAGATAGCAGCTTAATTAACTGTATTTGTAAAAACCAGTGCAGCTTTAATTAAATTTCTCTATATTAATTTGGTTATTTAATTGAAAATTTGTTAGGATAGTCCTAACAATTTATAACTCTTCCTGTATGGGAATCTTAAATAACAGATCATAATAATAACTAAAAATAAAACCTAAACTGTATTTAAGCTTTTGCTAGATTTCTAGTGGCTTTTTGCAAATAGCAGAAAAGGTTTTTTTTCCTTCTAAATATTTATTCTGGTTCATGGACTTTATAAGAGGATTGGACATCTGATTGGACAGATCACCTGTAAGTGGTGATTGAAGGTTCCTCTCCTCTCTCCTCTCCTCTCCTCTCCTCTCCTCCCTTCCCCT